>JAJGOT010000025.1:600000-1015000 GCA_022457155.1 Cladopsammia gracilis
AAAGAGCTTCTCGAAGAAATGAACAAAATGATGAGAAAGACGACTGAAAAGCTACAATCCTGCTACCTTGTTTTCGAAAATTGTTCTATTATTCCAGTTGGTAGCATGAATGAGAATACAAAAATTGGAAAAGCTGATGAAATTGACTATGCCGTTGTTCTTCCATACTTCGAAAGCTTTGACAAACTTGTCCCTATAATTTTCAAGAAAGATGAATCACTGTTGTATGACGATCCAGTGTATGTTGCCATTACAAATGATATCTCTTGGGATGGTGATACAAAGCACATACAAGAAAACTTTCAGGCAGTACTAAAAGAAGTTTGGTCTCTCTACATGAGAGATTTCATCCCAGAGGGCTGGAACCTATCAGAATTGAGCTGCTGTGGCGACGAACAAGGCATAGCCAAGACATTCCATCTTGTTCGTTCCTCGGATGGATTTATTGTTGACATTGATATCTGTTTTTGGATACCCATTCATAAATCGACCCTTGAAGAGCAAGGTGATTACTTTGAGCAAAAGGACTATCTCTTGAAAAATTGTCTTGACAATGAGATGAAGGTATTTGCCTTGCTGCCTAAAGACCGTGATATAGATTATTCCTTGAACATTGTTCGCTTTGCAATGTCTCTTCAGGAACGTGAGGAATTAAACAAGTATGGACCAATGAATGGTCGCATCCAATGCTACAAGTTTGCCAAATGCATTGCAAAACTCTTTATTCCTTACATTCAGAAAAAGGAGAACTGTTCACGGTGCCTGGATTGTCTTGTCTCATCATATGCTCTGAAAAACATAGTTCTCTACATGGCAAATAATTACCCCAATGACAAGATGTGGGCTGAAGATCAACTGGGAAATAGAGTTTGTGAAGTCTTCACCATTGTTAATTTTTGCATGAAAGTTAACTGCAGTCTAGTATCAGCGTTTTTAACACCCTACACCATACAACTTCACACATTGTCAACAAAATATGATTCTGCAAAAGGTGTGCTTGTAGAGAAGGGAAACGAATGGCTTTGCGATTAGGGAGACCATTGTTTTCTTCCAGATGGAAAGAGGTTTGAGCCACTATTCAGGAAAGACCCAATTTCAAAGAAAGTATTACATAATTATTTTTGTTTTCTTCATGAATCTGACTGGTGTGTGCCCGAACTATTTGATCGTTTGAATGAGATGCTGACAGCTTTGATGGAGAAAGAAGAAGATGAAAGGAGAGAATATGCAGATAATCCCGGTTGTCTGTGTTTTCAACCATTTCCTTCCGAGGACTCTCCTATTTTTTCAGTGGAAACCACCCTGTAGTCTAGAATGTATGTAACTGACTCAATGTGAACATGATTGACCATGTGCGAGAACATAATAAATCATTAGATCATGTTACACGATTATGGCTATAATAGTAGTGCTAGGCTGAATGTAACTTAGCAGTGTATTTACAATAGATTTTTTATTATAACTGCACATCACTGATCAGGCTTTCTCCCGCTATTAAACTGAATAGGAGCTTAAAAAATTATGCACTGGTTTTATCCAGCTTGCAGAACGTGTGTGCAAAATATTTAGCTTCTGTAAAAACGTGAACAGTGGCAACAGTTATTCTGGGCCCGACATTTCATGGAGAATATACGGTAAATTTATGTGAACAACAAATGTAAAATTTGCAATCATGCAATCAATCTACATGTATGCTGCTTCTTAATTTTACTTCTTAGCTTAGTGAGCCCACTTAAGTAAATACAAGTTAATAAACTTTCTAGCATTTCCGAGGACGAAAGAATTTTTGATCAATTCAAAACGAAAACATCTACTTAGACACCACCAGCCGGTATGTTTTTTTCTTTTGACCATTACATTCAGTGTTGTCGACGTAAAATTAACCAATTATTTATTTCTGAAAAAGCACAAATCTTTCTCTCTAGGAAAAACAAACTCTCAGATCACTCCATAATTGAACTGACATTGTTGTCAAGTCAGCAGATGAAGGGTGCTGTTGTAGCCTGGGGTCGTGATTTAGATTTTTTTTTAGATCGTTCCATCCCTAGACCACGGCTCCCGCGGCAGACAAACAGGTCACCAAAATACTGTTCTTGGTGAGAATTGAACGAGATTGCATGTGACAAGACAAGCCCGTGCTTTGTCGCGAACAGCCCAACGCCCTTGAGAACGAGATTGCATGTGACACGACAAGTCCGTCCTTTGTCGCGAACACTCAAACACCCTTGAGAACGAGGTTGCATGTGACAGGACAAGCCCGTGCTTTGTAGCGAAAAACTCAACTTACCGAATTTTTCTCGCCTTTTTATTTCTGCGATTTTACCAATGCAAATTAATCAAGCAAGTATTGTATTGTATTGTATTGTATTGTATTGTATTGCAAACATTTTGTCCGTGAAACGGATATATCATGGAGTTTTTCCGTCCAGTTTTATGGTGGCTCCATTGGACTTCTTGCCTGCGAGCAAGCTCTCGGGCTCGGGCTCGGGCTTTTGGGTTTGGGGTTTGGGGAGAGCGAAGGGCAATCCCTCTCTACCCCCTCCCACCTCCCCCTCCCCCAAAACCCAAAGCCTGAGCCCGAGAGCTTGCTCGCAGGCTATTGGACGCAACACTTGTCCTTTCATTTAAAATGCGGACAGAATATCGGGACCCAAAAGATCTATTAAAATCACTGATCGTTTCACATTCGCCTCCCCAAATCATTATGTTATCTACAGCATAACATGTATGCAAAAAGATATACATTGGCAAAACGGGGAGAAGACTAGGCGATCTACATCAACATCTACGAGACATTGAAAGATAAAGAAATGACAAAGACGCATCCAAACCACCAGCTCGACACTTTAATCTCCCAATCATTCTAAACAACATATGGCGATCTACGGTCTTTATCTACCCCAGGGTAACACGGACAGCCATAAATTTTAAAGAAAAAAATTCCTATTAAAAATATTTTTCCAATGGGGCTTTACAGATTAATAGTATTTTGTGACAAAACGTTAAAATACTTAATTCTACTTGCAATTTCAGTGGCAAAAAGTTAATATAAATAAGTCGCTTTTATACACAGCATACAACTTGAGGCCGAATTTGTCGCGATTCTGTAGAACTGAGAGCTATTTTTAATCAGAGTTCTTCGAGGCAAAATTGCCAAACATCGATCTCTCGTGCTGGTAAGCATGTTGTCAATTTATTCCCCTTTTTACTGCCGATTCTTATTAATGCCTGTGTCGGAGCAGTCTTCGCTTCCTGTTGTGAGTAATTTCAAGACATTTTTAAAGAAAGAACAATAGAAACACACGGGAAAACTGCGTCGTTACTGCAACCCGTCGGATTTTTAAAAAAAAATGGACTTCGGGTCTGGACTTGTGTGGATTATGGACTGTGAAATGCGTGTCATATTAATGTCTATTTTTACAGACTTCATTGCTTTTAAAAGTAGTCTTTTCAAATGTAACAGAAATAATTCACGGTTTGGGAATTAATAGATGATTGTGGATTTGATCTGGAATCAATCAATTAAATATTCAAAGGAGCACAGAAAAACTGGTGGCTTCAATCGACGCGTCTTAGCGTCTCATGCGCATGAGTATAGGCTACTTATAACCTCTTGTTTTTATATTGTTCTCGATCGTTTTTTTATGTCGGACAAGTTGGGAACGCTTGTGAAATTCCAGTCAGAAAACGATTTTGACATCGTTAGTTTGTTGTTCAGAGCAGATGGTAACAAGTTCGGTAACCAAGTTTTATGCAGAAGTATTGCCTTTGTTCTATGCAAAACCAGCTGCTTCCAATTGTTCAGTTCCCAACAGTTCGCTATAAAAGAGCGTGGGTTACGGTTCGTTTGTCAGTGGATGTTAATCTTCGCTAAGAAGTCGATGTAACGCTTTGGAGAAGACTGAAAATTCTCGATTGAAGTCACTACTGGCAGAAGATCCCTACCTGAACTATTCCCCTACATTAGTTGTTCAGTACCCCCCCAAAAACGTCTCACATGTGTCCCACTGCAATTGCCACTGATATTTTCAGTATCCACGTGAACCCCACATCGAGGCAACTCGAGTAGATTCAGAAGTCACCTGACCGATGATCTCCTGAAATTAGCCCTGAAGTTCAATAAAGTTGGGGAAACTTTGAAGGAGGACAATTTCTTGGTAGCGATGGGTTCGAACCTATTACAGTAAAAGACAGGTAAATACGCGAAGGGAATGTCGAGTGAAGGCAAACAGTTTAGTCGAAAGTGAAGTGTAAACTGTTTAAACTAGCCAAGACTACTTAGATTCGCCAAGGGAATGTTGAGTGATCCCGAGTGAATGCTTACTATTGGCGGTTTGTGCGTGTTCTTCTCCAAACAGTTTCAGTCGAACGTGAAGTGCGCGCTGTTTAGACTCGAGGGCTGAGGTGTAGTCGCCAAGGGAATGTTGAGTGATCCCGAGTGAATGGTAACTATTGGCGGTGCTCGCATGTTCTTCTCCAAACAGTTTCAGTCGAACGTGAAGTGCGTGCTGTTTAGACTCAAGGGCTGAGGTAAAGTCGCCAAGGGAATGTTGAGTGGCCCCGAGTTGATAATAACTAACAGCGGTGCTCGCATGTTCTTCTCCATACAGTTTCAATCGAATGTGAAGAGCGTGCTGAGCAGACTCAAGGGCTGAGGTAAAGTCGCCAAGGGAATGTTGAATGGTTCCAAGGTTATGATAACTATCGGCGGTGCTCGCATGTTCTTCTCCATACAGTTTCAATCGAATGTGAAGAGCGTGCTGAGCAGACTTAAGGGCTGAGGTAAAGTCGCCAAGGGAATGTTGAGTGGTTCCGAGGTTATGATAACTACCGGCGGTGCTCGCATGTTCTTCTCCAAACAGTTTCAATCGAATGTGAAGTGCGTGCTGAGCAGACTCAAGGGCTGAGGTAAAGTCGCCAAGGGAATGTTGAGTGGCTCCGAGGTTATGATAGGTATCGGCGGTGCTCGCATGTTCTTCTCCAAACAGTTTCAATCGAACGTGAAGTGCATGCCGTTTAGACTCAAGGGCTGAGGTAAAGTCGCCAAGGGAATGTTGAGTGGTTCCGAGTGAATAGTAACTATTGGCGGTGCTCGCATGTTCTTCTCCAAACAGTTTCAATCGAATGTGAAGAGCGTGCTGAGCAGACTCAATGGCTGAGGTAAAGTCGCCAAGGGAATGTTGAGTGGTTGCGAGGTTATGATAACTACCGGCGGTGCTCGCATGTTCTTCCCCATATAGTTTCAATCGGATGGAAGAGCGTGCTGAGCAGACTCAAGGGCTGAGATAAAGTCGCCAAGGGAATGTTGAATGGTTCCGAGGTTATGATAACTATCGGCGGTGCTCGCATGTTCTTCTCCATACAGTTTCAATCGAATGTGAAGAGCGTGCTGAGCAGACTCAAGGGCTGAGGTAAAGTCGCCAAGGGAATGTTGAATGGTTCCGAGGTTATGATAACTATCGGCGGTGCTCGCATGTTCTTCTCCATACAGTTTCAATCGAATGTGAAGAGCGTGCTGAGCAGACTCAAGGGCTGAGGTAAAGTCGCCAAGGGAATGTTGAATGGTTCCGAGGTTATGATAACTATCAGCGGTGCTCGCATGTTCTTCTCCATACAGTTTCAATCGAATGTGAAGAGCGTGCTGAGCAGACTCAAGGGCTGAGATAAAGTCGCCAAGGCAATGTTGAATGGTTCCGAGGTTATGATAACTATCGGCGGTGCTCGCATGTTCTTCTCCAAACAGTTTCAATCGAATGTGAAGAACGTGCTGAGCAGACTCAAGGGATGAGGTAAAGTCGCCAAGGGAATGTTGAGTGGCTCCGAGGTTATGATAGGTATCGGCGGTGCTCGCATGTTCTTCTCCAAACAGTTTCAATCGAACGTGAAGTGCGTGCTGTTTAGACTCAAGGGCTGAAGTAAAGTCGCCAAGGGAATGTTGAGTGGTTCCGAGGTTATGATAACTACCGGCGGTGCTCGCATGTTCTTCCCCATACAGTTTCAATCGAATGTGAAGAGCGTGCTGAGCAGACTCAAGGGCTGAGGTAAAGTATCCAAGGGAATGTTGAAGGGTTCCGAGGTCATGATAACTATCAGCAGTGCTCGTATGTTCCTCTCCAAAAAGTTTCAATCGAATGTGAAGTGCGCGCTGTTTAGACTCAAGGGCTGAGGTAAAGTCGCCAAGAGAATGTTGAATGGTTCCGAGTGAATAGTAACTATCGGCGGTGCTTCTGTGTTCTTCTCCAAACAGATTCAATCGAATGTGAAGTGCGTGCTGATCAGAATCAAGGGCTGAAGTAAAGTCGCCAAGGGAATGTTGAGTGGTTCCCAGTGAAGAGTAACTATCGGCGGTGCTCGCATGTTCGTCTCCAAATAGTTTCAATCGAATGTGAAGTACGTGCTGATCAGACTCAAGGGCTGAAGTAAAGTCGCCAAGGGAATGTTGAGTGGTTCCCAGTGAAGAGTAACTATCGGCGGTGCTCTCATGTTCTTCTCCAAACAGTTTCAATCGAATGTGAAGTGCGTGCTGATCAGACTCCAGGGCTGAGGTAAAGTCGCCAAGGGAATGTTGAGAGGTTCCGAGTGAATAGTAACTATCGGCGGTGCTCGCATGTTCTTCTCCAAACAGTTTCAATCGAATGTGAAGTGCGTGCTGAGCAGACTCAAGGGCTGAGGTAAAGTCGCCAAGGGAATGTTGAGTGGCTCCGAGGTTATGATAGGTATCGGCGGTGCTCGCATGTTCTTCTCCAAACAGTTTCAATCGAACGTGAAGTGCATGCTGTTTAGACTCAAAGGCTGAGGTAAAGTCGCCAAGGGAATGTTGAGTGGTTCCGAGTGAATAGTAACTATTGGCGGTGCTCGCATGTTCTTCTCCAAACAGTTTCAATCGAATGTGAAGAGCGTGCTGAGCAGACTCAATGGCTGAGATAAAGTCGCCAAGGGAATGTTGAGTGGTTGCGAGGTTATGATAACTACCGGCGGTGCTCGCATGTTCTTCCCCATACAGTTTCAATCAGATGGAAGAGCGTGCTGAGCAGACTCAAGGGCTGAGATAAAGTCGCCAAGGGAATGTTGAATGGTTCCGAGGTTATGATAACTATCGGCGGTGCTCGCATGTTCTTCTCCATACAGTTTCAATCGAATGTGAAGAGCGTGCTGAGCAGACTCAAGGGCTGAGGTAAAGTCGCCAAGGGAATGTTGAATGGTTCCGAGGTTATGATAACTATCAGCGGTGCTCGCATGTTCTTCTCCATACAGTTTCAATCGAATGTGAAGAGCGTGCTGAGCAGACTCAAGGGCTGAGATAAAGTCGCCAAGGGAATGTTGAATGGTTCCGAGGTTATGATAACTATCGGCGGTGCTCGCATGTTCTTCTCCATACAGTTTCAATCGAATGTGAAGAGCGTGCTGAGCAGACTCAAATGCTGAGGTAAAGTCGCCAAGGGAATGTTGAATGGTTCCGAGGTTATGATAACTATCAGCGGTGCTCGCATGTTCTTCTCCATACAGTTTCAATCGAATGTGAAAAGCGTGCTGAGCAGACTCAAGGGCTGAGATAAAGTCGCCAAGGGAATGTTGAATGGTTCCGAGGTTATGATAACTACCGGCGGTGCTTGCATGTTCTTCCCCATACAGTTTCAATCGAATGTGAAGAGCGTGCTGAGCAGACTCAAGGGCTGAGGTAAAGTATCCAAGGGAATGTTGAAGGGTTCCGAGGTCATGATAACTATCAGCAGTGCTCGTATGTTCCTCTCCAAAAAGTTTCAATCGAATGTGAAGTGCGCGCTGTTTAGACTCAAGGGCTGAGGTAAAGTCGCCAAGAGAATGTTTAATGGTTCCGAGTGAATAGTAACTATCGGCGGTGCTTCTGTGTTCTTCTCCAAACAGATTCAATCGAATGTGAAGTGCGTGCTGATCAGAATCAAGGGCTGAAGTAAAGTCGCCAAGGGAATGTTGAGTGGTTCCGAGTGAATAGTAACTATCGGCGGTGCTCGCATGTTCTTCTCCAAACAGTTTCAATCGAACGTGAAGTGCGTGCTGTTTAGACTCAAGGGCTGAAGTAAAGTCGCCAAGGGAATGTTGAGTGGTTCCGAGGTTATGATAACTACCGGCGGTGCTCGCATGTTCTTCCCCATACAGTTTCAATCGAATGTGAAGAGCGTGCTGAGCAGACTCAAGGGCTGAAGTAAAGTATCCAAGGGAATGTTGAGTGGTTCCGAGGTCATGATAACTATCAGCAGTGCTCGTATGTTCCTCTCCAAAAAGTTTCAATCGAATGTGAAGTGCGCGCTGTTTAGACTCAAGGGCTGAGGTAAAGTCGCCAAGAGAATGTTGAATGGTTCCGAGTGAATAGTAACTATCGGCGGTGCTTCTGTGTTCTTCTCCAAACAGATTCAATCGAATGTGAAGTGCGTGCTGATCAGAATCAAGGGCTGAAGTAAAGTCGCCAAGGGAATGTTGAGTGGTTCCCAGTGAAGAGTAACTATCGGCGGTGCTCGCATGTTCGTCTCCAAATAGTTTCAATCGAATGTGAAGTACGCGCTGATCAGACTCAAGGGCTGAAGTAAAGTCGCCAAGGGAATGTTGAGTGATTCCGAGTGAATAGTAACTATCGGCGGTGCTCTCATGTTCTTCTCCAAATAGTTTCAATCGAATGTGAAGTGCGTGCTGTTTAGACTCAAGGGCTGAAGTAAAGTCGCCAAGGGAATGTTGAGTGATTCCGAGTGAATAGTAACTATCGGCGGTGCTCGCATGTTTTTCTTCAAACAGATTCAATCGAATGTGAAGTGCGTGCTGATAAGATTCAAGGGCTGAAGTAAAGTCGCCAAGGGAATGTTGAGTGATTCCGAGTGAATAGTAACTATCGGCGGTGCTCGCATGTTCTTCTCCAAACAGTTTCAATCGAATGTGAAGTGCGTGCTGATCAGACTCAAGGGCTGAGGTAAAGTCGCCAAGGGAATGTTGAGTGATTGCGAGTGAATAGTAACTATCGGCGGTGCTCGCATGTTCTTCTCCAAACAGTTTCAATCGAATGTGAAGTGCGTGCTGATCAGACTCAAGGGCTGAGGTAAAGTCGCCAAGGGAATGTTGAGTGATTGCGAGTGAAGAGTAACTATCGGCGGTGCTCGCATGTTCTTCTCCAAACAGTTTCAATCGAATGTGAAGTGCGTGCTGATCAGACTCAAGGGCTGAGGTAAAGTCGCCAAGGGAATGTTGAGTGATTGCGAGTGAATAGTAACTATCGGCGGTGCTCGCATGTTCTTCTCCAAACAGCTTTATTGTTATCTCAAGCGCTCGCTGTTTTGCCCGAAGAGCCTCTGGATAGTTCTTCTTACTGTGGTAAACTTCAGCAAGGTCCAAGTAGCACTTCGCAACTGCGTCACTGTGTACTTGAATAAAACTGATAAAGCTGTCATTGTTAGGGGAATTTTCTCTGCATTGCTCGAGTGCTGTTTCATGGTAATTGATTCTTGACTCATAAAGTTTTACAGGGTCTTCAATTTTATTGTAACTGGTGAGTAGTTCAGCAACATTGCGATAAAAGCTGAACAATCCAAGTGAACCTGGTACCTCTGTTTCGATTTCCTTTAGTATTTGGAGAACAACGTTGCACATATATTGCTCGGTCTCAGTATCAGAGATAAACTTGCCTACGCTACTAAGAAGATAAACAATTTCAAATTTCAGCGGTTGATTAGACAGGATGCCCGTGTCGTTTTGGAGCTTTAATTCATCGTCAGTTTCCTTTGTTTCAGTTTTCATCGGTGGAATGATAAGTAGTTGCGAGTCTCCCACTCGGCGGCATTCATGGAGTGCCGTATTATAGAAGTAACTCACACTTGAGGAGTCATTTAGGGACTGATAATAAACAATCAGGAACAGCAAAATAACAAGCTTAAGAATAGTCTGCTCTGGGTTGTTGCAACTGTCCAGTAATGAAAGAGCATCATGTAAGCACTGGATTCCGCTCACCGTGTCTGTGGTAACAAGCTGATGGATACCTAAGTAGCACAAGTGCTTTCCCTTTTCGTCAGCAGGAAATGGGGAAGACGACGAGGCTTGAATTTCATTCCTTTTAGAAAGAAGCTGCATCGTATTTCCTTCTGGTCCCCAAGTTACCTGCCCAAAAGCTCTGGACGTGAGTAGCTGTCTGTAGTATTTATCTTTCCCATAAAGATTGGATGCCTTTAAGGCTGAATCGTATATGTCATCAAAGTTGGTTCCTTCACTCATCTGAGTACCAAAAAGCGAGTCTAGAAACAGCTCCGCTTTCACCAAAACGTCAAAAACACTGTCAGCTGTCTTGGCATCTGAACAACCCTCTATTAGGCTTTGAACAATACTTTGTTTATCTTCATAGAATGCAACAAACGCCGTCATTGAATGACCTGTAAGAAACTGTTCATTTAGCTTCTCGAATAGTGAAATGAAGAATGCGTTCAAACGTCCCTTTGAGTTAAGAACCGTCTCTTTCATTTCACTTTCTCCCTTTTCTCTTGCAAATGATTGAAGGAGATTATGCATTGTGAATGAGCGGGATTTCGAACTTGAATCAAGAAGTGATTTCCTCCGAAGACTTTGTAATATCTTTTTGGCTTCGGCAACCCTTGTTTTACCCAACACAGCCGTAGCGACCTCTGTACTGAAATTCTCAGGAAGAATACTCAAGGACACTAGCGCTTCTTGTTGTTGTGCAGTGAGTCTTTGGAAAGATGAGTTAAAAAGGAACTGCAATCTGTTACTGGGTTGATAATCTGGATTGTCCAACATTTCGACGATGCTTTCTGTAGGGGACTTCATAAAATCATCTAGAAACTGGCTCGGTGGAACACTATCTTCTGAAATTAAGGAACAGAGTAACTTCATCGCTAAAGGTACATGGCCGCAGATTTGTCTGATTTGGGTGCATTCGGAAGCGCTTGCATCTGGAAGTAACTCATGAACTAAGGTTTGAGCGGAGGCTTCATCCAATGGTCTTATTCTTACACCCTGATGGCCTTGAAAATGCACGTTCATGAATTCAAAAGACTCCCTTGTGGTTACAGCGAATGTTACCCTTTGATTTCGCCTGAGAATTTCTTCAAGAAGTTGCATGACCTCTTCCTTCACTTTCGGCAAACCGCTTTCCAGTAAGTCATCAGCATTATCAAGAACAAATACAGATTGTTCTGATATATCACTCATAAGTTGGCAAAGCTCATCATCAAGGGAGAGGCGCTGAACGGATGGTTGCGCATTAGGAGCCGGCTGCCTAACAAAGCTAAGAAGCTTTGAAGTCAGATCTGCTTTGGACAGAAGTCCTCGTAATGAAACCCAACAGACAGGAAATCCTTCAGATTGGAGAGCGTGTCCCACTGCAATTGCAACCGATGTTTTTCCGAATCCAGGTGAACCCCAGATCGACACCAGTCGTGTAGATTCGGAAGACACGTGACCGATGATCTCCTTGCACTCGTTCTGACGCCCGATGAAGTTAGGAACCATTGAAGGAAGACAAGCTCTTGGTAATGATGGTTTAGCACCTTCACAATAAAAGATAGAATTACCATCATGATGAAAGATATGCTTGCGTATTTTCAAAAGAGTAAGTTCTATTCAGGCTTTCCTACTCAATCTTCATTTAGCGTAGAGTAGAGTCGGAGTTGAAGTCGTAATCAGGAGCTCAGAGCGATACGAACTAGTGAAAATGAAACCGACGGAATCAGAAGAAGATTACGGAGTCAAAAGCGGAATCGGAAGGAATTGGAACCGTTCTCATTCTTCCGACTCCGATTTCGTCGAGCTTATGACTCCGCTTACGACTCCAATTTTCGATTTTCGATTTTCACTAGGTCGGAAGCGCTCTTACGACTCCGATTCCGACTCCGACTCCGACTCCCTCGCCAGTAAAAACCAGCCTTAACCCTATTTTGCCTGGGCCTTTTTTGAGTTCCTGAGCATAAGTGGGGGCACCCCCTCGTAACTTCAGGAACATTTAGGCTATGACAATAAAACCTAGAGGGTCCATAGTACGTCCGAAACTGTCTCCTTTGTGGTCCGCACAATGGAACGATGACGTCATATGACGTAGTTGTTAGGTAATTAGTTATACGGCCGCCATCTTAAATCCGCCATCTTGGATTTCTGAAATTTTTCATAACCTCTTAAAAACCGTCCATATTGATCCACAATTAACCAAAACCAATGAAGAAGAAGTAGAAGTTATACCAATAAACATTGTTTTTCTTTATTCAAAGGTAAAAAAGGCAAATTAAAAAAAAAGGTTGTCAGAATCTTGTTGCCATGGATCATAAAATGTCATATGAAATTGTTGCCAGATAAATTTTAGAAAAGGTCACAAAGTTCGATGGCGTTTGAATACATATTAATGAAGTTATGTATGTTGTTAGTTACCGCGGGCACCTTGTGCCCCCCCCCCCCCCCCCGCCCGGCAAAATAAGGTTAATTCATCACATCAATAACAAACTTCGTGATTAAAAAGTGTATGTGGACTTTTTTGTACTCAAAACGTTAACATTGAAAAAGGACAACGTTACAGAAACAATATCTTAAATTGTCCAGCGAGGAAAGTTTCGGAGATGAAAGCAGTGGATCAAACTTCAAATCTCTTACAAACCAAATACCCATGATGTAACGTTTTGCTTGAAAGGGCTTATTCAAGATGTTACCTGAACTTTTAGGTTGAGCATCACGTTCATCTAGTGCTACCCTCAGCTCGGTGATCTTCTGCTCTAACATTGCAATGTCCTCTTTGTTAGCAGTGTCAATTGTCGCTTGTTTTATGGTAGTTGACAGGGATTGTAATTCGCTCACACCTTTGATAATCGAGGTACACTCGTTGGCATTCTTGAAATCGCGTTCATCTTGCGCTACTGTCAACTCCTTGATCTTTTGCTCCAAAATAGCAATGTTTGCGGTATCTCCTTCGATGGTCTTAACAGTCTGCTTCACAGCATTTAACAGCCCTTTTACCTCGTTGATATCTGAGTCCACTCCCTCAAGAAAATTGATGTACGCTCGGGTCTCCTCTCTTATACCTCTTTCCAATTTACGAACTTCATTGGTAGGAAAGTCCGATTCGTTTAAACCACCAACAGCATTAATCGGGGCTGTAGCGACACCCAAAGCTTGGAATGCATCTTTAGTGCGTTTCACGCACTCGTCAAAGGTTACTTTATTTATCTCAGCACTGATCGAGTGACAAAGAAAATTCCTTAGAAGGCGAAGCTGATCAATCGCAAGTGCAAACGTTTCCGCATTGTTTCCAACCGGGCTCACTACTGAAGTGTGGAAGCTTCCATGAGGTACCCGACGGGGCGTCACGTACAGGTCACTGAGTGTGGTGTGGTGTCCTGTGCTAGCTGGTAGGGCGAAGGACTGGGCATAGATAGTAGCCTGGAACAGGGCGGTGCAATCCCATTCAATGTAAGACAGGTTTGTAGGGACTCTGGTTTTGCCACCCTCTGTAGAGGCAAACAAATTTCTCACAGCAGTAGAATCATCCCACAGCTGGAAACCAGGGCGATGTCCAAGGGTGTTGTCCCACATGGTTTTGAAGGTCTG
Organism: Cladopsammia gracilis; assembly: GCA_022457155.1. Classification (NCBI taxonomy): domain Eukaryota; kingdom Metazoa; phylum Cnidaria; class Anthozoa; order Scleractinia; family Dendrophylliidae; genus Cladopsammia; species Cladopsammia gracilis. The sequence goes on from JAJGOT010000025.1 coordinate 613,561, forward strand.
TCTTAAGGCTTTTGGGAATTCATTTAACACAATGGACGAGAACTTGAAGAAGTTTAACTGCTCGTCTCTAAACGGCTGCAAGTTCATCTTTGGTCCGTATTGGCATCCAGGTATGAAATGTTCTGAAAAATAAATTGAGAATAATTTGCAGGTTTGCTTTACTTCCGCAAGACTAGACATGCTAGGTTTATGGCTACCTATATCCTGAAAAAAATGGTTTGATGCTAAATGCCGCTTTAAATTAAAGACACAAATTGAGGAAATTAGCAAACCAAAAACACAGAGATCCCTCAAATACCGCCCTAAACAGCAATACGAGTCTTTGTTGAACCATAAGAGAAACGAATGCTATAATAAAATGATTTTGGAGTTAGAAGATACTGTAATCAATTCCGCGGATAAGAAACTCTTTCGGAATTGTTTAAAATCAATGGATGACTCTATGAAATTCAAAGATAACCCACCAATCTCAGAAGAAAATTGGGCTGCACTATTTCGAAGCGCGTCATTCCAATGAACCCCTTAACTTCGATCAACGAAAAGTTATTAATGAGTTACACAATCAAGAAGACAGCAAAATGGAATCACGCCCCTTGACTACTCCATTACTGAAACTGAAATACGTATAGCAGTAAAAATACTGAAAAATAATAAATGGTGTGAAATATGTTCCCTTGGTTAACGCAGTGTGAAATTGGAGTATGTGTCTCAACAGTTGTGGCCGAGATGAGGGTTGTCCAATACTCGTACAGATTTATGCATAGCATTGTACTATATGACCATAACAATAGTTTATCAATACATTCTAGAACTGCACAATACAGTACAATGCTATACATAAATTTGTCATGATTAAAGTACTGGACAAGTATAGCTGAGATTGTATATTTGTCCATGCCAACCCCGCACCGTACCCTACATTTTGCACTGCTTGTCTTGTAACACGCCTCATATACCAATTGCAGTAGTCTTCAAAGTCTTGGTTTTCACAACTATTTTGGTAACGAAAACATTGTAAAGAATTTTTCTTACAGGGTTAAATCTTCCGTCATTTTAAAGACTGTAATTTCTGAAAGATTGTGGCAATAAAAATACTGCCAAATGTTTTTTGCATGTACGTATTACCGTAGACTGCTAGCAGTCTCTCTCTGGATAGTCGAGCGGGCGAGCAAATACGCGATCGGCGATCCGAGCGGCCAGCGAGCGAAAAGTAATGCGAACCGAGGGGGCTCTGGGGAAGAGGCGTCTGACCACCCGTCATTGAACATCACTACACATCATCGCACGTTCCTAGACCTAATCAACTTCCATAGAAATCATCTGATGGAACTAGACATCATCCAACATCACTAGGCATCATACAAGATACTGGAACACGAACTTATTCCCAGGCGTCTCTTCCCCAGTTTCCCTCGGCTCGTTCGCTCGCTCCAGTCTTACCGAGCTTGTTTTTGTGATTTGCTCGCTCGCTCGAGGTAAATAATAATAATAAGAATAAATTTATATAGCGCTAATACTATAAATAATATTCTCTACTTGCACAATACCATATTACACCGCTTCTACCCCCAAAACAATTTGCATAGGCATTGTTTTAGATTTCCCTTGGGACATCTTTATGTCCCTGGAGAAATTGCAAACAATGATTATGCAAAATTTTGGGGGGTAAAAGAGGTGTATTATGGGATTTGTGCAAGTAGAGAATTCAAAAGCGCTTAACAATAAGAGAAAAGTAAAAATAGGATTAAAAATTAAATATTCTAACTAATGTTCACAAATTAAAGGCGTTCTTAAAAAGATTTGATATAAAAAGCAAGGCTGATAAACGGTACGGAAACGACTATATATTTTTTACAAATATAGTCGTTTCTTTACCGTTTATCAGCCTTGCTTTTTATATCAAATCGTTTTATTATCTTATAGCTGATTAGATCCTTTACTACAGGATCCGGTGCTTCTATCTCGTTACGGTGGTCTTTGCATATACAGTTATTTGTTTTCTTAAAAAGAAATGTTTTCAGTCGTTTTGTTTTAAAAATTGATATGTTGCTACTTGATCTTATAGTCTCTGGTAATGAGTTACATAAAACAGGTGCCGCACGAGCAAAGGCGCGACCCCCAAGGGTAGAACAATTGACTTTAGGAACTGACAGAAGAAGTTGTGTCGAAGAACGTAGAAAGTAATTAGGGACCATTCATAATTTATGGGTTGGGGCGGGGGGGGGGGGGGGGGGGGGCTATGGGGATCTTAATTTTTTGACTTAAATATTTTTTCTAGCCCCCCTGATGATGTAAGATATTTTTTCTGCCCCCCCCCCCCCCCCCCCCGTCGTGAGAGTTCCCCTCCTCCCCACCACCACTATTCACTAACAATCTACCATGTTTGCTTGAAAATACCTTTGAATTGCTGATACAAACAACATTTAGGCCTCAACAATGAAGTCTTTTTTAAAACTTTAACTTAGTATTGCATAAAATAACCTTGCACAATAGATTATTTATTATGACTTTATTATATAACACGTGAATGGAAAAAAGATTGTGGACAGTTTAGGTTTTAAAACTTTACAAATGAATCATAGTATATTATTTGCATGACACGTCACAGCTACTTTGTTATTCTAAACCTAAAAAATTCAGAATGGCAAAGGTAATATAAAAATACTAGAAAAACAAAAGGATGCATCTTCTTCATTGAGCAATTACAGTTAAATCATGAAATGAAATTAAGTAAATGCTAAAAAATAGTAGCTATTTGGGGACTTATTTAGTAGTCATAGGGAAGGAACTTCTACGTCAAGCAGGCGAACCTCATGAGTCAGAAGAGTCTGATAAAAGTGAAGAATAAATATACCAAGAAACGTTAAGTGATTCTGACTCATCAGGTTCTGAATCTGACTCGGAATCTGATGACATCGGGTACAATTGGGTACAATTGGCCGCTCATTACAACAAATACTAGAAGTGGTTGAAGATCCACGAGCTTCCTCCTATGACCACAGGTGTCAGAGTCTTCCGGGTTGAATAGATGGTGTTTTAATGTATTAACGTAAATGTATTTGCCAGACTTTGTGATGTCGTGTAAGAAATAAAATTCTTTATTCAAGATGTGAGCGTTATCACAAACAAATTCGGACCAAACACGGCTTGCCTTTGCATGGGTATCCATGGTAACATGTTATTTTCATATGTTAAGATATAACTTTTTCGCGCGGGAGATCACCTGATATTTCATTGGAGTTTATATAATAAACATCAATCTCCTATTTCAGTCTCGTAATTTTATTCTGTTAAATGTTAAAAAGCGCTCGGATTTCACTTGCAATTTATCGATATCTTCGTTAAGTGGACCTAAAGTTTATTCGTTAAAATACTTCTTTAAACCGGACCGATTATTAAAGTACGTTTTAAGTGCCCCCCCCCCCTATACAGAGTACCAATTAAATTTTGATGCCCCCCCCTTAATGTTTAGGATGAAAATTGATGCCCCCCCTCCAAATCCCCATAGGCTTTCCCCCCCCCAACCCATAAATTATGAACGGTCCCTTATATTCGATTTTCATAAACAAAAGATCATTAATATACGGCCGAGCTTGGTTGTTTAAGGACTTGTAGACAATAAAAAGCAAGGTCTTAGTATTCTCCGAGACTAAGGGTTAAAAACAAAAAAAATCACATTCAGGCCGCGCATGATGTCCTAAATGAAAAAAAAAATGTTTTTTTTTTGTTTTATTCACCTAAGCTTTTCAATGGAACTGCATGATGCATAACGACCAATTGTTTCGAATTAAAATCGTTGATCTGCATTTTTTTCAGTTTTTTCTTCATCTAAAAATCACGGGCTAAATACCTTTGCCACCTTTGTATCGAACAGATGAAATTCAATTGAAAAGCAAGGGAAGACACAGACGTTTTAATTTTGTTCCTTTGCAAAAAGATCAACAGACACAGTTTAATCATTACAAGTTATGATCGGAATTCCATCACTGTTCAATCCGCTCGATAAAACGACTTACGAGAGCATAATTATGCCCTTCGCTTTACTTTCCTGAGCGAACATACAACACTCCAAAGTTTAGTTTACAAAACAACAGATGTCATAATAATCTAAATCTTTAAATAAAAGAAGGTGGAGGAAGGATGTGTGTGTGTGTGTGTGTGGGGGGGGGGGGGGGGGGGGAAGGTGCCACAACAGCTTTAACTTTGGCATCCTTTTAGATTTTGTACTAAGCAGAAAGAAAAGCTCTGTTGAAATCAAATCTGTACAAAATAAAATTCTGGATGTTTACTGTCTTTACTGCCAAGATACATTTCTGTTGTCAGAAGCAAAAGGTATTTTGAAATTTGTTTTGAAAGCAATCTTACCGTTTAACAAATTTCATGTGTGTCCTCGTGATTTACGTCTTTCTCGACCTATCACTAGCTGGTCTTCATTCACGAGTATTTTCTGACTCAGAGGTTTATTTCGTTTGCCTGCATGTAGTGTTCTTTGAATATGTGCTTGTATACATTAAATGTGCTTACTATCTCAGAATGGCTGTCGGTTGATTCTGACTGAAGTTTTCTTTTCACAAATAAACCAGATAAGATAAAGAACTAAAACTGAGCAACAATAATAGAATACTAGCTTCTCTACAAGACTTAAAGAAACTAATGCCACAGATCTATAATCACAAGAATCTTATTGTGTCGATTAGTCCTGCTGATAACTGTTTGAAAGTTTTCGGTTTTGCTTCCGCTTATGCTTATACTTATGTCGCTAGTGAAAACCGGGCTTAACTAAACATACAATACCTCAACGAACGGCTCCAAGCTTGTAAAAGTTGTCACGATGAAATGAGAACAGTGCACAAGATCACTCTTGAACAAACGAAATGTTTGTGAAACTCTTGATCTTACGATTTACATTCCAAGACCAAACAATACAACTAAGGGCAGCGTGACGCCCCGAGGCAAAATACATAACAATTAGACACCTCTTGTCAGGGGGGTTTCCCAGATTCGTAGAAACAAAAAGAAAGCGGAAAATTCCAAAGCTTTTATGTCAATGATGAATTGATAGATGTTATTGCAGTAGCGTGGAGCCGAGAGAGAAATGGTTCAAGTTCACGGTCCACAGATTTCCTGAGAGAAGAAAACAAACGAAACGAACCTAAGCCAGTTATGAATTCTATTTTATGTATTATGACGTGTTTGCATCTTTGACCGCGACTAGGTTAAGAACCCGTCCACAGGTATCTGAATATTTTTGATTCGGCAACTTTTTTGTTGCGCATAAGAAAATTTTTGCGTCCACACGTAGCGTACTCGAATCGTATTTGCCCGTCTATACGTATCCGGATTCGCTCTAGTACCCAAGGTTCCTCTTTACAGAGCATACACAAAGGCCATGTTCAAAGCCAAGTTAAACTGAAAACACATTATAAGACTTGAAATAAGTCCAAGTAGAGGTAAAGTGATAACATTTCGGTCAGCCATATTGAATATCCGCGCGGTTGAAGACTGGATCCGATACTGTTACGTCATATAGAATGGATGTGGTGGAGCTCGTCGCACCTTTTTAAAAGGGTTTGAATATGTTTTCGTGATCGGTATCGTTAAACGTTGCACGATGTCCACAGTTGCAGCTATGATGGTACCTTTTAAAGTTGCTTCCTACCCCCTCCCCCCCCCCCCCCCCCCCATCCGCCCCTCATCCATTTTGTTATAAGATCATTCCGTCTGGGGCCTCGTGAAGTCCACTTTGGATTTAATTTGGTTTGCTTTTTAAGAGAAGGAGAGAGAAGAGCAAATCCTCTTGCACGATCATTTTTACAGGAATAAACTGTGTTAATTGCGGATTGAATCCATGTCCGATAGTTTGTGACTTGGTTGATTTGGAGACAGACAAAAGTCTGTTGTTTAGCATGATTTGTATCGAATTTGTATGAGTCGTACGGGATTCCATTGTATGAAACTGGCAACCAACAAACCTTTGATCAACAGCTAAATTGTGCATTCCTTTATTCAATGAAGTTTCAGTTTAAAAAAATAAAATATAGGATCTTCACTGTCCCGGTTGCGTTTCTGTCGGCAAAACTAGTAAAGATTCTTTATCAGTTTTGACGCCACTAGTGCGTACTAGTGGTAAAACAATCTTCCCGTTAAATGGCGTCTGTCCTCTGATTTACATGTTCCTAGATTATTGAATTAGTCTTCATTCACGGCACTTCCTTTCTGGTTTAGAATTTGATTTCGTTTAAGAAGCACTCTTAATTTAAATTCATGCTTATGTATAAAAGACATATGAACCTACAAAGTTTACCTTGTTTTTAAGACACAAACTGAACTCAGAAATAAACCTTAAGCACACTGCAGCACCTCGATGAACGCCACCAGGATTGACTGAGTTTACAAGATGACTTTGGTTCAAACGATGATGTCTCTGAAACTCTTATGATTTAATACATTCTGAGGAAAACAATGTTACTATAGATTGCGTGAATTAGGTTAGATTCCCCTTATTTGGGGAATTTCCCCAATTCCTTTACTCAAGTAGTTTAAGGCCTGGGTCAAGGGCTTTGACCAGGAAAAAACCGTTTATTCGCAATAACTTTTACAAACGGAATGGAAGTGAATCGAAATTTGGCACATAGAAAGATATTATCGTCCTTAACATTTTTAAGTATAATAAGCTTTGGCATAGGTCACGTGACATGTCACGTGGCCATTTTTCTTAAAATAGCAAATATTTGACGAATTGGTGACGGGTTTAAGAGAAAACATCAAATAAAAATGCTTTTCTGATGCAGATTAAATATCTCCAGCCCTTCACGTTTGGAATGAGTGTCTATTAATCTCTTAAAAAAAATTATGAGGACAAAGGTCATTTTTCAGTCCAAAATTCTGCCTATAATTATTTGTAACTGTAATTTCAAGACTTGAGGACAATCATTCCAAACGTAGATGGTTAAATATGTTAAACCTCCATCGGAAAAGTTAATTTATTTAACTATACAAAGAAAATTCGCTACCAATTCGCCGATTTACGTAATTTTAAAATTTTGATCACGTGACATGTCACGTGACCAAACTTTTGCGTTAAGGCAAAAGACAACATCAAGATTAACATTCCGGGAAAATTTTACTTTGATCTAGGTTTTCTCGGTGAAGATATTAAGTGTCAACCATATTTTCCGAACACACTTTAAACCCAGGCCTTAAACTGCTTGAGTTAGAACGGACAGAAAGTGGAAATTACAAACATATTTATATGTCAGTGCTCCGAGCTATGTAAGTGGGATCCAAATTTTAATTTAAAACTAATTTTCTCCTCACTGGGGCAAAATTATGGAATGAGATACCATGCTTTCTGAGCGAACTACCAAAGAGAATTAAGAATATACTTTTGACTATACTTAAAGAATCAGAGTTCCTATATTAGTATTGACAAGATTATCTCTAAAGTTAAATCAAAAAGTAATTAATTAATATTTTCATAATTCTCTTTCTTTTATCTTGATCACTGAATTGTTTTTCCTTTTCGTTTCTTCTCTTTTCTTTTGTTCGATCCCTTCTTTTTATTTTAACAATATTAATATAGTGTGTGTAGCGTTTTCTATATAAAAGTCGTGTAATCATTTTGACTGGTCTGCCAAGATTAGCTTTTGCTACCTGCGGGCCTGTCTTATAAATTGTATAATAATTAGCTAATAGAGATTTTTGTTGTTGTTGTCCTAGTTAAAAAAAGAGAAGGAACAAAATTGCAGGGTGGAATATTCACGGAGCACCAGACGAACCTAAAAATATGTGACATGGATACATGCGGGGGAAAAGGGCCGGGGCGGGCGAAGGCAATAAATACACACATAAAGTACTACTTGTATTTTTATAGCCTGAAATCTACCACTATTGCTACAACACCTTGACAGATACCCCCAATGTATCTTTTGCATCAAAAAGTGGTCGATAAACCGTCGATTTTAAAATGCGAGAGTGCCCTCGGAAATAAAAGAGAGAAGTTAGCCTTCTTCATAGGGTTATGCGCAGAAGTGATGCGCAATGCAATACTAAGAATCACTTTGATGTTTTTGTCGGTATTTATCTCTGACTATAAAAAAAAACTCCCTAAGCCTCGGAGCTGAGTCAAGTGAGAATTGTAATATATCGAAATTGGCCGATTGTAACTGGCAATTTTTGAGTCTTGAATAAGTCTGCGATAAAACTGTAAAATGCATCTATAAAAACCAACGATGTTTTATGGCTGCACGTCATGAAGTACGAGCTCAAATCAGAATACTGATAACTCTTTTCAATGGAGCTGATGCATAACGACCCAGTGTTTCGAATTGAAATCATTGATCTACATTTTTTTTTTTTCATTTAAACATCACGGGCTAAATAGTATACGGTTATACGGTAGGGTTATACCCTGATGAAGAACGGCCGTGCTGTTCGAAATTAATCGGTTACAAAAATATATTCCTTTACTGTACGATCAGCCTTTCATTTCATTTTGTTCTTATTAATTTCGCTGATCAGATCCTTCCCAGGGATCCAGTATTTCGAATTTGTCGAGCGGTCCTTTCATTTACAATTTATAAATACCTTTGCCAACTTTATATCGTGCAGATGCAATTCAATTGAAACTGACAACAGACGACACAGATTATATATTTGCTATAGAGCAAAACAAAAACCAGTAGTTTGGAGATAAAGTGCAGGATTGATTGCAAGGATTGAAGTGGATTACAGTTGGTGAAATTTGTCAATAAATCAAACTTGCCATTCTTATGAATTTTTACTTTTCTAGCCGTTTTCTTAGCTTTTTTCTGTTTAGTTCATATTTCTTAGCTTATAACATAACATAAAACCTTTATTTTGACACGATAAGAATTAAAGCTAAAAAGCTTTTATCACTTTTGGCGATGGTTTCTTCCAATTTCAAGATAATAAAGTAAGCTTAAGCCAGTTTAAGCTCCTGGCCATAATCATGAAACACGATATTTCAGCTGGGACAGTGCCCCTTTAATCCACCTATGCGATATTTCTTTTACATAATAAGCAGATTAGTAGGCTTATACTGAAACATTGATGTATTTTCAGGCTTCTCAAGATGCCTAAGACGTCAAAAGATCATTCGACAAAACTTGCTAATGGAGTTTTTGGATGATCGACCACATCGACCATGAGAACCCAGAATTCACTGAGGACGACGTTTTGACAAAAATCTGCAACAGAATTTCAGCTGGTTATCAAGATCAGAAGTAATCCCATTTTGGGACACACTTGCTGATAAAGGTCAAAATAAGCTTTTAATGACCCCTGATCAAGGCGCCCGTAAATTTCCCATACTATCTAATGATGAGCTGTTTTAATGTCTTGATAAAGAATCTAGGGAAAAAAAGTTTTCGAATTGGCTTATCTTTGAGCGAAATGGCAGCCACATCAAAGTCACCCACTTTGGTCCTTTTGGAAGTGCGACGGATGAAAACTTCAAGGACTCACAAGAAGAAACAGAGCGTTCTCTTGCCATTAAAAGGGAAATGTTGGAACAACCGAAATCACCGGATAATAAAATGACTAAGGAAGAGCGAGGGAAAAGCAAATCAAAGAAAACATACGTGCGCAGAGCTGGTCAATAGTGCAAATTGTTGAATCAAAACTCCAATCCAAAAAGGGGGAGTTGGTAGATTTGATTTACCGTGTTTATGATTAAGACGAGGTTAAAGAAGCTGCTAAAGAACTGGCAGGGAAGCTGACAGCTGCAACAGGAAAATACTGCTGAAAACCATGTTAGCAATTGTAATGGTTGAATTAGCAGAGAAGGCTGCACACAAAGTAGCTGCTAAAATAGCGGCAGAGGCAGCAGCAAAAGCAGCAGCCAAAGCAGGTTTAAAGGGGGGTAGTAAGGCTGCAGCCAAGGGCAGTGGCAAGGCAGTGGCGAAGGCAGTCCCTTTCCTAGGAGCAGCAGTTGGGGTTGGATTTTGAGTCTGGAGGCTGTGTCATGGAGACGTGGCTGGAGCAGGATTGGAAGTGGCTTCAGGAGCATTATCGTGCGTACCAGGGGCAGGCACAGTAGCATCTGTAGCGATTGATGCCACTCTCATAGGGAAGGACATTTATGAAGCAAAAGCTGAAAGTGTTCAACATGCTGAGGTAAAGAATTTCAGTCCAAAGTTTGTGAAGTTAAGATATGATGAACTTGACCAATTTTTTCTTTTTTGATTTTAAAATCTTAGCCTATTGTGGAGAAAAGATCCAAAGTCGCTTTTATCTGGGAGATTTGGTGACCTGTAAGGGAGACCGGGAGATTCGTTATGTATCCGAGAGACTCCCGGATAATCCGGGAGAGTTGGCATAAGTGCTTCATTGAGGTGCTAGAACTGCATTTTTTAACTCCTGAAACTTACGAGGAGCATCATTTTTTATCTGTCCAACATCCAACAAAGAGGTTGGAAAGGGCAGGGTTGGTACTGGGTAAAAATGGCATTTTTGAAAGGACAAAGTGGCAAAATGAGAAAAAAAGTGGACCCTGACCCTGACCCTAACCCTGACCCTAACCCTAACCCTAACTCATATCATTGTGAGCCACACCTACAAAGCAGGTTTCTGGTACCTTTTAGGTGTTCCTCACCAACATCAATTTGATATGGGAGTTCCCCTCCCCCCCCCAACCCCCACTTGAGGGAATTTCAGGCCCACTTCCCAGTACTTGTCCACATTATTAAATCGAAGAATGGGTACATAAAATGAGTTATTTTCTTGTGTTGCCACCATTTGTCATCATTCAGACCCATTAATTTCCTCTCTTCAGGAGCTGCAAGACAGAGTAAGACAAATCGAAGCGGAAATGAAGGCTCTTAGTGAAGAGTACAACAGAGCTAAAGAAGATTATGAGTTTGTAAAAGAAGATTTGGAAGACCCTGAATTTGGCATTGGAAAACTTCAACATGAGATTTCTATCTTGGAAAAGCTTTCAGCTGCACTTCAGTTTGTGGATATGCCTGATGATCTAACAGGCTTCAAAGAGTGTCTCATATTTAATCCAGAGACTGGTTGTTTAGAAACCTGGCCTAGTACTCAGTCTTTGTTTGATCTTTTTGTTATCGTTTTTTGGCCTTGACCATGCACAACACAATAGATGTTGATCTTTTGTTCGAGCGACTGACCAATAGAAATGGTGCTATTAAGTTATTCCCCCGGCTTCTATATAGGCTTCCTTGCATTACCACTTTAAACATTTGATTTTGTAAATAATTTAGTGAATAATGTATTTTATCGTTAATGTATTATAAATTTCTCTAATATACTGTTGTTGTATTTGTGATTAATGGCAAATGAATGAATGAATGAGTGAGTGAGTGAGTGAGTGAGCGAGCGAGCGAGCGAGTGAGTGAATGAATGAATGAATGAATGAATGAATGAATGAATGAATGAATAAATTCAGTCATAGGATGTGATCAAAAAACAAAAGATGTGCACGGTCACGGCCGGTTCAACATAAATTGTAGCTCCTTGTTATCGCCATTGAAGTCTGCAAGGTTTCATAACCAGTTTCTTGATTAACTATCTGTGACCATTGTAAGATCCAAGCCTAAGATTTTTTGCATAATTCGTTTTTTCCCTTTTGTTGCGTACGTATCAGGCCTATAGTAGTCATTACATCCCTTTGTTTGGTAGTTTCTTGGTGTTGCGGATGGCGTGATCACCAAATGACGTAAAACAAAAGATTCAAAAGACACTGAACAATACCCACACCACAACACAAAAGCTAACGAACAATGGCTTCCGCAACACCAAGAAACACCCCTTTGTTTAGTTTCTTTGCGCGCATTTAGGTGTTTAGTTCTTAGTGTTATTTAGCGCCCCCTAGTTAGCGTCTCTTTACTTTGCATCTTTATTAGCGCCTTTTTTGGTTTCTTTAGTTTTCTATTCCGCATATTTAAACCGTATTTTTACATCGCCGTTGGCAGTGCAATTTTTGCAGTTCATTCTAGTTCGCGCTTACTAACAACGGAAATGTAAATAATATCACAACCGCTACGACTGTCATTCTTGGCGACTCCATTATCAAGAATATACAAGGATATAAGCTTGGTAAACAAGTTGGTGAACGAGTTGTAGTAAAATCGTTTGCAGGAGCTACGTCTAGTGAAATGACACACTACATACAGCCAACACTCGAAAGAAAACCACAGCGAATTGTCCTTCACATAGGAACAAACGATCTTAGAAACAACAGTCCTGAAAACGTCGCCGATAATATAGCAGACTTGACATGGGAAATTGAGATGAAATCCGATGCAGAGGTTATTATTTCAGAGCTGACTACAAGAACTGACAAACTATCGGACGAATCTGCTGTAAAGTCAACAAACAAAAGAATCCGTAGATTCTGTAATCAAAACAACTGGAAACTGATCAGCATAACAATATCACTAAGCAAGGGCTGAATAAGGGAGGTCTTCACTTGAATGAAGCAGGTAATTCAAAAATGTTTGAAAATTTTGTTAAAGCTTTTATTAGATGGTAGGCAACAATGATCTCATTCACGGCCAATTTCCAATGACAAAATTCTCAGCCATGATCAACCATTATCATTACTCAAAACTCAAACTAATAATCCTCAAATAACACAATCTAGCGAACCTCTTAATCAATGCCCATTTCAGGAGATTCAAAATACTAGGGGTTTCAAAATAGCAGCTTTGAATATCACTAGTCTCCCTGCACATATTGATGAGTTACGTTTTTATATGAATTTAAAAGTGATTGATATTCTTGCAATTAATGAAACACGTTTAGATGAGTCTATTATAGATAGGTAAATTGGCATACCGGGTTACACCTTGGAAAGGAAAGATCGTAACCGAAATGGTGGGGGAGTGGCACTTTACATTAGAAATTCTCTAAACTATGAACGTATGTATGAATACAATGAAGACCAACTTGAATGGCTTTGTATTAAAGTTACAAAGCCTAAAAGCAAACCTGTTATTGTTGGTACTTGGTATAGACCTCCTGCCGCTACCTCTGATATTATGAGGATCTTCGAATCCCTCATTGATAGACTTGAATCTCTAGACCTCGAAACGAATATCATCGGGGATTTAAATTGTGATGTAGGTGCCTCCCCTCACGATTCCCAAACCAAACAACTGTTAGATATATGCAATCTCTATCAATATCACCAGTTTATTGAAGAACCCACTCGTATAACTAGACATACGGCTACCACTATTGACCTATTCTTAACAAATAATCGTAGTCAATATTCTCATTCCGGAGTCTGTCTGTCTAAAAGAAATTCTAATATTATTACTAGTAGACAATTTAGAAATTTTGATGCCAATGCTTTTAGATACGATCTTAATCTGGCTCCGTGGCATATTATCCAAAATGACGAAAATCCAAATCATGCATGGGAAATCTGGAAAGAGATTTTCCTGAAGATCTCTAACATACATGCACCACTTCGCAAGAGAAAGATTAGAAATACTTTTGCTCCCTGGTTGACCCCCGAACTAAAGAGACAAATGTTCGAAAGGGATAAACTTAAGAAAATAGCAACTAAATTTAAAACAGATGAAAACTGGACGAACTACAAACATGTACGGAATAGAGTGAATGCCAACATCAAATTAGCTAAGGTGGCGTATTATAATAATTATTTTAACGAAAACCTGGGCAATATCAAAAATGCATGGAAGGGGGTGAATATGATCATGGGGAAGGGTTCCCCTCCCGACTGAAATAAAGGATATCACGGTTGATGGCATGTCGTATACCTCTCCCAGTGAGATATGCAATGTATTAAATGCTCATTTCGAACAAGTGGGACCAAATCTAGCAAACAGCATCCCTGAGGCAAATATAAATTTTGATAAGTACATAACGCCATCTCAACACAGTTTCTCACTTATGGAAACTGCTAGTGATATAATATACAGGTTAATTCAGTCAATGCCATTGAACAAAGCGAGTGGTCTTGATGGAATATCATGTAGACTACTAAAAGAAGCAGCTCCAGTTATAACAACTTCTCTAACGTATATAATAAATTTGTCTATTAGGAGTGGAATATTTCCTGATGATTGGAAAATCGCTAGGGTATCGCCAGTTTTTAAGGAAGATGTTAAGTCCGATCCAAATAATTACAGACCAATATCTGTTTTACCGATTGTAAGTAAACTAATAGAAAGGATCGTTTTTAACCAACTCTACTCCTTTCTGGTTGAAAATGATTTACTTGCAGACTCCCAACATGGATTTAGGCCAAAACATTCAACCTTAACAGTTCTTCTTGAAGCCACAAATGAATGGTATCTAAGTATTGATAATGACCTGTTAAATGGAGTCCTCTTTTTGGACTTAAAAAAAGGTTTCGATACAGTGGACCATAACATTTTACTAAAAAAGCTCGAACTCTATGGAGTAGACCCTCATGCTCTCCAATGGTTCACTTCGTATCTTTCGGGACGCCAACAAAAGACATATGTAAATAGTACTCTCTCAAATTCTCTACCTATTGCCTGTGGTGTTCCTCAAGGATCCATTCTTGGACCCTTATTATTCATAATTTATATAAATGATCTTCAAATGTGTACATCTTCTTCTGCTACCAAAATGTACGCAGATGATACATGTCTTTTCGCCAGTGCACAAGATCCTTCTATATTACATAGTAACCTAAATGAAGGTTTAAAGAAAGTTCTATCATGGCTACATGCTAACAAACTTACATTAAATATTAAAAAAACTAAGTATCTCATTATAGCTAGTCACTATAACTTAAATCACATGGAACATGATTTTGAGATCAACATTAATGAAATACCACTAAAAAGAGTGAAGTCTCATAGATATCTTGGGGTTGAAATTGACGAGACTTTAAGTTGGCATGTACAAGTTGATGCCATTACCAAGAAAGTTTCCGCTGGTCTTGGAGCACTTAAACGAATTCGTGATCTCGTACCGACATCAACACTACAAATGATGTATGAAGCACTTATACTGCCTTATCTAGATTATTGCAGCGAGGTGTGGGGCTGTATGGGTAAAGGCCTGGCTGACAGACTCCAGAAATTGCAAAATAGGGCAGCAAGAATAATTACCTACTCTAATTATGACAATCGGTCTGCTGATATTTTGGAAGACCTTGGCTGGGACACTCTTGAACGTAGGCGCTCAAAGCAATTAGCGGTTATTGTCTATAAAGCTAAAAATAATCTTTCTTCTAAGGGTTTAAAAAATCTTTTTCGACCAATAACGAATGTTCATTCTTATAAATTGAGAAACAACTTGAACAATTTGTTTGTTCATAGACCCCGTAAGGAAGCGGGAAAGTGTAGCTTTAACTATCGGGGCACTGTTCTTTGGAATGGCCTATCAAATGAAATCAAAACTGAGCCATCTATCGCATCCTTTAAAGCCGCCTTATAGTAATTTTAATCTTATAGGTAAACATTGAAAAATTCGTTAGTATTGTAATTTTAATTAGAAATTTTTAACATGTTTAGGTATTTATAGAGAATATTTAGTATACACGGCTCTCTGGAAGAGCATTTTGTAATTAATGATGGGATACCGTGTTTTTAAATAAAGCCATGATGATGATGATGATGATGATGATGATGATGATGATGATGATGATGATGAGTTCTCCTTGGTCTTCCAAGTGCCTTCGTCGCGTTTTACGCAGTTCGCTACAGCAGCAGTTTTCTCTGGCCGTAACAATGTAAGTGTGTTTCGTAGTCCTCGCTTATTGCAGTTTCAACCATGATTCATGTATAGATGAAAAATGTTTTCTTGGCTATACCATTTTGAAGCACGAGTTTTCTTTTCTTTTGGGCAGTTTAATTTGTTTCATGTACTGGGGATCGCAAAGCCAAGAAACTGCCCGAATTTATAATCCTGTAGGCCTGCATGCATAGGTGGCAATATAGCTTTTTCAATGAATTTAACCTTTTAGTTGATTCTGGTAAATTTTGAGCTAATTTTAGGAGAAGATAAAAATAGAAAATAAAACTAGCAGTAATCAGAGATCATGGAGACAAAGGAATTTTGGGCGGAAATGAGCCCCTGGAACAAGCAATAGGGGGATCAATGGCAGCATATGGGCAAAGTCCCCTTTGTAAAATTAACTAAAAAAAAATAACAAAAGTACCCTATGTAAATCAGGTCATAAGTGGCCTACGTAACCTCACGCCATAAATATAAATTTTCATTAAGTGGCCACTCTAAAATGTTTTACAGTGGCCACTCTAAGTTATTATAAAAGGTGACAGGCCTAGCACAAATTCTGCTCGTCGCTAAAAGCATTTTAGCCCAGCTTTAGAATAAGTTTACCCCAAGTACGTGTCTGTGAGATTTTTCCGTTCAGATCAAAATAAAGATATAACAGGCCTGTTGTTCTAAATGTTGTCCTTTTTTTTTATCTTAGGAAAAAAGCTCTCGCTGTGATACTGACAGGAGGAATTTACGTTTTCCAGAGCCGTTTAGAATATTTAGTTACGCCGTCATTTCAGTGTTTGCTAGCTCTTAGCGTAACAGTAGAGTTTCTTTGGCTCAATTTGAAAGAGTTGCAAGATCAGTAGTAGCGGCTTATAGGAATTATTCGCAGCTTAGGATCAGTTCATTTCTCAGTACGTGATTTAATGTGAGCGCAAGTCTGCGGTTAGCATAACTTGCGATGTAGTGTTTCTTCATCACGACTAGAAGATTCTAAGATCGAAGTCTTATGCGATAGTAACGGTCTATATTGGAATAGTGGCATCTTGCAATTGTTTTTAGCTCCTCGGAGTTTATTCTGATGTATTTCTCGGAGCTAGGTAGTATCTCCATTGTCAGAAGCATCGCGTCATCGCATCCGGCGTGAAATATGTGAATCTCCAGCATGATAGCTGTTTAGTAATGCTTACAGATGCAAGTGGTTTCTTTTAGACATTCTTTAAGCAAGACTCGAGTTTCGGTTCTTTGGTGAACCTCATCAGTTGCTCCCATGTAGAAAGGTCTCGTAGAATGATTTGACGTTGTAGAATGTTAGCGACTTATAAGCGCTTGGGGAGGATCAAATGTTCTATCTTTTCATTGGCTTGTTTAGTTAAGCCAATAGTAATGGAGTATTTTCGATCCGATGAATGTTGTGTTTCTTTGTAGGCTTTTTAGCTGATTTTTTGAGCATGTAAGATATTTTCTGACACAAGGAATGGCTCTTTTATAGTTGTACAATGGCGTTGTAGATATGTATCTCAATGGATGAGAAATAATTTGTTTATCTGTTGTACAACAAGCTTGTAATTGCTGTGTAGTACAGTGCTACATGCGTTACCATCTTGCGCAACGCAGCAGGAAGGAGCTCTGTCAAAAAAAATCACATAAGTTATTATAAAAGGTGACAGGCCTAGCACAAATTCTGCTCGTCGCTAAAAGCATTTTAGCCCTCTTTAGAATAAGTTTACCCCAAGTACGAGTCTGTGAGATTTTTCCGTTCAGATCAAAATAAAGATATAACAGGCCTGTTGTTCTAAATGTTGTGCAACTCTAACAACCCTTGCAACTTCCACAACCTCCACAATCCTCACAACCCTCACAACCTCCACAACCTCCGCAACCCTCACAACCTCCACAACCTCCACAACCTCCACAACCCTCACAACCTCCGCAACCTCCGCAACCTCCACAACCTCCACAACCTCCACAACCCTCACAACCTCCACAACCCTCACAACCTCCGCAACCTCCAAACCTCCATAACCCTCACAACCTCCACAACCCTCACAACTCCACAACCTCCACAACCCTCACAACCTCCGCAACCTCCACAACCCCCGCAACCTCCACAACCTCCACAACCTCCACAACCCTCACAACCTCCACAACCTCCGTAACCTCCGCAACCTCCGCAACCTCCACAACCTCCGTAACCCTCACAACCTCCGCAACCCTCACAACCTCCGCAACCTCCGCAACTTCTGCAACTTCCGCAACCTCCACAACCCTCACAACCTCCACAACCCCAAATAACCCCAAATCCCCCAAACCCTCGCAACCTCCACAATCATGGCAACTCCGCAACTCTCACAATTATGCAAATCAGTATAGAGAAACATTACAATTTACAAATTCTGCAATCACAGAGCCTCCTTCTTGCTGGTCTTGTTAACATGTGCAACAGTCGAAATAATTTCTACTCTTGAATAGGCTTCCAAGTTAAAATGCGAAATGCGAGACCATTTCAAAAGTAACAGACACGATCGTTTCGAAATTGTATCAACGGATTTGATCGGACCGTTGTGGCTGCTATAAATCCCGGTATAAGCACATTTGGATTGAAACACAACATCACGTAAGTCCATTTGTAGCGTGGGTTCCCTATGCTGGTATTTCAACGGAGACGTCTTCTGATTTCAAGTGCGTGTTGTTTAGACTCAAGGGCTGAGGTAAAGTCGCCAAGGGAATGTTGAGTGTTTCCGAGTGAATAGTAACTATCGGCGGTGCTCGCATGTTCTTCTCCAAACAGTTTCAATCGAATGTGAAGTGCGTGCTGATAAGACTCAAGGGCTGAAGTAAAGTCGCCAAGGGAATGTTGAGTGATTCCGAGTGAATAGTAACTATCGGCGGTGCTCGCATGTTCTTCTCCAAACAGTTTCACTCGAATGTGAAGTGCGTGCTCACAAGATTCAAGGGCTGAGGTAAAGTCGCCAAGGGAATGTTGAGTGTTTCCAAGTGAATAGTAACTATCGGCGGTGCTCGCATGTTCTTCTCCAAACACTTTCAAGTCAATGTGAAGTGCGTGCTCATAAGACTCAAGGGCTGAAGTGAAGTCGCCAAGGGAATGTTGAGTGGTTCCGAGTGAAGAGTAACTATCGGCGGTGCGCTCATGTTCTTCTCCAAACAGTTTCACTCGAATGTGAAGTGCGTGCTTATTAGACTCAAGGGCTGAGGTAAAGTCGCCAAGGGAATATTGAGTGTTTCCGAGTGAATAGTAACTATCGGCGGTGCTCGCATGTTTTTCTCCAAACAGTTTCACTCGAATGTGAAGTGCGTGCTCATTAGACTCAAGGGCTGAGGTAAAGTCGCCAAGGGAATATTGAGTGTTTCCGAGTGAATAGTAACTATCGGCGGTGCTCGCATGTTTTTCTCCAAACAGTTTCACTCGAATGTGAAGTGCGTGCTGATAAGACTCAAGGGCTGAGGTAAAGTCGCCAAGGGAATATTGAGTGTTTCCGAGTGAATAGTAACTATCGGCGGTGCTCGCATGTTGTTCTCCAAATACTTTCAAGTCAATGTGAAGTGCGCGCTGTTTAGACTCAAGGGCTAAGGTAAAGTCGCCAAGGGAATGTTGAGTGTTTCCGAGTGAATAGTAACTATCGGCGGTGCTCGCATGTTTTTCTCCAAACAGTTTCAATCGAATGCGAAGTGCGTGCTGATAAGACTCAAGGGCTGAGGTAAAGTCGCCAAGGGAATATTGAGTGTTTCCGAGTGAAGTGTAACTTTTGGCGGTGCTCGCATGTTCTTCTCCAAACAGTTTTAATCGAATGTCAAGTGAGTGCTGATCAGACTCAAGGGCTGAGGTAAAGTCGCCAAGGGAATGTTGAGTGTTTCCAAGTGAATAGTAACTATCGGCGGTGCTCGCATGTTCTTCTCCAAACACTTTCAAGTCAATGTGAAGTGCGTGCTCATAAGACTCAAGGGCTGAAGTGAAGTCGCCAAGGGAATGTTGAGTGGATCCGAGTGAATTGTAACTATCGGCGGTGCTCGCATGTTCTTCTCCAAACAGTTTTAATCGAATGTCAAGTGAGTGCTGATCAGACTCAAGGGCTGAGGTAAAGTCGCCAAGGGAATGTTGAGTTATTCCTAGTGAATAGTAACTATCGGCGGTGCTTCTGTGTTCTTCTCCAAGCAGCTTTTTTGTTATCTCAAGCGCTTGTTGTTTTGCCCGAAGAGCCTCTGGATAGTTCATCGTACTATGGTAAACTTCACCAAGGTCCAAGTAACACTTCGCAAGTGCCTCATTGTGTAGTTGATTAAAACTACCAAAGTTGTCATTGTCAGGAGAATTTTCTATGCATTGCTTCAGTGCTGTTTCAAGGTAATTGATTCTTGACTCATAAAGTTTTACAGGGTCTTCACTTTTATGGAAACGCTTGAGTAGTTTAGCTACATTGCGATAAAAGCTGAACAAACCAAGTGAACCTGGAACCTCTGTTTCGATTTCCTTTAGTATTTGGAGAACAACGTTGCACATATATTGCTCGGTGTCAGTATCAGAGATAAACTTTCCTGCTCTACTTAGAAGAAAAACAATTTCAAATTTTAGCGGTTGATTAGGCAAGAGGTCTTTTTGGAACTTTATTCTATCGTCAGTTTCCTTTGTTTTGGTTTTCATCGGTGGAATGATAAGAAGTTGCGAGTCTCCCGCTGCGCTGCATTCTTGGAGTGCCTTGTTATAGAAGTAACTCACACTTGAGGAGTCGTTTAGGGACTGATAATAAACAATCAGAAACTGAAAAATAACAAGCCTAAGAATTGTCTGCTCTGGGTTGTTGCAATTTTCCAGTAATGAAAGAGCCTCATGTAAGCAGTGGACTCCGCTCTCCGTGTCTCTGGTAACAAGCTGATAGATACCTAAATAGCACATGTGCTTTCCCTTTTCGTCAGTAGGAAATGGGGAAGATGAGGCTTGAATATCATTCCTTTTAGAGAGAAACTGCATCGTGTTTCCTTCTGGTCCCCAAGTTACCTCAGCGAAAGCTCTGGAAGTGAGTAGCTGTCTGTAGTGTTTATCTTTTCCATGTAGATTGGATGCCTTTAAAGCTGAATCGTATATGTCATTAAAGTTGGTTCCTTCAGACCAAAAAAGCGAGGCTAGAAACAGCTCCGCTTTCACCAAAACGTCAAAAACACTGTCAGCTGTATTGGCATCTGAACAACCCTCTATTAGGCTTTGAACAATACTTTGTTTATCGTCATAGAATGCAACAAATGCCGTCATTGAATGACCTTTAAGAAACTGCTCATTTAGGTTATCGAAAAGTGAAATGTAGAACGTGTTCAAACGTCCCTTTGAGTTAAGAACCGTCTCTTTAAATTCACTTTCTCCCTTTTGTCTTGCAAATGATTGAAGCAGCTTGTGCATTGTGAATAAGCCGGGTTTCGAACTTGAATCAAGAAGTGATTTCCTCCGAAGGCTTTGTAATATCTTCCTGGCTTCGGAAACCCTTGTTTTACCCAAAACAGCTGTAGCGACCTCTGTACTGAAATTCTCAGGAAGAATACTCAAGGACACTAGCGCTTCTTGTTGTTGTGCAGTGAGTCTTTGAAAAGAGGAGTTAAAAAGAAACTGCAATCTGTGACTGGTTTGATAATCTGGATTGTCCAACATCTCGACGATACTTTCTGTAGGGGATTTCATAAAATCATCTAGAAACTGGCTCGGTGGAACACCATCTTCTGAAATTAATGAACAGAGTAACTTCATCGCTAAAGGAACACGTCCGCAGATTTGTGTGATTTGCGTGCAATCGGAAGCGTTCGCATTTGGAAGTAACTCATGAACTAAGGTTTGAGAGGAGGCTTCATCCAATGTTCTTATTCTTACACCCTGATGGCCTTGAAAATGGACATTCATAAATTCGAAAGACTCCCTTGTGGTTACAGCGAATGTTACCCTTTGATTTCGTCTCAGAATTTCTTCAATAAGCTGCATGACCTCTTCCTTTACGTTTGGCAAACCGCTTTCCAATAAGTCATCAGCATTATCAAGAATAAATACAGATCGTTCTGATATATCACTGATAAGTTGGCAAAGCTCATCATCATGGGAGAGGCGCTGAACGGATGGTTGCGCATTTGGAGCCGGCTGGCTAACAAAGCTAAGAAGCTTTGAAGTCAGATCTGCTTTGGACTGAAGGCCTCGTAATGAAACCCACCAGACAGGGAGTCCTTCAGATTGAAGAGCGTGTCCCACTGCAATTGCCACCGATGTTTTCCCGAATCCGGGTGAACCCCAGATCGACACCAGTCGTGTAGATTCGGAAGACACTTGACCCATGATCTCCTTGCATTCACTCTGACGCCCAGTGAAGTTAGGAACCATTGAAGGAAGATACGTTCTTGGTATTGATGGTTTCGCACCTTCATAATAAAAGATAGAATAATCATGAAAGGTATGCTTCGGTTTTTGAATACAAATTAAGCTCTATTCAGGCATTCCTAGTCAATCTTCATTTAAAGTGGAGTATAATTCAGGGAGTTATCGTGTTCGTAATTTCAAATTTCGGTTTGAAATTACGAGCAAAATTTCCCTTGTATTGTAGGACACGAAATTTAATTGCTAATTAATCACATCAATAAAAAAATTTCGAGATTAAACAGTGCAGGTGGACTTTTTTTGTACTCAAAACGTTAACGGAGCAGGGGTGGGAGCAGGGGTTGGGAGCAGGGGTGGTGAGTAGGGGTGGGGAGCAGGGGTGGGGAGCAGGGGTGGGGAGCAGGGGTGGGGAGCGGGGGTCGCGAGCAGGGGTGGCGAGCAGGGGTGGGGCAGGTGTTGTTGGTTCTCTCCTTGCTCCGAGAGGTTTTTCTCCGGGTACTCCGGTTTTCCTCTCTCCTCAAAAACCAACACTTCCAAATTCCAATTAGATCTAGAAAGCGTCCCAATTAGTACTCGCGTGCTAAATACCTTTGACACTTAAATAAAATAATTAATTAATTTTATTTTATTGTTTTAACAGTTTGAAACTTGGAAGGAAACATCAGAAAAGGACAACGTTGCAGGACCGATATCTTAAATTGCCCAGCGAGGAAAGTTTCGGAGATGAATGCAGTGGATAAAACTTCAACTTAGAAACCTCTTATTAACCTTGAAATTCCTTCCATGTTTGTCCCCAATACCCACGATGGAACATTTTGCTCAAAAGGGCTTATCCAAGATGTTACCTGAATTTTTAGGTTGAGTATCGCGTTCATCTAGCGCTACCTTCAGCTCCGTGATCTTCTGCTCTAACAAAGCGATGTCTTCCTTGTCAGCAGCATCCCCTTCAATTTTCTTCTTTAAAACATTGATATCCGAACTCACACCCTCGAGAATCTTGGTGTACGCCTGATTGTCCCCTTCATCGCTGTCTTTGTGTGCTTTTTTCATCCCATCTATTTCTTGCTTTAGCATTCTAATGTCCTCTTTGTTAGCAGTGTGGCTTGTCAGGGATTTTAATTCGCTCACACCTTCAAGAATCGAGGTACACTCCTTGGCATTCTTGACATCACGTTCATCTTGCGCTACTTTCAACTCGTTGATCTTTCCCTCCAGTATAGCAATGTTTGCGGTATCTCCTTCTGTGGTCTTAACAGTCTGCTTTAAAGCATTTAACAGCGTTTTTACTTCGTTGATATCTGAGCTCATTCCCTCAAGAAAATTGATGTACGCTCGGGTCTCTTCTCTTACACCTTTTTCCAATTTACGAACTTCATTGGTAGGGAAGTCTGATTCGTTTAAACCACCAACAGCATCAATCAGGACTGTGGAAACACCCAGAGCTTGGAACGAGTCTTTTGCACGTTTCACGCACTCGTCAAAGGTTACTTTATCCATCTCAGAACTGATCGAGTGACAAAGAAAATTTCTTAGAAGGCGAAGCTGATCAATCGCAAGTGCAGACGTTTCCGCATTGTTCCCACCTGGGCTCACCACTGACGTGTGGAAGCTTCCATGAGGTACCCCACGTGGCTTTACGTACAAGTCACTGAGTGTAGTGTGGTGTCCTGTGCTAGCTGGTAGGGCGAAGGACTGGGCATAGATAGTAGCCTGGAACAGGGCGGTGCAATCCCATTCATTGTAAGACAGGTTTGTAGGGACTTTAGTTTTTCTACCCTCTTTAGCGGCAAACAAATTTCTCACAGCAATGGAATCATCCCAGAGCAGGTAACCATGGCGATGTCCAAGGGTGTTGTCCCACATGGTTTTGAAGGTCTGTCGTAAGGCTTTTGGGAACTCATTTAATACAATAGACGAAAACTTGAAGAAGTTTAACTGCTCGTCACTAAACGGCTGCAAGGCCATCTTTGGTCAGTATTGGCTTCCAGGTATGAAACGTTCTGAAAAATAAATTGAGAATAATTTGCGGCTTTCACTTTGCGTTCATTCTTAGAACGGACAGGAAGTAGAAAAGTCCAAAGGTATTATGTCAGTGGTGAATATATAAATAGATGTGAGGCCGAGAAGGAATGGTCCGAGCCATAGGTGGGGTACTTGGAACAGGTCTTATCCTCCAAACAATTCAGATTTCTTTGCTATTTTATTCAGCGTAGAATGATGTTTCATCCACAAGCAATTCTTGAAAAGAGTGAAAATTTGCGATGAAATGACGGTATGACAGCGAAGTTTGTTTATGACACGTGATATTTATGCCCTGTTTACTCAAAGTAAATTTTTGGCTTGTAGGGGACACTTTAAGAGCTACAACTCGATTTTCCTTATTATGGACAGTAGCTAGTTTAACATATAATAAAACAAATATATATGTCGGGAAATTTTCAATATCTGAAAACATTTTCGTTTAGAGCCATTTCCGCGCGATTACTCGCGAAAATTTTCTGTAACTACTGTATTCACTTAAATTGAATAAAGGAAAACGCGTTGGCGCATATAGGCAGAATTTTTTTTTAGCGCTTCCGGTCCGGAAACCAGAGAACAAATCAAATTAGCAAAATATAATAATCACTTCGAGTTGTAGGTTTGAAAAGCTGATTATGACGCTCGCATCAAGACTTCGTAAAACTTCGACAATTCAATTTATTAGAAAATGAAAGGTATATTTAGATAGCCAGCTCTACAAGCTTTAATTTGATATGAGGTTTAGGTATCTGAAATGATCTCGAGACGCTAGAGCTGTTAAACTGGAGACACCCATGCCAGGAAGTTGCCATTGCGTGACATTGCTTGTCATGATCGCGTGCTTTTTCGCGACGACAGTTTTTGGGCGTACAATTACACAAAGATTCCGGGAGCGTTTTATCGAGTGCTGGAGAAAACTGTTTAGTGAGCTCTGGGTAATAAATTCAGTTGTTTCCTTTGCGAGGCGAACCAATTCCCGATATTTCCATCAACTTAATTATCGGACAAAAAAGTGAGTTTAGAAACAATCAATCTATATTTCTGGCGGGGTGTGGTGGTCGTCGCACCCTTTAGGGTTAGTATGTGCTTTCGGTATCTTTAAAGACATGTGCAGCCATCGTGGTACCTTTCAAGGTTGTGAATAAGGCAAAGCGTAAGATTCTAAAAGTTGGCTCATGTAGTAATAGGCCTTCTAGGATGCAAATGATCGATCATTGTTTCTCCTCCATCCCTTCCCTACCGCCCTCCACCCCCCCCCCCCCCCTCCCTCCGCTCCCCCTCCCCCACCCCACATTTTATAAAAAGATCATTACGTCTGGAGCCTCGTGAATTCCACTCTGGATTAAATTTGGTTTGTCCTTTTAGGGAAGGAAAGAAGAGCAAATCCTCTTGCACGAGTATTTTTACAGGAATAAATTGTGTAATTTGCGGATTTAATATCACGTTTGCGTTTCTGTTGGGAAAACTGAAGGCGGCCCGTTTTGACGCCATCGGCCGTTTATAAACAATCTTTCCGTTAAATGACTTAAATGGCATTTGCCTTCTGATTTACATCTTCCTAGAATTTTGAATTTAGGTTAGTCTTCATTCACAGCATTTGCTTTCGTTTACGTTGCGCTCTGTAAAGCCGCGCTTATGTACAAAACACGGTTAGTTAAATAATTCATGGTCATACAAAGTTTACCTTCTTAACACATAAACTGCACTTTAAGTACGGAAGCCGATAAGGGTCACACGTTGTCGCTTCCGAGTTGTCGCTGCCGAGTTGTCGCTTCCATTCCAGGAGGGGAATATTCTATTGCAATGTGAGACGGGGGGAGGGGCTGTGAGGGAAACGTCAAGAATCTATAAGAGGTTTGTTACACTTTGTTAGTTTGTGAGTTTTTAACTTCCTCCCCCCGTAATATATTTTTCCAAGTTGTCGCTTCCCAGTTGTCGCTTCCAAGTTGTCGCTTCCAAGTTGTCGCTTCCGAGTTGTCGCTTCCGAGTTGTCGCTTCCGAGTTGTCGCTGCCGAGTTGTCGAGTTGTCAAGTTGTCGAGTTGTCGAGTTGTCGAGTTGTCGAGTTGTCGTGGAGTTTCTAATAACGCCCAAAAGAGCCTGGGAACTAAAAGGTCTTTCTTTTCGCCGCCCCCGTCTCAACCTGGCGTCGTTTTCAAGCAAGCAAGCAAGCAAGCAAGGTCAGAAAGGTGAATTTCTGTTTGATATTTTAACCTTTCATTCAAGCTTACAAGATACAAGTGACTTGCCCGACACAAAAATCTACTTGTCCCGGACGAGCGGACGGCACTTTTTTCGAGCCCTGATGCTGTTTCATTAATAATAAGCCCTTCCGTATTATAAGCTCCTACCGAATATAAGCCCCTCAAAAAGGTGCGCTGAAAAATATAAGCCCTGGGGCTTATTTTCGGAATTTTACGGTATATTAATAATTATGTGCTTTGTATAATTATATTTCCATACAGCACTGTCAGAATGCTGTATTCACAGGACCCATCTTAAAGATGACATGATTGCAATATTTAAAAATGAGAATTCACGTCAAGTGGAATTTTTTAAAGTGATCGACGAGCGGGGAGAAATGGAGGAAGGAGAAGGCATTGGTGTGATGAGGGATATCATTGCCACTTTTTGGCAACAACTGTTTGCGTCAGCTTCTCTTGGTGACAAGGAGAAGGTTCCGTGCATTCGCCACGACTACCAAAAAAGTGAGTGGCAAGCCATTGCACGGATCCTCGTGTATGGTTTTAAAAAGGCTCAATACTTTCCAGTCTCCCTTTCGAATGCTTTCCTGGCATCTTGCCTCTTTGGGGAGGAAAGTATTAGCAGTGATTACCTGCTTAAATCTTTTCGGTCACATATCACTGCTGATGAGCGGGAGATCTACGACAAAGTTCAGAATGGTGATTTCGTCGAGGATGATGACGACCTCCTTGAGTTTTTGGGCAATTATAAAACATTCAAACTCCCAAATAAAGACAACATCTCTTTAATCATATCAGAACTAGCACACCAGGAACTCATTCAGCGCCCTCGCTACATAGCACAGTGCTGGGCACCAATTTTGTGCGAACTTTAAGATCTTGATCCTTTCAAAGTTGCCTGCTGAAGGTGTATTTATTTAGTTGTTACAGTTAAATTTCATTGAAATAAAATTCCACAGTAGGGAAAGAAATCTTTAACATAGTCAGGTGCAGAGAGAAGTGATTAAAGGGGTGGTCAAACAGCTTGTCCTGTTGAATTGTCCTTGTGTGGTGCCATGAAGCATCAATATTTCCCCAATAGAAGGTCAGTGACCATTGCATGGGTGAAGAAGTTTCAGAAGCCAAACATTTTAAAGAAAAGTATTATGCTAAACCTTGATTAGGGGGGATTCTTTTTTTTTTTTGGGGGGGGGGGGCAGGGTAAACAAACCAAAAACTTCATTGGGGGAGGCTAGGTATGGATATAATAATTAGAACCAAACAACACATTTTAAATAATCTGTTATAAGTTTAATATTTATTATTACTTCATGGCAATAAAAGAAATTCCATTTTTGTCACAATGCAAAAAAATAATAACAAATATGGTGTTCATTTGTTGTATTTTATTGTGAAGGAAATAAATACTGCATTGGGAGTGCTTAATGATTTTAATTTTAGTTTCAAGTATTATTTGATTTTAACAATAATATTTTGTTTGCCTTGCAATGTGTCGTCTGCACTTCAAAAAACTTCAAATCAGGGCTTGTCAAGTAGGTTAAGGTTATGGACCCTTCCCAGTTCAGACTGCATCAAGAAGGTGGAAGTAAGTTTGAATAGCCTCATCCCAGTTGGTTGGGTGTCTTAAACCATCGCGTCGTAAAATTTGTTTGAAATGATCATCTGTAGCATCTTGGCCAGTCCTGCTTGTAGCCAATGTACACATTGACAGTGCCCAGTTTGAGTCTTCTTCAGTAACAGGACACTTGTAATCTTGAGCACCTTGAACCAGAAGAGACCACAACTCATTTATGTTGAATAGGAAAACACCTACCCAACAGGGGATGCATGTGCAGACAATAATCTAAAAGTCATGCAGAATAGCTAAGTTTAACACCTGATCCTAGATTCTTCTTTTTGAAGACTTAATGGCCAAAACAGTGAGAAAGGACAGTGAGACTTGAGGATATCTAAACAGTTGTTGCATTATGATAAAACAATGGACTACTTATTTCCGACAATAGACCACAGGGGATGTTAACCCCCCTCCCCCTCCCCCGCCCCCTGAGACAAAGGTTCTTTGTCTTTGTCTTCTTTGTCTTTCGTTTTCTGTGGATACGTTTTTCAAGTGTAATTATTACCATTTTCTCTTGGAAGAAGATACAAGATATTAGGCTTCCCATGAGGACACTCTGAACTGCGTGTTTGCCTAATAGTGTGGTTGTTCCAGTTATTTACAACTCTATCCAGGTCTTCTTGCAGAAGATCCATAAACGAAAACCTCATGCATTTCCTTGAAATAAGAAACAGAATATGACTTGTATGTGAGCATCAAAGTAAAAATTGGTTAAGTTAACCTTGCAAAGGAAAATTATAGAGGAGAAGGGGGGGGGGGGGGGGGGTGGGCAGGGAGGTTACATGATTGTTTTTAACATGGAGGGTGCTGAATTCTAAAATGACCACTGACACAGGCATCACGGTAGTAACTGTTTAGGATATCAAGATGAAAAATATGACAGGAATTGGTAGTTCTTAGGGGTCAAAATGAATTTGAGCAATATGCCCACAAAAATTTATTTTGATTCATAGACTCCTGTTCTTTTCAGGATTATTTAAATTTGTGAGCACCGCCCCTGTCTGTTCAAAATAGAAACCTTCAGCGTAGTTTATAGAAAGAAGGCACAAAATTACAAGGAAAGTAACTCACAAGTGATGCTCATTTCCAAGATCCAGTGCTCCAAACTCTGAAAGTTCCTATTGTTGTAAAAAAAACCAACAAAAAATAAAGAATCAGTGCAAACAAAATCATTAAATTTAGCAATAGTGAGAATGAGGTCAAATGAGTGCACTTTCTGTATCTACAACCTTATACGGAATAAAAAGAAATCACACCTCCCCCCCCCCCCCCCCTGCAATCACGCAAAAACCAAAATGCCCTATTCTCCCATCTTTGAACTGGGGGAGGGGTGGTCTTAATTTTTTATTGGAAATGGCATAGATTGTAGACCATCAGAGTAAATGTACCTACTTTGACATATTCCACAATGGCGTTTATGACATTGTTTCCTGTTTAGGAATATAGCAAATCATAGATTTTGAGATACATTTTAAGTACATTAGGAATGCTTGTACGCATTATATTGCTGACCTTTTACCTTTGTAAAAAACGAATTTGTTTTAAGCTTAATTATTAACTATAAGCTTAAGTTCTAGCAAAAAAATCAACAGTCACAAATTGCCATCAAATTGTAGAATATCATGTATTCATAAATCAAAACGCTTGAATGGCTTGATAATTAAACTAACCTTTCTCTAGTGCAGCTGTAACGATTGATTTTCGGTCCGATTTAGCTTTTAATTGCTTAGATTAATTAATACACGTAAGCTTAATCATGGGTTGCTCGAAGTTGAAACTCGTATCCCTACTTAATAAACTAAATAAACTTCATAATGTATAAAATTACATAACAACCGTTTTAACGTACCTGTAATAGCACTATCTGGAAGGGGAGGGAGCGTACAATTTCCAAACGAACATATGAATAGAATAAAAAGCACACGATACGCCAACTTTACAAACATGGCTGACAAAGTCTTTCCCAGTCTTCTTTCGCGACAACTCGTAAGCGACAACTTGGAAGCGACAACTTGGAAGCGACAACTCGGAAGCGACAACTCGGAAGCGACAACTCGGAAGCGACAACTTGGAAGCGACAACTTGGAAGCGACAACTCGGAAGCGACAACTCGGAAGCGACAACTCGGAAGCGACAACTCGGAAGCGACAACTTGGAAGCGACAACTTGGAAAAATATATTACGGGGGGAGGAAGTTAAAAACTCACAAACTAACAAAGTGTAACAAACCTCTTTCTTGACGTTTGACGTTTCCCCCACAGCCCCTCCCCCCGTCTCACATTGCAATAGAATATTCCCCTCCTGGAATGGAAGCGACAACTCGGCAGCGACAACTCGGAAGCGACAACTTGGAAGCGACAACTTGGAAGCGACAACTCGGAAGCGACAACGTGTGACCCTTATCGGCTTCCGTACTTTAAGTACACTACAGCTCCTCAATTAATGAACGCCTCCAGAATTTTCAGTCATCAAGGATCCACGAACAGTGTACGGAAAAATGATGTCTCTGACACTCCTAGTTAATACATTCTGAGACAAACAATGAATCTAAAGATAGTGTGACTCAGGTCAGGGGAAAGTTCCCCCAATTCTTAAAAGGACAGGAAGTGGAAAATTCCAAACATATTATGTCACTGGTGAATATATAAATAGATGTGAG
This sequence comes from Cladopsammia gracilis, assembly GCA_022457155.1. Taxonomy (NCBI): domain Eukaryota; kingdom Metazoa; phylum Cnidaria; class Anthozoa; order Scleractinia; family Dendrophylliidae; genus Cladopsammia; species Cladopsammia gracilis. The sequence continues at coordinate 644,131 of JAJGOT010000025.1, forward strand.
GCCGAGAGGAAAGGGTCCGAGCCATGAGGTGGGGTCCAAATTTTAAAGCTTATTTTCTCAGGAAAACAAACAGGATGAAATTCACGAGCACCAGTGATCTTTCACTATGGTGACCTTAAACCCGGGGGGGTAGGGGGAGGGGGGGGCAATAATTCATAAGCACATGATTCTATTGATCAGCAGAGACGTCCAATTGATCACGTGCATCAACCTTTAAATCTGATAATCCATGCCCGGAGTGGGATTGGATTTGATTGATTTAAGTCCTGGGGAAAAGTGGGCTTGAATGTGCAAACAATGCAATCAGCATAGCTGAATTTTTAATGAGAATGATTTTAAAATGACCACCATGACCTTTATATAAACTGGACCACACATATTTCTTTTTTATAAAGAATAATAATATGATATGAGTAGTAATTCATAGTTAGGATTCTTACTACAACAAATGGTTACTTATATTTTTGTTCAGTACTGTTTTACGATATCTAGCCCATTCTATTTGAAAATCTCTCATGGTTGGTGCTCTTTGGTTCTCGTCGCACCTTCATAATAGGGTTTGAACATTTTTTCGTGATCGGTATCGTTAAAAGTTGCACGATGTCCACAGTTGCAGCTATGGTGTAAGATTTGTAGCATTGTTTTCTAAAAGTTGGCTGAAGTAGTAGACTTCTAGGATGCAAATGATCTCATTGCTCTTCGCCATGCCCCTCATTCATTTTGTTATATGATAATTCCGTCTAGAGCCCCGTGTTCCTAAAGTTTCGAATTAGTCTTCGTTCACAGCATTTCCTTTCGGTTTAGAATTTGATTTCGTTTACGTAGTGCTCTTTGAACCCGCACTTATATATAAAACATGGATAATTCATGGATTTACAAAGTGTACCTTCTTCTCGTTAAGACCGCATAATGTGCACTTTAATCGAGGCTCAATACCTTTGCGAACTTTATATAGTACAGAATCAGATGCAATCAATTGAAAAGCAACAGACGACACAGACGTTTTAATTTTGTTCCTTTGCAACAGATCAACAGACACAGTTCAATCATTACAAGTTATGATCGGAATTCGATCACTGTTTAATCCGCTCGATAAAACGACTTACGAGAGCATAATTATGCTCTTCGCTCTGCTTTCCAATTCGAACATACAACATTCACTAAACACCAGACGTCATAATCGTAATTTAATATTAAAGTAAATGAAGGTGGAGGGGGGGGGGGGGGGATGTTGGGGACAATTAATCGATTCCTTGTCATGCAAGAAGTTATACTTCTGGAAAGTTTCATAAAACTTATGACACAAGTCTTAATGTATTCACAAGTTCAGTGGAAGGTGCCACAACAGCTATAACTTTGGCATTCTTTGGAGTTAGCACCTTTTAAAAATACAACAATGTATCCTAACCCTAAAAGGTACGAGACCATCCAGTCGTACGTGAGAGGTCCCCCCGCCCGGAAATACATGTTGATGTTTCAGCAATAAACTCTTAATCAATACAGACTTTCAGATTTTGTACTTAGCAGAAGGAAAAGCTCTGTTCAAATCAAATCTGTTCTGGATGTTCGCTGTCAAGATACTTTTCTGTTGGGCAGAAGCGAAAGGTATTTTGAAATTTGTTTTGAAAGCAATCTTACCGTTTAACAAATTTCATGTGTGTCCTCGTGATTTACGTCTTTCTCGACCTATCACTAGCTGGTCTTCAGTCACGAGTATTTTCCGACTCAGAGGTTTATTTCGTTTGCCCGCATATTAGTGTTCTTTGCAAAACATGTCATGTTAACGAATTTGAATATGTGCTTGTATACATTAAATGCGCCTACAGCTCAGGATGACTGTCGGTTGATCCTGACTGAATTTTCCTTTTTATCTCGTTAATGCGCATGCGCATTAAGCGAGATTTCGAAATTACGAGATAAAAAAGGGGCAAAAGCTGTTAACAAATTTTTGTGGACTTTTTTCCGGGGGGGAGTTTCTTCTTTCTTCTTCATAGAAGCTATATTAGGGCATTGAGGATATGGTTGGTTAAAGCGGTTAGGATTTCAAGAAGGGCGTCACATACCGTCACTAAAATATTTGAGGAACACCCCCGGTCCTATTGTTAATTTCCCTAGGGTATTGGGATGTCAGAACTTGTGATGAACTTGTCATATTTCACATTACGTCACCGCAAAGATATTAAAGTTCTTAGTTTCGATATCTCACGTTACGTATCAATATATCAAATTTTCAATCATTTGTCGTAAAGCCATTCAAGCTGCTTTCGAGAATGGTAAAAATAGGTCAAATACGTTTTCTTGGGAAACGTAGTTTGAGAATTTCACGGTCTATTTTTACGAATGGAGACGTTATTGGATGGGAAAGTTTGTGTTTTAATATGAGCGATATGGCAGAGCAAAATAGCATGAACTTTGCGTTTGTATGCAATAGTATGGGAAAGACGTCATAGTTTTATTGGTTTAGCTACCGTGCACAAGGAAATTTTGACTGAATTTGTTTTGCGGGAGGAAATTTTTGTGCGCGGTCGGGACAGCTTAAATTTCTGCAGGGAGGAAATGTTTGCGGATTTCTGGTTAAGTATAAATAAAATCCAAGGCATCGGTATTAAATAATTTCACTTCCTGACCGGAGGTTTTTATAGTTCTCCCTAGTTATATGGTTGCTGTTCTGGCGCCAATATGAACATAAACAACCAGAAAACTAGTGAGTGAATTATTGTACGTTGTTGTAAAAATGTATCAGTATTATGATAACAGTCTCTGGTTCTTTTGAGGACGTGTGTGGAGTTGAATCGGGAATACAGATGACTGTTGTGCCGGTCGCCTCGGAGTTATGATAGCAATATATTCACTGTTGAAAAGTTCTTGTTAAGCCGATATACATCATTAAAACAAGTAATTTTTTCTGCGCGAGTATATTTCTGCGGTGGAAAATTTAATACAAAATAAAGTAATACTGCATAATAATGCAACAACGGACAACCTTGCCTGTATCTCCGGCAGATCAGAAAAAGGTTTTGAAAAATACTGCGGTCAGGAATCCCGCATGTTTGATTACTTTAGTACAAATGTTATAATTTGAGAAATTGGGGCGCTAAGTTTCATGATGTCACTTTCCGGGAAACTTGATTAAAGTGTACAGCTATCATGCTGGAGATTCAAATATTTAAAACCGTATGTAATGATGCTATACTTCTGACAATGGAGATACTGCCTAACTCCGAGAAACACATTACACTTACACGCGAAATAAACTCTGAGGAGCTATTAAAAAACAATTGCAAGATCCCACTATTCCAATATATGACTATCGCATAAGACTTGGATCTTAATAGAATATTTTACGAAATTTTACTGCGGTCGTGACCCCGGGGGTCGTCAAGAAGACACTGTCAACACTATATTTTGAGGTTTAAAGCAGACCCATTTAATCTCTAATAGTTACTAAACACATGATACCGGAAATAGAAAACTCTCGACTTTCGAATAAAAAAAGACAGAACTACTATATATTCGCAAATAACCCATTCATGTATAACATTAACTTATGCAGCCATTTCTTTTTCAACTCTCCACAAAAGAAAAATCAATGTCCGCTTCACTTTCCAAAACATTTCATATCGATAGCGATAACAACATACAACGTGTGGAATGTCCGGTTTCCGGAAGATAATAAAAGAACAGGAATGAGCGAATCTCAAAACTGTAAAAATGAAATTAACGTTGCAAAAATATGTATTTGCTCAATTCTTTCTTTGAGGAATAGAGGAATTCTAAGGATATGCACTTTTTTGTCTTGACTTCCTGACTGAATTTAAGTCTTAAAATAGCAATGAATATGCGTGAACGGAATCTGATCGATCAATGACAGACATTGTAGCGACCATAGGTCATGGATCAGTTCTTTTCTTCTTTAAAATCTCCGTAAAATTCTTAGATGTTTATATCTTATATATAAAGATCTACAAACGCGGATAAGCGTAAACATTTATCCGATGCGTTGTGGCACACATCAAAGATTTAAATTGGATGATCCCACAGGCAGATGATCGTGATGTGAGTGACATCAAGTTACAGATTCGAAGCCAGTGCACAGTAATGAAATATACTAGCCTGGATACTAGGTAATAATACGATTTGTCACGGAATTGATAAGCGATAGAAAAATCGAAAATATTACACACTACACATTACACAAAGTCTTCTCACCTTTACTTTATTGTCTCTTGATGTATCCTGACCGGTTTAAATGCATTTTTACAACTTTTGTCACTCGCCCCACTATCCACTATAAAAGAAGGGAAGGCTGGAGACCTCTGAGCGAACCCTCGCCACGCGAAAGCCAATAAATTCTAAACAATTCAACTCAAGCTCCCCGAATTGCCACCAGTGAGGCCGCAGGTTAAATGTCTACCCGTGCGATTCGTGCTAGCTTCCAAATTCCCTTTCACGGTCTCTAAAAGGGCTCCGTTTTGGAGCGATTCTGGCCATCTTTTTGTACCACGAAATTCGAATACTAAAGCTTAGCGACCGCGTCACAGAGACAAAATGACATTCACCCGAGGGGAGGGTCGTTACTTTTGCCCTCGCGCAAATTGACACCGTCGGGGGAGCCGGTGCGTGTAATTCGAACGGAAACCACACGCGTGACCTGTCACTTATTTGTCTTTATTTGATAAAGTGCAATTTTTCATCAAGATAAAAAGAAAAGTCTCTTTTTAAAATAAAAATGCTCGAAGGAAAATTATTAAGCTTGTTAAAACCAATTTGCGCCAAAAAATCAAAAATCAAAGGTCACGGATATGTATGTGTATACCGGGAGTCTAGGGTGTACTCTAACTGCACGTCCGATCCAAGAGAGAGGAAGATAGGGGCCTTGGGAACGAGGTTGGTAGACGTTTCAATGACAAATTGATCATTACATGTAAAAGACCGTTGGCCGTCGGGTGTTGATATGAACGATATGGTCAATAATGTTTAATTTTATTGGTAAATTGCACAACCTTCTAAAGTCGCTGTCGTAATTTGTCGTATTTTTGAAGCGGAATCGAGCCGCTTCTCGCTGTTCAGAACGTCTCATGTCGGCAATTTTCGGGGCCACGTCGCTTGTCGTTTTTACCAAGGCTTCTTTAAGCCGAGATGTTTTGAAAACAGCTTCGGCTATAAAAGGAAACGAAATCTAATCACCAGCTCTATTCCCACAAGAGACACCATTCTGCCCGAAGGTACACAATTTTTTAGTTGACGGAAAAAGCGACAAGTAAAATATTTTCATTTGCCTTTTTTACAATAGTCTACCTTAGTGAAGTATTTAGATAAAACATTCCTTTTTTACTGAAGTCTTTTTACTGAACTTATTCACATGCACAAAGTTCTTGTTTTGTCTCATACATCCACATATACACTGCACATATTAATTGGCTGTTTAAAAACATTGCTAGTAAATCAATTTTAATCCCAAATGAAAATCGTTGCAATATGTTTTAGTTTTGTTTAAATATCAATAAATAAAGATAGTAAATATTTTTTAACTTTCGAACATCTTTCCCAAATTTCGATTGATAGGAAAATCGCCATTGTAGTGCCATACAAGTCATTGCTACTAAAATACTGTAACTGATACAAAACATAGAAAATTAACTAAGTAAAAGGGCTCTCTAAAGATAGATTGAATCTAAGTAGTTTTGCCACCCCCATCCCTCCTCATAATTTCCCCCCGTAGCAACCAAATTGGCCTCGGCTCATTACTCGTGGCGAAGCACACGAGTTGTAAATCCGGCGTTGACTTTTCTTGTTTTTCTTTTTTTCGTGTCACATTAGCGATGCAAATTTATGCACGCATATTTAAGTCTATATCGACGACTATATGGCTTTCGGCCATGAAATACATACCGTAAAATCTCTCCGTGTGTGTACTCGAGAAGCAAGATAAAGAACTACTGCGTACAACTGCACACTTTCAAGACAATTCAAGGCGTTCATGGATGGATAGGCCGTTTAATATTGTGTTCGCTGCTTATTCCTGTGGGATTTTTGCTCTGGCAAGTTCTGTGTTTTGTATATTAAACTTGCCATTTGCTTAGGACGCTTAGCGATCAAGCTCCGGGTCGAGTTTAAGTGTCAGCTACTGAATCTAGTGAATGCAGTGTGGTCTTACTTTTAAACCCGTGTATACGTGAAAGCATGATGAACAGGCTATCGGCAAGGGTGTTTAAATAAAATTCACTCTCTCACTCACTCACTCGCTCCTTCCATCAGCTGTAAACTTAGTGAGCAAATGCTTTGTTACGAACACGTTTCGTACCAGGAATTCAACGTGAATCCAACGATAACAATAATTAATTTGATGTAAACGAATATAGACAACAATAAGGTTACAGATGTTTCGCATTTGGAGTTTTTAGTGCAACATTAAAATCGATCTAAAAGGATTTTGCAACCTAAACACGCGTTCTGATGCGTATCTAGATTAAAATAATAAAATTTAGTCCGTAGGCAGTATGTGTCTTGGACAGCGCAGTGATTGAGTTTGTGGCTCAGTCCCGGAAGGCTCGAGTTCGATTCTCCAGAGAGTCCTTTTTTTTTTTTTCTTTTTTTTTTTTTTTTTTTTGCTTTTTTCGAACTGGACATTATGAAAGTGATGTACTTTATTTTTCGTTCGTCAAAAATCCTTACGTTTTATTAAAAAAAATATATATCGAACTGTGTCAGTGTGAAAACGTAAGCGTACGGCAATATTGCGTTACGCGTTAGCATTTTTTCTTCTCGGGTTGGCTCTTAGGAGCCTTTGATTAGACATAATTTCAAGCTTATGTTTCTCTGTAAAAGCACTCAAATCACTTGGGAATCAATGCTGCAATAAGTTAAAGGCGCCACGAGTTCAAGCTGTGTACAGCTTCTTGTTCGCTTAATATAATCAAGTTGAAGTTTCCCCTCAGCTGTAAAATGAAGACTATTTTGAACAAAATAAATACGCTAAATTAACATGAAAATTATTTACATTCATACTCGTGATTATTTTGTTGCTCATGACTTTTATTGAAATAGAGCCCTTAAGTCCTCTATGACTGCAATGTCTAACTCTTCGATTAGACCTACAGGTATTTTCAATCTTTCAACTTCAATAAACCATTTAGCAGCTTTACACATATTACCTATCACGTCTTTACTACATTTACCTATCAAAGGCACCCAACTTTTCCAATTCTTGTTGTTGTTGTTGTTTTTTATTAACCTTACATTCTCTCGCATTAACGAGATGGCTTTAAGAGCCCTTTGATTAAAAATTAAACCAGATCAGATAAAGAACTATAACTGAGCAACAATAATAGAATATTAGCTCCTCTCCAAGACTTAGAAAACTAATGCCACACAGAACTATAATCACAAGAATCTTATTGTGTCGATTAGTCCTGATAACTGTTTGAAAGTTTTCTGTTATGCTTCCGCTTATATGTCGCTGGTGAAAACCGGGCTTAACTAAACATACAATACCTCAACGAACAGCTCCAAGCTTGAAAAGTTGTCACGATGAAACGAGAACAGTGTACAAGATAACTCTGGAACAAACAAAATGTCTGTGAAACTCTTGATCTTACGATTTACATTCGAAGACAAACAATGCAACTAAGGGCTGCGTGACGCCCCCAGGCAAAATAAATAACAGTTAGACACCTCTTGTCAGGGGGTTTCCCAGATTCGTAGAAACTAAAAGAAAGCGGAAAATTCCAAAGCTTTTATGACAACGATGAATTTATAGATATAATTAAAGTAGCGTGGGGCCGAGAGAGAAATGGTTCAAGTTCACGGTCCATAGATTGCCAGAGAGAAGAAAACAAACGAAACGAACCTGAGCCAGTTCTGAATTCTATTTTATGTATTATGACGCGTTTGCATCCTTGATCGCGACTAGGTTAAGGACCCGTCCACACGTATCTGAATATTTTTGATTCGGCAACTTTTTTGTTGTTACGTAGCGTACTCGAATCGTATTTGCCCGTCTATACGTATACGGATTCGCTCTAATACCCAGGGCTCCTCTTTACAGAGCATGCACAAAGGCCATGTTCAAAGCCAAGTTAAACTGAAAACACATTATTTGACTTGAAATAAGTCCGAGTAGAGGTGAAGTGATAATATTTCGGTCGGCCATATTGAATATCCGCGCGGTTAAAGACTGGATCCGATACTGTTACGTCATATAGAATGGATGTGGTGGAGCTCGTCGCACCTTTTTAATAGAGTTTGAATATTTTTTCGTGATCGGTATCGTTAAACGTTGCACGATGTCCACAGTTGCAACTATGGTGGTACCTTTTAAAGTTGCTTCCTCCCCCCTCCCCCCCCCCCCCCCATCCGCCCCTCATCCATTTTGTTATAAGATCATTCCGTCTGGGGCCTCGTGAAGTCCACTTTGGATTTAATTTGGTTTGCTTTTTAAGAGAAGGAGAGAGAAGAGCAAATCCTCTTGCACGATCATTTTTACAGGAATAAACTGTGTTAATTGCGGATTGAATCCATGTCCGATAGTTTGTGACTTCGTTAATTTGGAGACAGACAAAAGTCTATTGTTTAGCATGATTTGTATCGAATTTGTATGAGTCGTACGGGATTCCATTGTATGAAACTGGCAACCAACAAACCTTTGATCAACAGCTAAATTGTGCATTCCTTTGTTCAATGAAGTTTCAGTTTTAAAAAATAAAATATAGGATCTTCACTGTCCCGGTTGCGTTTCTGTCGGCAAAACTAGTAAAGATTCTTTATCAGTTTTGACGCCACTAGTGCGTACTAGTGATAAAACAATCTTCCCGTTAAATGGCGTCTGTCCTCTGATTTACATGTTCCTAGATTATTGAATTAGTCTTCATTCACGGCATTTCCTTTCTGGTTTAGAATTTGATTTCGTTTAAGAAGCACTCTTAATTTAAATTCACGCTTATGTATAAAAGACATATGAACCTACAAAGTTTACCTTGTTTTTAAGACACAAACTGAACTCAGAAATAAACCTTAAGCACACTGCAGCACCTCGATGAACGCCACCAGGATTGACTGAGTTTACAAGATGACTTTGGTTCTAACGATGATGTCTCTGAAAGTCTAATGATTTAATACATTCTGAGAAAAACAATGTTACTATAGATTGCGTGAGTTAGGTTAGATTCTCCTTGTTAGGGGAATTTCCCCAATTCTTAGAACGGACAGGAAGTGGAAAATTCCAAACATATTTATATGTCAGTTCTCCGAGCCATGTAAGTGGGATCCAAATTTTAAAACTAATTTTTTCCTTATTGGAGCAAAATTATGGAATGAGATTCCATGCTTTCTGAGAGAACTATACCAAAGAGTATAATTAAAGAATCAGATTCCTATATTAGTATTGACAAGATTATCTCTAAAGTTAAATAAAAAAGTAATTAATTTATATTTTCATAATTCTTTTTCTTTTATCTTGATCACTGAATTGTTTTTCCTTTTCGTTTCTTCTCTTTTCTTTTGTTTGATCCTTTCTTTTTATTTTAACAATATTAATATAGTGTGTGTAGCGTTTTCTATATAAAAATCGTGTAATCATTTTGACTGGCCTGCCAAGATTAGCTTTTGCTTTCTTCGGGCCTGTCTTATAAATTATATAATAATTAGCTAATAGAGGTTTTTGTTGTTTTGTTGTTGTTGTGCTAGTAAAAAGAGAGAAAGAACAAAATTGCAGGGTGGAATTCACGGAGCACCAGACGAACCTAAAAATATGTGACATGGATACATGCGGGGGAAAAGGGCTGGGGCGGGCGAAGGCAATAAATACACACATAAAGTTCTACTTGTATATTTATAGCCTGAAATCTACCACTATTGCTACAACACCTTGACAGATACCCACAATGTATCTTTTGCACCAAAAAGTGGTCGATAAACCGTCGATTTTAAAATGCGAGAGTGCCCTCGGAAAAAAAAGAGATAAGTTAGCCTTCTTCATAGGGTTATGCGCAGAAGTGATGCGCAATGCAATGCTAAGAATCACTTTGATGTTTTTGTCGGTATTTATCTCTCACTATAAAAAAAAAAAACTCCCTAAGCCTCGGAGCTGAGTCAAGTGAGAATTGTAATATATCGATTGTAACTGGCAATGTTTGAGTCTTCGAATAAGTCTGCGATAAAACTGTAAAATGCATCTATAAAAACCAACGATGTTTTATGGCTGCACGTCATGAAGTACGAGCTCAAATCAGAATACTGATAACTCTTTTCAATGGAGCTGATGCATAACGACCCAGTGTTTCGAATTGAAATCATTGATCTACATTTTTTTTTTCATTTAAACATGACGGGCTAAATACCTTTATACGTTTATACGGTACGGTTACAGTACTTACCCGCTTATAAGAACCCATTTTTTCAAATTTAGCCTAAACGGGTTCTTATGTAAGTGGTGCTTAGTGAAAGTTTAGGCTACGCAGGTTCTTAAATAGGTTCTTATTTAATGAGAAATATATTATATACCTGTGAATGGTAGAAAGGTGGCATGTATATTAATTTAATGCCAAAACAGGCCTGGCCTTTAGACAGTATGTGACCATGACCCATTTTAGTAGATATTTTAATTCTCAGTATCAGGCTAAAAGTTGATTTAATGATATATATCTAATAAAATATATACATATATGTGGATATAATGTTTTTTTCTTCTAAACACTATAAGTTATAACTGAAACATTTTTTAACTACTTTCTATGTCCTTAATGTACTATCGGTTTTGTAGTGCTCGCATGTTCTTCTCCAAACAGTTTCAATCGAATGTAAATTGCGTGCTTTGTAGACTCAATGGTTGAGGTAAAGTCACCAAGGGAAATTTGAGTGATCCTGAGTGAAAAGTAACTATCGGAGGTGCTCCCACATTCTTCGCCAAAACAGTTTTAATCGAATGTGAAGTGCGTGCTGAGCAGACTTAAGGGCTGAGGGAAAGTCTCCAAGGGAATATTGAGTGGCTACGAGTAAGTAGTAACTCTCCTCTAAATCACAGTGAAACACCCCAGAAAACACACACACACATCCCTTGGGTGTGGCTCGCTCCAAGCCAAGCGTTCGTTTATTGCACTAGAATAAAAAAATACTACTGACAGCAACTGAAAGCACGTCGAAAATAGCAAAAGCTAACTGAAAAGGGGTTGTGGGACAACAGCTGGGTGAAAAACCTCTCCGTACGCCCACTCGCTCCTAAGAGGAAAACCCCAGGCCAGCTGAACCCCAAATCGCGGTCCCCCGGGCAAGACCAACTGATAAAAGTCAAAATCCAGGAGAAACCCTAAATACCTAAAGCTTTTGAAACGGACAAACGCGAATCTAAGGAGTCTTTGACATAGCCATCTTTGGCAGAATCACTTGACCAGCGGCCGTGACGCTTAAAAAGACGATCCGGAACACCGGCATTTGCGGCAGCGGTAGCCCCGCCGCTTCTAAGACTGTGAGTTCCAATACGTGAAATATCAGGCACAATGCCTCTAAGCTCCTCGAAAACTAATTCTCTAAGCCTGGTGTAGCTTAGCCCTTTAGCCCTAGGCTTGTAACCATATTTGGTCTTGGATAACTGGCAAAAGAGAGTGACTAAGCTTGGCCTTAACTAAATAGTGACTCAATAGAGTAACAGGACAAGAAGCAGCTACAACGACCCATGCACCGTCCCTATATTGGTCGGTTTTACTAGATTCAATAAATATCTGTAACACTTTACTATCGACCTTAACATCTGAGCGCACTAGTTTCGCGAGTTCGTCAAATCTAAGAAAGGCCGCGAAGGCCATCACACAAATAACAACGGAACGAATATCGTATAGGGAAGCCATAGAATCGGCTTTAGCATTAACTAATTGTTCCAACTGAGAAACTGTAATAGGCTCCTTCTTGGAAGTGTGGTGGGCCAAACAACGCTGCGCACCATCAAGAACATTCTTCACCAAAGGGTGCTCTGAGGGAGATGGCTCGCCAGCCAAATGGTGTATCCAAGCAATGCTATGTACCGCAGAGTCTATCGGAGAGGCCGTCTTCGCATTAGACATTAGGTAGCGCAGGTAAAGAACGAAGTGGTAAGGAGACGCAGGAAAAGCTGGCAGATCATGATGACGGGCCCAAAGTTTCCATCTGGCATAGGCTGCGGAGTACTTGGAAGTTGTACTTGAAGCTCTGCCCGCCAATGCCACATCCGGAAGGGAATTAGCAAGTGCTGTTAAATCGTCATTTCCCGGAGGAATAGCAACTTGAAGATCTCTCCACATTGCTGACTTGAAAACATCTACAAAATATAATTTAAAAAAAAGAGAGAGAGAACAGGCACCACCAAAAAAAAACAAAACAAATCAGAATACTATCCAAAAAAATAAATAAATAAATAAAACTAAACACGAACGCGGGGAAGCGAGACCGAGATGAAAGACCTACTCTTTCGCGCCTCTATATATACACCCGCCAAATACCCCACATACCAACGCCCACACCTAAACAAAGATACCGATGAGAGCATATTTTCCTGCTAATTCCGCAGTCAAACGCAGGAAAATACCACTCTCCTCTAAATCACAGTGAAACACCCCAGAAAACACACACACATCCCTTGGGTGTGGCTCGCTCCAAGCCAAGCGCTGCAGAAACAGACGAGAACTCGAGAACGGGAAACTGAAGAAACAACGAAATCCCCACTATAGAGACTGCTGGCTATAGAATGCCCCACAAACTGGTCGAAATAAAGCCCCGAGCAATCACCACCACCCCTGGCTACATAAAGCCACATACATGCTAGTGTAACAATGGATAACGGTCAGAGACAAAACAAACCACCCACTGGCTACCTGAAAACCACCCACTGGTATCATGCTATCAACAGCCACCCATTGGCTAATGCCTCTATCTAGAAGAGTCGGTGCAAGCCACCCACTGGCCACGTAAAAGCCACCCACTGGCAAAATTTAGACCATCCACTGGCCTTGTGTATAAACAGCCACACACTGGCCTTGTGTATAAACAGCCACCCACTGGCTAAAAACATTCGAAGGGGCTGCTCAAGCCACCCACTGGCTATAACCTAAAGTAACCCACAAAACTATAAACAACTTACCAAACTGGAGCAGAACCACATTTGGCGCACGAGCCAATTTCACTGGTACAAAATCCGGCATTAAAGAAGCGAGCCGATCTGAAATTGATACGAATAGCCAAAATTCTAAACTGAAGGTCCTCTCTGCCGAAAACACCAACACTGTGACGACCGGCGCAGAACGTTGCCTTTAAGGGGGGAAGATCCGTCCAATCCACCACGAAAGATGCAAGATGCAGTCCGTCTGATGTTAAAAGAGGCCAGAATGGAGCGGATTGCCATAGTGGAGCAATCAAAGTCCCTAGTGCGCAGCAAGACCTCATGTGCCTGAGAGCTCTCGGAAATAGATGAGGAGGTGGACAAAGCCAGTTGTTCTCCAACTCCCATGACCTTGTGAAGGTGTCCATAGCTTCACAGAGCGGGTTCCAGAACCTAGAATCAAATCTAGGTAATAAATGGTTATGCTCATCAGCAAAGCGATCAACAGTGTGGGGCCCCCATCTTGAATCTAAAAGGCGAAAAATGTGAAAACTAACAGACCAATCATCAGTGTCAATAATACGGCTCAAATAATCAGCTTGATCATTGCTGGTTCTAGGCACCCATTCAGGTTCAATAGAAATACCATGATGAACGGAAATGTCAAAAATGTGTTTGGCTTCTTCTTGCAAATGGAACTTCGTACTACCCACATCAATAATACGAGCGACATTCTGATTATCGGTGTACCATTTGACACATAACCCCGCCAACTTAGGCGCAAAAGATTGTAGAACTTTACGGACAGCTAAAATCTCACGCAAAGTGGAACTTAGTCGCACTTCGTCAAAAGACCAAACACCTTGAGCGGCCACCTGGGGACCAAGCTCAACAATATAGCCGCCATAACCAGTGGCACTAGCGTCTGAATACGCAATCCTGACTGCACTGGACTTAAACCAAATGGGACGACCATTATGTTGATCCAAATCTGCGAGCCACTTTGACCGAATCATCGAGTGTAAAACGAGAAAACCAAGAGTTTTGCGCCGAAATCTGGGCGTACATTGATCGAGACATTAAACGCACTGTGTTGCCAATAGCCATAAACATAGCATTTAATTGCCCAGCAATGCTAGCGAGTTCCTTGGCTGTGAGGAAACGTTGAGAAAGAATACGCGAGATGCTTTCCTTAACCTTCATAATCTTAGCATGCGGCATGGAGATGTTACAACGACTGAAATCTAGACAGTAACCCAGCCATACACCAACTTGAGACGGTGTCCAAATGGATTTTTGATCGTTCACAAAAAAACCCGCGGAATCCAAATCGACGCGACAAAGACGACTAACTTCTTGACAGGCGATGTAATTGGGAGCGCCACCGATACCGTCATCCAGAAACGTAACGATACGACGACCAAGACCTCGCCAATAACCAACAAGTGCACGGACTAACTTAGTAAATATGTAGGGCGCTGAAGATAAACCGAAAGGCAAAACAATGAAAACAAAGTATTTGACAACAGAATCGAACCGCCAAGAGAAACCGAGATATTGACGATGATCAGGAAAAATTTCAACATGGTGATATCCGGATTTAAGATCGAAGGTAAAGAAATAATAACCCGATTGAAATAAGTCAAACACAGTGCGAATATCTTCATATCGAACAGACTGCTTCCAAACAAATTTGTTTAAATAAGAAAGGTCCAAAATAAGTCTGCATTTCCCGCTGGACTGCTGTACAACGTGTAACGGATTGATAAACACGGGCGGAATGTCAACTCCCACAACACATCTACGCTCAATTAATTCAGAAATGGCCTCATTAACAAAATCTTTAAATTTGAAGGCTGAAGATCTGTTAGGAATAACATAACTAGCAGGCAAATCGAAAAAAGGGATTTTATACCCTTCAACGATAGTATTGATGATGAAATCAGAAGCCCGAACAGAATTAGACCAAAAATGAACGTAAGCCTTGAGAGAACCAACTTTAAATAAATTAGAATTAGAAGAGCTCTCAAATTCAAATGCATCACTTGTTAGACTTACCTGATCTTGAGGATGAAATGATGTTGGGGCAGTTATTTCTCCAATGTCCTTCCAGCCCACAGGCGAAGCAAGTTCCCGTTTGCTGTCTTCTTCTGAAGGTTCCAGGGTAAAAGGTGGCCTGTCGAAACTGAAAAGGCCGTCGAAAGGACTTGGAAGAATCGTCAGTAAAGGAACGCGCATTAAAAGGATTACAAGAAGCAGCATGATTGGACTTAAAACTTGCAGATCTAAACCGCGATTTCTCTCTTTTCGATTCAATAGCTTTCTTGGCCGATTTTTCGGCTTTGGAAATACGCCGTTCGTCTTCAAGAGTATCCGCTAAGTCGTCAGTTAAATAGGCCGAGACAGTGGCCCAACCGCACTCCGATTAGCCTGTTCCAGGCGTTCAGATAGTGGGGAAAGCGCGAATAGTTGGGGAAGGCGCGAAGAAAAGCGAGCGAAAAAATTGCGGGAGGCGAGGCGAGGGAACGCCTGTAAACCGGCATTCTTAACAAAATGTCCTTCCGCCCACTTGTAGACCGCCAACTCAGTTGTCAATCATCTGTCAATTAAAATAGGATTAAGTTTCCTGGGATTAGATTTGGTGTAATAAAGAGTGACAGGCCTACACGACTCCTTCGCGAGTGTTTTAGCCATTTTATATTTAAGCTCGCAAAATGATGCTTCATGTATTTGTAGCGGGTATATGGAGAATTCGAGGTGACTGAATTAAAAGCCTTCTAAACTCGCAAAATGATACAGACTATAGTCTCGAGGTCATTTGTGTTTTTAAGCTGTCTGCTAGTTTTGACCTCTTTGTCGGGGCGTCTGTTTCATAGCGATGTTCTTTATTATGCCATCGTGGCATTTGTTAGAATAGCTTTTCAGTAAAACCTTTAACATTGCATGTAGGCTTAGAGCAAGCTTCGATTTGGAGGTCATTTTGAAATTATGCTGTATTCTCGGCGGTTTTCTTCAACTCTGGTTTCTTCAACTCGGCGGCTTTCTTCAGTCTGGAGCTCTGGAGCTCTGTTCAATCGGCGGCTTTCTTTAGTTTTGTTTGACCTCTTGCTGTGCTCATGTAGCCATTTTCTAGTAGAAGTTAACCAACAATGTAAGGTTTTTCACTCTCTCTGAATCTCTTAGGTAGTCGGATCTATTAGTTTGAAATTATCGACCGTCAATGGTTTCTTGCAATTAGTTGCAAATATGTTGGTCCGAATTTTCAGAGATAATTGCAGCTTTTTATAAAGCTATACAATGTTTCATAGAGAGTATAAATCAAGCGCATTTCAGTCACTGCTCCGCTTTGTATTTGAGAATTGACGGTTTTTCCGGAGCTCTAATCTGCTTTTCTCCATTGTCATTTGTGCAGTCGGTTCTTCTCACTGCATTGTAATGAGTTTCACAGTCTAGCGACTGTTTTGTTTATGCCTCGATGAAAGCTGTCTTTCCTCCGCCATATCACATTTCTCATCAGCACTCGAGTGTTGTTAAGAATGTTTACAGGCGTTCATTCGCCTCCTCTCCCCAGCCTCCCCGCAATTTTTTCGCTCGCTTTTTTTCGCGCCTTCCCCAACTATTTGCGCTTTCCTCGCTATCTGAACGCCTGTAACAGGCTACACTCCGATCGATCGGCAAGCTTAATCAATTTTTGCCGCTCAGCCAAAAGCTTCTTACCTTCCTGCAATTCTTGTTTTGCCTTCTCTGTCTTCTTCTTATCAATGGCGGCAACAGCCGAATCAATCTTGGCTTCCAAAGAATCGTTGAACTTGTACTGCTTCTCGTTGCCAACTTTCCTCCACTTGGTCGACTGATCTTCTTTAACCTTCTTCACAACGGATCGTACGCAATCTTCCTGATCTTCAGAAATGCCTCTTTTGAGATCTTGTAATCTGGAATCGACGCGCTCCAAAATAGTTTCTTCAGACTTCTTCAAAAGTGCAACTAGCTCTTGTTTCTCCATTACTGAAAACTAAACACGAACGCAGGGAAGCGAGACCGAGATGAAAGACCTACTCTTTCGCGCCTCTATATATACACCCGCCAAATACCCCACATACCAGCGCCCACACCTAAACAAAGATACCGATGAGAGCATATTTTCCTGCTATTTCCGCAGTCAAACGCTGGAAAATACCATTCTTGAACCTTTGAAGATCAATTAAGCCGTCTCGGACACATCCACTTAAAAACAAATTTGAAAGATTGATACGTAACATGAGATATTGAAACTTAATAACAACTTTGTATTATTGTAAATATTATAGGACATAATTCAGCCTATTGGCTGCGACGTTTTATATAAATAAACTATCTATCTATCTATCTATCTATCTATGACAACTTCATGACATTCAAATACCCTAGGGAAATTAACAATAGGTCCTAGGGTGCTCCCCAAAAATTTTAGTGGCGCTATGTGACACTCTTCTTGAAATCCTAACCAACCATATCCTCATAGCTTCTATAAAGAAGAAAGAATTACCCCCACCCCCAGGACAAAAGTTCACAAGTTAACAAAGTTAACAATGAACCTTTGTTAACAACTTTTGTCCCCTTCTTGTATTGATTCCTAAATCTCGTTAGCGCGCATGCGCATTAACGAGATAAAACGATGAAAGGTGTTAGTGAAAAGTGATAACTTATCAGTCTGATCAATACATGGAAATATCTTACAATTCGGTGAAACAAATAATTTAGCGTATTATTTCTAAATATTTATTGCTTAGTTTTGTCACAGAAGAAATGAATTGTCTATATTCATAACGAATCCTTATTAAAAATGACAGCTCTAATAGCCTGTCAAAAATCTGAAAACCATGTGGTTTCCTTAAAACTGGACAAATCTATATATTTTTGTTATCACAGTTCTTCTTCTTCTTAATAACAATAATAATAATAATATTAATAATATAATAACAATATTAAATTAGATCATAATAATATCAATAATCTCCTCCTTCTTCTTCTTCTTCTTCTTCTTCTTTTTTTCTTCTTCTTCTTCTTCAAAGAGACGTCTTCTGATTTCAAGTGCACGCTTTGTAGACTCAAGGGCTGAGGTAAAGTTGGCAAGGCAAAATTGAGTGTCCGAGTGAATGGTAAGTATCGGCGGTGATCGCATGTTCTTCTCTAAACAGTTTCAATCGAATGTGAAGTGCGTGCTGATCAGACTCAAGGGCTGATCGAGGTAAAGTCTCCGAGAAAATATTGGCGGTACCGAGTGAATCGTAACTATCGGTGGTTCTGGCATGTTCTTCTCCAAACAATTTCAATCGAATGCGTAGTGAATGCTGAGCAGACTCAAGGGCTGAGGTAAAGTCGTCAAGGGAATGTTGAGTGTTCCCAAGTGAATAGTAACTATCGGCGGTGCTCGCATGTTCTTCTCCAAACACTTGCTGAATCTAATGCGAAATGCGTGCTAATAAGACTCAAGGGCTGAGGTAAAGTCGCAAAGGCAACGTTCAATGATTGCGAGTGAACAGTAACTTTGGCGGTGCTCGCATGTTCTGAGAACCATATGGTTTCCTCAAAACTAGACAAATCTATCAATCTTTGTTGTCACAGTTCAGTTTCAGCATTCAGTTCGCTCCTCCTCCTCCTCCTCCTCCTCCTTCACCTTCTTCTTCTTCTTCATCTTCTTCTTCTTCTTCTGCTTCTGCTTCTGCTTCTTCTTCTTCTTCTTCTTCTTCTCCCCCTCCTTCTCCTTCTCCTTCTCCTTCTCCTTCTCCTTCTCCATCTCCTGCTTCCGTTCCTGCTTCTTCAATGAGACGTCTTCTGATTTCAAGTGCACGCTTTGTAGACTCAAAGGCTGAGGTAAGGTCGCCAAGGCAACGTTGAGCGGTTCCGAGTGAATTGTAAGTATCGGCGATGATCGCATGTTCTTCTCCAAACAATTTCAATCGAATGTGAAGTGCGTGTTGAACAGACTCAAGGGCTGAGGTAAAGTCGCCAAGGGAACATTGAGTGGCTCCGAGTGCATAGTAACTATTGGCGGTGTTCGCATGTTCTTCTCCAAACAGTTTCAATTGAATGTGAAGTGCGTGCTGATCAGACTCAAGGGCTGAGGTAAAATCTCCAAGAAAAAATTGGGCGCTCGCGAGTAAATGGTAACTATCGGCGGTGCTCGCATGTTCTTCTCCAAACAGTTTTAATCAAATGTGAAGTGCGTGCTGAACAGATTCAAGGGCTGAGGTAAAGTCGCCAAGGGAATGTTGAATGCCTCCGAGGTTATGATAACTATCGGCGGTTCTCTTATGTTCTTCTCCAAACAGTTTCAATCGAATGTGGAGTGAGTGCTGAGCAGAATCAAGGGCCGAGGTAAAGTCGCCAAGGGAATGTTGAGTGGCTCCGAGGTTATGATAACTATCGGCGGTGCTCTCATGTTCTTCTCCAAACAGTTTCAGTCGAATGTAAAGTACCTGCTGTTTAGACTCAAGGGCTGAGGTAAAGTCGCAAAGGCAACGTTCAATGATTGCGAGTGAACAGTAACTTTGGCGGTGCTCGCATGTTCTGAGAACCATATGGTTTCCTCAAAACTAGACAAATCTATCAATCTTTGTTGTCACAGTTCAGTTTCAGCATTCAGTTCGCTCCTCCTCCTCCTCCTCCTCCTCCTCCTTCACCTTCTTCTTCTTCTTCATCTTCTTCTTCTTCTTCTTCTGCCTCTGCTTCTGCTTCTGCTTCTGCTTCTGCTTCTGCTTCTTCTTCTTCTTCTTCTTCTTCTTCTTCTTCTTCTTCTTCTTCTTCTCCCCCTCCTTCTCCTTCTCCTTCTCCTTCTCCTTCTCCTTCTCCATCTCCTGCTTCCGTTCCTGTTTCTTCAATGAGACGTCTTCTGATTTCAAGTGCACGCTTTGTAGACTCAAAGGCTGAGGTAAGGTCGCCAAGGCAACGTTGAGCGGTTCCGAGTGAATTGTAAGTATCGGCGATGATCGCATGTTCTTCTCCAAACAATTTCAATCGAATGTGAAGTGCGTGTTGAACAGACTCAAGGGCTGAGGTAAAGTCGCCAAGGGAACATTGAGTGGCTCCGAGTGCATAGTAACTATTGGCGGTGTTCGCATGTTCTTCTCCAAACAGTTTCAATTGAATGTGAAGTGCGTGCTGATCAGACTCAAGGGCTGAGGTAAAATCTCCAAGAAAAAATTGGGCGCTCGCGAGTAAATGGTAACTATCGGCGGTGCTCGCATGTTCTTCTCCAAACAGTTTTAATCGAATGTGAAGTGCGTGCTGAACAGATTCAAGGGCTGAGGTAAAGTCGCCAAGGGAATGTTGAATGCCTCCGAGGTTATGATAACTATCGGCGGTTCTCTTATGTTCTTCTCCAAACAGTTTCAATCGAATGTGGAGTGAGTGCTGAGCAGAATCAAGGGCCGAGGTAAAGTCGCCAAGGGAATGTTGAGTGGCTCCGAGGTTATGATAACTATCGGCGGTGCTCTCATGTTCTTCTCCAAACAGTTTCAGTCGAATGTAAAGTACCTGCTGTTTAGACTCAAGGGCTGAGGTAAAGTCGCTAAGGGAATGTTGAGTGATTCCGAGTGAAGAGTAACTATCGGCGGTGCTCGCATGTTCTTCTCCAAACAGTTTCAGTCGAATGTGAAGTGCGTGCTCACAAGACTCAAGGGCTGAGGTAAATTCGCCAAGGGAATGTTGGGTGGTTCCGAGTGAAGAGTAACTATCGGCGGTGCTCGCATGTTCTTCTCCAAACAGTTTCAGTCGAATGTAAAGTACGTGCTGTTTAGACTCAAGGGCTGAGGTAAAGTCGCCAAGGGAATGTTGAGTGGTTCCGAGTGAAGAGTAACTATCTGCGGTGCTCGCATGTTCTTCTCCAAACAGTTTCAGTCGAATGTGAAGTGCGCGCTGAGCAGACTCAAGGGCTGAGGTAAAGTCGCCAAGGGAATGTTGAGTGGCTCCGAGTGAAGAGTAACTATCGGCGGTGCTCGCATGTTCTTCTCCAAACAGCTTTTTTGTTATCTCAAGCGCTCGCTGTTTTGCCCGAAGAGCCTCTGTATAGTTCATCTTACTGTGGTAAACTGTACCAAGGTCCAAGTAGCACTTCGCAAGTGCCTCACTGTGTACTTGATTAAAACTGCCAAAGTTGTCATTGTTAGGAGAATTTTCTCTGCATCGCTTGAGTGCAGTTTCATGGTAATTGATTCTTGACTCATAAATGTTTACAGGGTCTTCAATTTTATTGAAACTCTTGAGTAGTTGAGCAACATTGCGATAAAAGCTGAACAAACCAAGTGAACCTGGAACCTCTGTTTCGATTTCCTTTAGTATTTGGAGTACAACGTTGCACATATATTGCTCGGTCTCAGCATTAGAGATAAATTTTCCTGCTCTACTTAGAAGAAAAACAATTTCAAATTTTAGCGGTTGATTAGGCAAGATGCCCGTGTCTTTTTCTAGCTTTATTCCGTCGTCTGTTTCCCTTGTTTGAGCTTTCTTCGGTGGAATGATGTTAAGTATTTGCGAGTCTCCCACTCGGCGGCATTCTTGGAGTGCCTTGTTATAGAAGTTACTTACACTTGAGGAGTCATTTAGGGACTGATAATAAACAATCAGGAACAGAAAAATAACAAGCCTGAGAATAGTCTGCTCTGAGTTGTCGCAATTGTCCAGATTTGAAAGAGCCTCGTGTAAGCACTGGACTCCGCTCTCCGTGTCTCTGGTAACAAGGCGATAGATACCTAAATAGCACATGTGCTTTCCCTTTAAGTCAGTAGGAAATAGGGAAGATGAGTCTTGAATTTCATTCCATTTAGAGAGAAGCTGCATCGTATTTCCTTTTGGTCCCCAAGTTACCTCAGCGAAAGCTCTGGAAGTAAGCAGCTGTCTGTAGTATTTTTCTGTCCCATGTAGATTGGAGGCTTTTAAGGCTGAATCGTATATGCCGATAAAGTTGGCTGCTTCACTCACAGACCAAAAAAGCGAGTCTAGAAACAGCTCCGCTTTCACCAAAACGTCAAAAACACTGTCCGCTGTCTTGGCATCTGAACAACCCTCTATTAAGCTTTGAATAAAACTTTGTTTATCTTCATAGAATGCAACAAACGCCGTCATTGAATGACCTGTAAGAAACTGTTCATTTAGCTTCTCGAATAGTGAAATGTAGAACGTGTTCAAACGTCCCTTTGAGTTAAGAACCGTCTCTTTAAATTCACTTTCTCCCTTTTCTCTTGCAAATGATTGAAGCAACTTGTGCATTGTGAATGAGCCGGGTTTCGAACTTGAATCAAGAAGGGATTTCCTCCGAAGGCTTTGTAAAATCTTCCTGGCTTCGGAAACCCTTGTTTTACTCAAAACAGCCGTAGCGACCTCTGTACTGAAATTCTCAGGAAGAATACTCAAGGACACTAGCGCTTGTTGTTGTTGTGCAGTGAGTCTTTGGAAAGATGAGTTAAAAAGGAAGTGCAATCTGTGACTGGTTTGATAATCTGGATTGTCCAACATCTCGACGATACTTTCTGTAGGGGATTTCATAAAATCATCTAGAAACTGGCTCGGTGGAACACTATCTTCTGAAATTAATGAACAGAGTAACTTCATCGCTAAAGGTACATGTCCGCAGATTTGTCTGATTTGCGTGCAGTCGGAAGCGTTCGCATTTGGAAGTAACTCATGAACTAACGTTTGAGCGGAGGTTTCATCTAATGGTCTTATTCTTACACCCTGATGGCCTTGAAAATGCACATTCATAAATTCGAAAGACTCCCTTGTGGTTACTGCGAATGTTACCCTTTGATTTCGGCTGAGAATTTCTTCAAGAAGTTGCATGACCTCTTCCTTTACTATTGGCATACCGCTTTCCAATACGTCGTCAGCATTATCAAGAATAAATACAGATCGTTCTGATATATCACTGATAAGTTGGCAAAGCTCGTCATCAAGGGAGAGGCGCTGAATGGATGGTTGCGCATTTGGAGCCGGCTGGCTAACAAAGCTAAGAAGCTTTGAAGTCAGATCTGCTTTGGACTGAAGTCCTCGTAATGAAACCCAACAGACAGGGAGTCCTTGAGATTGGAGAGCGTGTCCCACTGCAATTGCCACCGATGTTTTCCCGAATCCAGGTGAACCCCAGATCGACACCAGTCGTGTAGATTCGGAAGACACGTGACCGACGATCTCCTTGCACTCACTCTGACGCCCAGTGAAGTTGGGAACCATTGAAGGAAGATAGCTTCTTCGTTGAGTTAGTTTTGTACCTTTCAAAAGGCAATACAATTAAGAACATTAATGGCATATTTGTTTCCTCGCATATTTTACATCAAGAGTTTCATAACCTTAATTCCAAACGGAAATATGAAGAATGATTCGCTCGACAATCATCGTGGAAAATAAGTTAACTACCCAAAATTCGACGTTCTCTTGTTTGTATATATTTTTTAAACAAACAAGTTATCATGTTTTTTCGAGAAGTGTTGTATCTCGTTAACTTTAGTGTCATTGTAGCGTGATTTTTCTCTGCACCGCAGTCTTATCGCGTTGCAGCGTGTGAACAGGCGCCTTTTGGGGGGTTAACTGACCACCGGGCAAAAATCTCAATCGACCTGTAGTTCCTCATGGCCAAAAAGCCTGAGTGTCGACCAATCATATCGCAGGAAGTCATATAGTTAGAATTGTCTATGGCTCGGGAACCACTTGATTATTTCAGTGATTTCTACAAGACCCACAGAGTACCACTAACTTTACTTTTACTCAAAAATTACCTGCATGATCTGTAGAGACAAGACGACTTTGTTGAGAGGATTGTGAACAAGAGCAGGATGGCTCTGGTGATTTGTTTCGTGCTACCAAATCCCGCAGATCTGACCAAGTACCTAGGGGGAAATGTTGCAAAATATAATCGTCTCCACGGTCCCAAGAACACAGGAGGAAACGGGAGCGATAAGCTAAAAGGGATAGCAACTTAAGCCCACTGCACTGGCTCCAAAAAAGTCACTAAGATCAGTAGGAGCTCGCTCGAATAAAGTAAGCTTGATTACGGCTGAGGCTCATAGACATTTTTACATTAACAACCATTAAGGGGTTAAATTAATGGGGAGTATTTGGAAATTGTGTCATGCCCCAATATGATCCCAATATGATAAAACCAAACATGACATACACAAAGTATAGCCCTGCAAATTTTACTTCATGTTAAAATATGGATTTTGTGCACGAGTGACGCATTTAACAGCAGACTGGTTTTTTTGCCATGAGATCATAAATTCCTATCGGCAAGATGTCGTGTACATGTACAAACGTATCTCATTGTTAGGTTAACTTGGCTATCGTTACCTTGATAGTGAGGCCACCGTTTGAACACAACAGGGTCATTCAAAATTTTGGTAACTAAAGAGGCAGCATTAGCACTTGCAAAGGGACTCCAATTTTCACTGTCATCTGCGTAATTGGAGATTCCTTTTACCACAAGCCATTCAACTTGGAGGTCAAACGCCGCTGTAAAAAGTCCTGCAACAGAACCAGAACTATTGCTCATAAACATAGATATATTAGCTGATAAAATGAGAAAATTAATAAAAGTGTTTTCTACAATGATAAAACTCATTTTTCAAGAATAAATAGCTTTCTGCTTTTCGAGAAATCAAAAACAGCGATATCGACTCACAATCAAGAAGTGGTGAGTTATGTTGAGCAAAATGCTCCCAAGGGAGTAGCATTTTATCGCTGCAGATCCTGTTTTTACCTTCAGCAACTGCAACAAGGCCTGTCGTTCTAACATCTAGCCCCGGTTGTTCAAAAGGTGGATAGCGCTATCCACCTTTTGAACAACCGAGGCCAGGTTGTTCAGTCACAGCAGGCGCTGACCGTCCGAGCAGTGTTTCATTTCGGGAATTTTGCCTCCACTACCCAACCGGACACACAAGAATGATGATATATGGGCGCGTGAGCCAGCCAAGCCACCGTGCCATTTATTTAGTTCCAACAAATGTACAGAAATCAACTGTGATTACAGGAAAAACAAATGCACCAAAGCCGGACTCGAAAACCCCTAAAAACCAGCAGGTGGAGAAAACGGGGAACGTGTACCCCCGACCAACGCAGTGGTGCAACCCTTGGGGTTTTAGGGTATCCTAGTTAAAAAACGTGCACTACACTAATAAATAAAGGTCGCCAGACGAAATATCTAGACACTTGAGGAGGGTAAAATCTAGTGTCTATATGATGATATTAAAAGAAAACTAAACGTAAACCTCGCACGGCGAAGGCCGACCGTAGAATGTCTCACCCTCCTAACGGCTGCAAATTATGAACCCTAATCCCATAACTCACTGCGTGCCTGCTACCCTCCCCCAGACCTCTGATACGTGCCGGCAAAATAGTAATTTATGCTCATCAGGATCATCACAAATTACATCTTTAGATCGGACGAGATTGAGATCACGAGATTGAGTACGAGTACGACTTTTAAAACTTAGTTCGCGTACTCTAAATAACAATTTACCACACAAATTTTATGCCTAGAGTCTTCGCCAATTCTTATTCTCTGGTTTGTAACAGGAAAGACCGACAGCTCTGCTGGGGACGTGACTGGCTTTAAATTCAAAAGTCGTACTCGTACTCAATCTCGTATTCGTCGTCCGATCTAAAGTCCCCTATTGTCTTAATTGTAAGACAGAATGACGCGCCAATATTTACCTATTGTCGAGCTCTACCTCTCTCAAGATAGGGGAGAAAAATGCAATAAAATACCCTCACCTTCACCTTCCGTGACAATCGCCACTGCCTGAGGATACCGTTCAGCCAGTTCTTTACGCCGAGATTCAGAAGTGACCAGCTCAGGGCCACTCAAAAGTTCACCATTGCTATGTACTCTGATTTCTCGATCTTCCGGGTTCTTCAAAGGAGGTTCCCAGCCATGTGCTGAATCCTTGATGAGGTCAAGGAAACGTCTACTAACAAAGGTTCTAATGCCAGTGGACTGTTCTTGATTGTTTGTCACTACCTTGGAGCCATATGTTGTCAATTTTGCCGAAATAACAACATCTCCCAACTTGGTTTTCTCTGGATTAAGCCCACTGCACGTTCCCACAGAAATAACTCCTTTGGGCTTGAGCACAGTGACAGCGTTTTTGGTAGTTATTAGAGAACCACCAGGACTACTGGAACCTTCATTACATCTCAATAGAGCAAGTGTTACTTTCTCCTCTTGGCTTTCACCCGCGTCCTCGAAGTAAACGTAACCGAGACCATCAAACCAACATTTGAATGGATTGTTCATTTGCATGTAGCAAGCTGAGAATTCACAATCCTTAACGGTCAGTAACAGAATACCAACAGGAAGATGTGCATCATTCGGATGTTTTGTTGGCGGTTGGATTTCTCTCATGAGTGGAAGATTAACCATAAGCTGAGGTGGGTCTCTACTGATATCGCCATATTTCCTCTTAGTTCCCATATTTGCAACATTAGATATATCGCCATCATTTGAATTGCTGCCAAAGTTCTTTGCAGGTTTTGACATCTCTTTCAACTCAGATTTAATTGTAATTTAGGGTCGGATTACAGTATCTAGGGTTAAAGCACTGATTTTAGTATTTAGGGTTAAGCAATTCATACAGCTAGTCCTCGGTGGTGAAGTGGGTAGTGTGCATGCAGCAGATCATACGGCCCGGGTTCGATTCCCTATTCTACCTTTTTTTTTATCTTTATTTCTACTGAAATAAAAACTAAGTGTTGAAATACAAAATAATAAGGGATACACCAAGTACATACCGTTTGTTTCCGATAGCCGCTGACAATAATAAAATGAGAATAAAATGACCTGTCTTGTTGTTTAGAAAACTACTATGACGTAATCCTTTGTAGTGAGTAAGCGGTCACGTGACGTGTTCACAAAATTCTTTTCACTTCCCACGCTGAAAACCGTGTTCCCAGGGTCTAAGAGAAACTCTAGGCACGAGGTTGCCCGCATTGATGATTTTGCTAGGCACAGTGTATTGCCTTTTTCACCATTGAGTAAATCAGTTCTGATCTTTTTGCCGACCATTTTTTTTAAGTTATAAATGTCACACGAAACTTGCCATGGGCATTTTAGCCTATTTTTGTCCATGCCCACCCACCGTACCCTACAGTTTGCGCCACTTGTCTATGACGGGGATGCTCGTCGGAAATTTTCTTAAAACACCCTAAAAGGTACCAGAATCTCGTTTGATGGGCGTGACTCAAACGGATATTTACTCCTAAGAGGTATCAATTCTAAAACAACACATGTCATGTCCTGTCATATGATTATGTTTCTTTTTTCGGATCAATACCCGATTCCTTGTCATCCAAAAAGTTCTACTTGTGGAAAGTTTTATAAAACTAATGACACAAGTCTTGACGTATTCACAACCTGGAAGGTGCCACAACAGCTGTAACTTCTGGCATCCTTGAAAACCGGGATATATTTCAACGAACGGCTCCAAGCTTGTTAAAGTTGTTACAATGAAGTGAGAACAGTGTACAAGATAAATCTGGAACAAACGGAATGTCTGTGGAACTCTTGTCCTTACGATTTGTATTCCAAGACAAACAAACAATGCAACTAAAGGTTGCTAGCGCCCCCAGGAAATATACATAATAATTAGACAACTCTTTTCAGGGGGGGTCCCAGATTAGTAGAAACTAAAAGAAAGCGGAAAATTCCAAAGCTTTTATGTCAATGATGAAGTTATAGATGTTGTTGCAGTAACGTGGGACTGAGAGAGAAATGATCCAAGTTCACGGTCCATAGATTGCCAGAGAGAAGAAAACAAACGAAACGAACCCAAGCCAGTTCTGAATTCTATTTTATGTATAATGACGCGTTTTCAGCTATGACCGCGACAAGGTTAACCTTCAGTTCATTAAACTCCCAAACTCTCATCCCTACAGAAACTCTCAAAGTATGATTTTAGGCATTGTTATAATAATGTGCAAAAAAACGCAAGGACGTTTTTCTGTTTCCCAGAAAGCCATTCAACCGTAACGTTCATGGTTTGTACTTTTTACCTGACAACGTTTTTCAGTCGGGAAACTGGAAACCAATTAATGAACTTTGAGTCAAACCAAGAGATTATAATTGGACAATTATTTTCTCTTGGCCAAACCTAATAAAGTCCTGGGCGTGACCGTCTGGTTAGAATCTTATAAAGGAAGACAGGAGCCGCGGGAGTTCCCCACAACCCATCTATACATTCCGATCCACATGTGTGTTCCGTGTGATTAGCGCTCCAATCCCCACTCCCTCCCCTTCATAAGCTTAACACGTGAGTTAAGCTGAGTGGCATTTCTAAAATTCCGGAATAGCAGAGGCTCATCAGATCTGCAGATGGCCCACCAACCGGCGATTAATCAGGTTCCTGTAGCGTTAATCACTGACTTTGTCGCCATTTTGTTTAAATTTATAAATTTCACACGAAACTTAGCTTAGCCTACATTCTTCTATGCCCACCCACCGTACCCAACATTTTGCACAACTTGACTTGTAACACGCCTCATAAACCAATTGCAAGAGTCTTCAGAGTTTTGCCTTTCACAACTAATTTGGTAACAAAAACATTGTAAATATTTCTTACAGGGTTAAATCTTCCTGGCACTTTTTAAGACTGCAATTTCTGAATGATCAGTGGCAATAAAAATACTGTCAATTGTTCTTTGCATTATCAGATAAACAGATACTTAGGTCTTAGTACGCCAATATCGATATATTAAAAAAACAAAAGAAATTACATTCAGGCCGGGGGATGATTTATTCATACCTGAATAAAAAACAAAAGAAATTAAAATTTCTTTTGTTTTATTCCCCTAAGCCTCGAAGTCAAGTAAGAATTGTAATTTTTCGAAATTGGTCGATTGTGACTTGTAATTTTTGAGTCTACGAATAAGGAGCAAATAAATCTGCGATAAAACTATAAAACGCAACTATGAAATCCGGCGAAATTTCAACATTGGCTGCACATCATGAAGTACAAGTTCAATATCAGAATACTGATAAATCTTTTCAATGGAGCTGATGCATAACGACCACTGTTTCGAATTGAAATCGTTGATCTGAATTTTTTCTCGATTTCAAAAACAAGGGCTCAATACCTTTGCCAATTGTATATCGTATGCAATTCAATTGAAAAGTAACCGGGACGACACTGTTTTAATTTTGTTCCTTTGCAACAGATCAACAGACACAGTTCAATCATTGAAGTTATGATTCGAATGTAATCACTGTTCAATCCGCTCGATAAAACGACTTACGAGAGCATAATTATGCTCTTCGCTCTACTTTCCTGAGCGAACATACAACACTCCAAAGTTTGTTGTTGAGGGCAATTACTCGATTCCTTGTCATCCAAAAAGATCTACTTGTGGAAAGTTCAATAAAACTAATGACACAAGCCTTGACGTATTCACAACCTGGAAAGTGCCACAACAGCTATAACTTTGGCATCCTTGGGAGTTAACCCCTTTTAAAAATACAACAATGAATCCTAACCCTAAAAGGTACGAGACATCCAGTCTTACGTGAGAGTTCCCCCCCCCCCCCCCCCCCGGAAATACATGTTGATGTTTCAGCAACAAACTCTTAATCGATACAGACTTTTGGATTTTGTACTTAGCAGGAGCCGGGAAAGTTCTGTTCAAATCAAATCTGTGCAAACTAAAATTCTGGATATTTACTGTCAAGATACATTTCTCATTTTCTGTTGTCAGATATGAAAGGTATTTTGAAATTTGCTTTGAAAGAAATCTTCCCGTTTAACGAATTTCATGTGAGTCCTCGTTATTTACGTGTTTCTCAACCTGACTAGCTGGTCTTCATTCACGAGTATTTTTTGACTCAGATGTTTATTTCGTTTGCCTGCATATTAGTGTTCTTTGCAAAACATGTCATGTTAACGAATTTGAATATGGGCTTGTACACATTAAATGCGCTTACTAGCTCAGAATGGCTGTCGGTTGATCCTGACTGAAGTTTCCTTTTCACAAATAAACCAGATAAGTTAAAGAACTTAAACTGGGCAACAATAATAGAAACATGACCAGCTCCTCTCCAAGACTTTTAAAACTAATGCCACAGGTCTACAATCACATGAATCTTGTGTTCATGATTAGTCCTGACAACTCAGTGTTTGAACGTTTTCTGTTATGCTTCCGCTTATGCTTATACTTATGTGGCTAGTGAAAACCGCGCTTAAGTAAACATAGAAAATACCTCTACGAACGGCTCCAAGCTTGTAAAGGTTGTCACGATGAAATGAGAACAGTGCACAAGATAACTCTGGAACAAACGAAATGTTTTTGAAACTCTTGATCTTACGATTTACATTCCAAGACAAACAATGCAACTTAGAAAGCGGAAAATTCCAAAGCCTTCATGATATTATTAAAGTAGCGTGGGGCCGTGAGAGAAATGGTGCAAGTTCACGGTCCATAGATTGCCAGAGAGAAGAAAACAAACGAAACGAACCTAAGCCAGTTCTAAATTCTATTTTATGTATTATGACGCGTTTGAAACTGTCAATACTACCTTTAAAACTAGCGGTTCCATATTGGAAGTGAAGTGCTGCCACATTTGGAAGTTTTAAGTGAGTTTTAGTTTGGGCATCGTGTAGTGATTATGGTGCATATCTTTAAAGCAGGACTTCTGACACTATATCATCAGCACTGCCATTTAAATAAGATATGCTAAAATATTTGCACTCTTGAGAATCATAACGTAAAAGAACAATTCACAGCATTTCAGTCAAAACAATTTGAACGAACTTAAGCGATTTATTTGCTTCTGTTTAAAGTCGTAAGTGTTTTCAAGTCATTAACTGTAACAACAATTATAAACCATTCTTAAATGCTCTAAAACAATTTTAATCAACTGTAACACTGAATGAATTTGCTTGTGTTTACATTCTATTCATTATCAACTGTAATAATAACTATCAACGATTCTGAAATGCTGTAAATATCAACTGCTACATCAGCAATTCAGTCAAAACAAATTTTAAAGAACTGTAACAATGAATTTGCATGTGTTTACATCGTATTAGGTCTATTAGGCTTAGTCATATGTGTTTTCAAGTCGTTATAAACTGTAGCAACATTTATAAACGATTCTGAAATGCTCTAAATATCAACTGCTACAGCATTTCAGTCAAAGCAATTTTAATGAACTGTAACAATGAATTTGCTTGTGTTTACATTGTATAGGCCATCCCTATAAAATTTTTCGTTTCCCATCGCCCGACCGACCCATTGTTTTGGAAAAGTAAAAAAAACAAAATTCAGATACACTGTCTGACAAGCAAAATTTTACTTTTTAAACATGTGGTCAAGGCTTTATTTTGAATAGAAATTTTTCATATTTATTTTATTAGCCTCCATTGTAGATAAATAGTCAAATTGATTTGGAAAACATTGGCAATCGAAAGCACACGTGTAACCAGGCCTTCTTACTTAGCATCCAGGCTTTTTCTGGACTCAGGATCCCTCGGTCAATTTTCTCTTTTTTTTTTTGCCTGACCCGGGAAACGAAACATTTTATGGGGATGGCCATAAGGCTGTCATACGTGTTTTCAAGTCATCATCAGCTGCAATAATAATTATAATGGATTGTAGAATTCTCTAAATATCACCCGAAAGCTAAATCTGGAATAAGTTTATTCTCAAGAACATTCAAGTACATACAATCTCCTTCAAGAATTCCATCGATTATGTCGATTGCAACTGGCAACGACCGAGCACACATTAAAGCGCTCAAAAACTCATAAAAGAACATTGCCTTGCTTAGAAACGTCACTAAAAATTTGTGAACTTGATGAATGCTTCCGGCAACAAATAATTTGAGATTTGACAAAATTTTGAGGAGGAATATTCATCTAATATAAACTTCTCAAAATTCTGTCGAGGGCTCAAAATCTATTAGAGCAGTTTTCAATTGAGTGTCGTAAAACCAAAACCAAAGTAATTACTCTGACCAATCACAACAGTCGTAAACAATCCGATGAACCAACCAGAGCTCGAAGCAAACACATGTCGGCGGCGCCAAGCGCAGGAAAACGCGTGTGAGCAAATCACGATTGGTTTTGGTTTTACTTCTGATTGGTCGAGAAAGTGGCGCGATATTTTTTAGCTAATCACAAAGCGTAGCAATGCAAAACCAAAGCAATTGTTTAATTACTTTCGACACTCAATTGAAAACTGCTCTATTAGCGACCTATTAATTTATTTAGAAGCACCGCTGGCCATAACTATCCGGGTCTCCGAAAATCATCTTCACAGGTTAACAAACTAAACTCTCGAATTTAGCTGGCATGTGATCACACAGGACACCCAACACGCAAGATTAAGATTAGAGCTGGTTCCCTGTGCGGGCGGCAACAAGGAGCGGAGTATCGGAGAATCGGAAAATCGAGTAATGGAACGGGGAACGGGGAATCTTTAAAACGAGGAATCTTTAGACGGGGAATCTTTAAAATCTCTAAAAACTGCCTTCTCGTTCATATTAAGATTTCCCGTTTCAAAGATTCCCTGTTCTCCGTTCAGCTTTTCTCGTTTCCGCGTTCCCCGTTTTAAAGATATCCGTGAAAATTAATGCTGACATGAAGGAATATAAAGGACTTTCTTGCCATAAAATAAACCTCGTGCGGTTTGCATGTACTTTACCCTATTTGTGTTTTTTACTCTTTTCTTCTGAAACAGTACTCCCTTTATAGTCGACTGGACGAGCTAATAACACGCGCGAGTGAGGAATGGCACCTGCGGCGGTCGCGCGCGCAATAACCTTATTGTCCGTCGACGTATTCAGGAATAAGACTGTTGGAGGTCTTAATACATTTTGCTAAAATCTTATAATTAGTTAACATGTTTGTCAAAAGGAGTTGCCTTTCAGTGAAATCAATAAATCTTCGACACTTAATCAGTCCACGTGTTTGGAATCATCGGACAATTGCATATAATTAGTGCTAAATCTAAACATTGATCGCAACGTTTTTACCTTGAGTTTCCCACTTCCCTTCCCTTCCCTTCCCTCCCCTCCCCTCCCATCACCCCTTCCCTTCCCTTCCCTCCCCTCCCCTCCCATCACCCCTCCGAGAAGCAATGAAAGCACGAGGCCGCTTCGGCCGAGTGCTTTTATTGTTTCAAGGTGTTTGGATGCCCCGATCAAACCCGAAGCACGAGTTTTTGATCTGGCTTCTCAAATGAAACAATACAGAATTATTCAGTGTTAGTTTTTTTGGCTTTGTCCTTTTCAAATGCCGTCACATGCATAATTTTATTGAGCTTGTTGTGTTTCGCCATTTCGTGTGAGACCATGTGCGAAACAGAAGCGTCTCGGTTTAGGGAGGCTAAAACGGTTGTCGAAGAAGAAAATCTAGTCGATAAAGCTATTCCCCCGTCAACGAAATATAAAAAAGAAATGGGCAACATCCATTTTCCACAAATGGCAAACTTCTCGGACGGTTCAAGTTCCCGTTCTCTGAGATTAGAGAGGAAAGAGGAATGTTTTAAAAGGACTATGATTTACACAAGAAACGGACGCATTGAGTTTGAATTATTGGCTTAGCAAATTTGTCATGGACGTGGCCAAAAAGTCGGGAGAGAGATATCCACCGAAGACTGTTTGTGGCATAGTATGCGGTATCCGACGCTTTCTAGAAGAGAAAATAGGTGCTGAAGCATTAAATCCTCTTGATAATGGCGACCGAAAGTGAGCAAAATGGTCCATTTTATTTTTAAATTAAAATGTCGATGTCATGTTGAAGTTCCAGTTATAATACTCAGATTATTGTTTTGAAGGTTTACTCTGTTTCACCGAGCACTGGACGCGGAATCGAAAGATGGCACACGAGAGGGCTTACATTTGAAGACCAAGAATGGAATGTAAGGTTCCGAATTTTATTATATAATTGAGTGGAATAACATGTATTTTTGCAAAACTCATTAATATGCAAGTGTTTGATTTGAGATCAAACACGGTTTTGAACTGAAATCAAAACCCTTAAGATCTTGATCTGGTGTTTCATTGGGTATCAAGACTCATCCACCTGACCCAAATGGACGCCATTTATTGGCTGGTCACTTAATGAATTATTAATGAGTTTGTGAACAATATATCAAACACGAGGAAGAGCCAAACACTGAGAAGTGGGTTGAAAAACGAGGGGGGGGGGGGGGGGGGGGGGAGGGGAGCAATATATCAAACATGAGGAAGAGTGTTTCATCAGGATATCTAAACACTGAGAAGTGGGTTGAAAAACGAGGGGGGGGGGGGAGGGGAGCAATATATCAAACACGAGGAAGAGTGTTTCATCAGGATATCTAAACACTGAGAAGTGGGTTGAAAAAACGAGGGGGGGGGGAGGGGAGCAATATATCAAACACGAGGAAGAGTGTTTCATCAGGATATCTAAACACTGAGAAGTGGGTTGAAAAACGATCGAGGGGAGGAGGGAATGACGCTATATAAAGAGGTAATGTCCATAATGAAAATCGATTGGTTTTCGCTGGGAAAACTGAAATCACGGAAAATTTCGAGTGCGTGATTGGTGTCCTTAATGTACGAGGGTGGTGATTCGACAGTGGGGACCATGATTTTGTCTAAATAGCTTGAAATAAGTTCGGTAGGACAACTACAAGCGGAAACAATTGGTCGACTCGGATTCTTTGGTTTATGAATTTTCGGCTTGAAATAAACGCGCGAGGTTCTAGGAGTAGTGATGATGAGATTGTTGGCGGTAACTGGTAATTGCTGTTTAGTAATGAGGTCTTGGATAGTTTCTTTGACAATTTTTTGGTTCGTATAAGTGAGATCTTTACCAAGTCTGGCATAGAAAGCAGTGTCATTATCATTAACTTGGTATCCGTCTATTACTTATTAACTACAAAATCTAATTTTGAAAATTCACTAAATCTTCAATGTTTCTTATTTATTGAAATTTTACCATTCCTTTGAGAAAAACTATTTCCTCCCAAACATACCCCAAAATCACCCAAAAATTTACAAAACACCCCATAAAACAGATTTATGTTTTAAGCATAGGGTTTCTGCATTGCCTGAAACGTGAACAATATATATTTCCATTTAGTAACAATGCGTGTAAGAACTAGGCAATGTTCTATTGTTCCGCGGCATTTCGCTTTCCCCACATAAGATTGTTTAGGTTTTTCTTACTGAGAATACATCAACCAATGGACAGCATGTTTTTCAAATAAAATGTACTGGACTTTATTTCAAAGAGATGTTTACATGTTTCCCACTTAGAATTTTGGTTGCATTAAAACTCAGAATAGTTTTCACTAATAGGAAACCAATTATTAAACGAGAGAGAAATAGATGTACTACTTGGTTAAGTGATAGTAGCTTTTTACGTTTTAGCCAACGAGGTGGACGGTTTCAACAATATCACAATTAACACCTTTCTGCATTCCTTGCCGTTAGGTTGCCTAGTTCTTACTAGGACTATTACTTAAAGCCTGCATGTCAAGTGCCGGAAAAATGACATTCAGGTGTACCCCCGCCTTAAATAAGCAAATCAAATTGCAAGAATTGTGGGAGGCAAAGATGTCAATAATATTATCAGAAAGCGAACGTGGAGTCTGACATCTCCACCTCTAAATTGTAAAATGATGTCAAAAAGTTGTCAAAAGCTGATCAAAAACTTTGTTGGCAAAGGCTGGGGTGCTCTTCAATGTAATTCCAAACATTTAAACAACAAATAATTTTACGATGCTCATCTGTCGATCATCTGACAAGTCTTTCGCGAGTTTTAAATATGGAGACTTTTGAAAACATTTTCAATTTATTTAGGTATTAATGTGATATCAATGCGTGTTGTTGATTTATTAACAGAGATGTGTCAGACGACAAAAATGGTCAAAAAAGGAATTTAATTTTATGCGGGTAACGTTCGGCATTCCGTCCACACGTAAACGATCCGCGAAAACGATCACAATATCACATTATAGTAGTAGTAAATTAACGTTTTCAATCGTTTTAAATCGTATAGGCGTAGACAGCGGAAACGAATGAAAACTCATACATGTAAACAGAAAACTATTCAGATTGAAAAGATTGAAAACGGTTCAAGTGGGCAGGGTCAAAGTGAGAGTCAGAGAGAGCTATTTCGTCGATATATATTATTTACAATTGTCACTGTTAACGATATTCGAAATGATATTCATTATCAATTATAAGTCGTGTAGGCCTGTCACTCTTTATTACTCCGCAACCAGCACAACCCTCACAACCTCCACAACCTCCGCAACCCTCGCAACCTCCACAACCTCCGCAACCCTCGCAACCATCGCAACCTCCGCAACCCTCGCAACCTCGGCAACACGTACAACCTCCGCAACCTCCACAACCCTCGCAACCCCAAAACCTCCACAACCCTCTAAACCCCCAAAACATCCACAACCTCTACAACCTCTACAACCCTCTCAACCTCCAAAACCCTCGCAACCTCCACAACCTCCGCAACCCTCGCAACCATCGCAACCTCCGCAACCCTCGCAACCTCCGCAACCCGTACAACCTCCGCAACCCTCACAACCTCCGCAACCCTCGCAACCATCGCAACCTCCACAACCCTCACAACCTCCACAATCCTCGCGTTCTTGCACGTGCTTTTACGCGAAATACTCGCGCGAGAAATCCGAGAACTATTTCTGTTAATTGGCATTTTGACATTTTGACGACATAAAATTGGATTATCGCAAAACTTGCCAAAAGAGGGCGGAAGAGCGTCGGTAAAGAAATATTTACAGGCTCCGCCGCCCCCATATCCCCAGTTTCCCAGTGTTTTTTTTTCCTTTCTTTTTAATTCGCGCGTTCCCCACTATCTCGGACTGAACTTGAATGGACCGTGTCACCCCATTTCCAGACGCCCAAATACGAAACCATGCCGCATGAGGGCGAAATACAAGACGCTGGCAAGTTGCAAGTTAAAATGCGAAATGCGAGACCATTTCAAAAGTAACAGACACGATCGTTTCGAAATTGTATCAACGGATTTGATCGGACCGTTGTGGCTGCTATAAATCCCGGCATAAGCACATTTGGATTGAAACACAACATCACGTAAGTCCATTTGTAACTTTATTCTATGATCATTCTAAATAAACGCGTGGGTTCCCTATGCTGGTATTTCAACGGAGACGTCTTCTGATTTCAAGTGAGTGCTGTTTAGACTCAAGGGCTGAGGTAAAGTCGCCAAGGGAATGTTGAGTGATTCCGAGTGAATAGTAACTATCGGCGGTGCTCGCATGTTCTTCTCCAAACAGTTTCAGTCGAATGTGAAGTGCGCGCTGATCAGACTCAAGGGCTGAGGTAAAGTCGCCAAGGGAATGTTGAGTTATTCCGAGTAAATAGTAACTATCGGCGGTGCTCGCATGTTCTTCTCCAAACAGTTTCAGTCGAATGTGAAGTGCGCGCTGATCAGACTCAAGGGCTGAGGTAAAGTCGCCAAGGGAATGTTGAGCGTTTCCGAGTGAATAGTAACTATCGGCGGTGCTCGCATGTTCTTCTCCAAACAGTTTCAGTCGAATGTGAAGTGCGTGCTCATAAGACTCAAGGGCTGAGGTAAAGTCGCCAAGGGAATGTTGAGTGTTTCCGAGTGAATAGTAACTATCGGCGGTGCTCGCATGTTCTTCTCCAAACAGTTTCAGTCGAATGTGAAGTGCGTGCTGAACAGACTCAAGGGCTGAGGTAAAGTCGCCAAGGGAACGTTGAGTAATTCCAAGTGAATAGTAACTATCGGCGGTGCTCGCATGTTCTTCTCCAAACAGTTTCAGTCGAATGTGAAGTGCGTGCTGAACAGACTCAAGGGCTGAGGTAAAGTCGCCAAGGGAATGTTGAGTGTTTCCGAGTAAATAGTAACTATCGGCGGTGCTCGCATGTTCTTCTCCAAACAGTTTCAGTCGAATGTGAAGTGCGTGCTGTTTAGACTCAAGGGCTGAGGTAAAGTCACCAAGGGAATGTTGAGTGTTTCCGAGTAAATAGTAACTATCCGCGGTGCTCGCATGTTCTTCTCCAAACAGTTTCAGTCGAATGTGAAGTGCGTGCTCATAAGACTGAAGGGCTGAGGTAAAGTCGCCAAGGGAATGTTGAGTTATTCCGAGTAAATAGTAACTATCGGCGGTGCTCGCATGTTCTTCTCCAAACACTTTCAAGTGAATGTGAAGTGCGTGCTCATAAGACTGAAGGGCTGAGGTAAAGTCGCCAAGGGAATGTTGAGTTATTCCTAGTGAATAGTAACTATCGGCGGTGCTCGCATGTTCTTCTCCAAACAGTTTCAGTCGAATGTGAAGTGCGTGCTGTTTAGACTCAAGGGCTGAGGTAAAGTCGCCAAGGGAATGTTGAGTGTTTCCGAGTAAATAGTAACTATCGGCGGTGCTCGCATGTTCTTCTCCAAACAGTTTCACTCGAATGTGAAGTGCGTGCTCATAAGACTCAAGGGCTGAGGTAAAGTCGCCATGGGAATGTTGAGTGTTTCCGAGTGAATAGTAACTTTTGGCGGTGCTCGCATGTTCTACTCCAAACAGTTTCAGTCGAACGTGAAGTGCGTGCTCATAAGACTCAAGGGCTGAGGTAAAGTCGCCAAGGGAATATTGAGTGTTTCCGAGTGAATAGTAACTATCGGCGGTACACTCATGTTCTTCTCCAAACAGTTTCACTCGAATGTGAAGTGCGTGCTCATAAGACTCAAGGGCTGAGGTAAAGTCGCCAAGGGAATGTTGAGTGGTTCCGAGTGAAGAGTAACTATCGGCGGTGCACTTATGTTCTTCTCCAAACAGTTTCACTCGAATGTGAAGTGCGTGCTCATAAGACTCAAGGGCTGAGGTAAAGTCGCCAAGGGAATGTTGAGTGTTTCCGAGTGAATAGTAACTATCGGCGGTGCACTCATGTACTTCTCCAAACACTTTCAAGTCAATGTGAAGTGCGCGCTGTTTAGACTCAAGGGCTGAGGTAAAGTCGCCAAGGGAATGTTGAGTGGTTCCGAGTGAAGAGTAACTATCGGCGGTGCACTTATGTTCTTCTCCAAACAGTTTCACTCGAATGTGAAGTGCGTGCTCACAAGACTCAAGGGCTGAGGTAAAGTCGCCAAGGGAATGTTGAGTAGCCCCGAGTGAAGAGTAACTGTTAGCGGTGCTTCTATGTTCTTCCTCAAACAATTTTAATCGAATGTGAAGTGCGCGCTGTCTAGATTTAAGGGCTGAGGTAAAGTCGCCAAGGGAATGTTGAGTGTTTCCGAGTGAATAGTAACTATCGGCGGTGCTCGCATGTTCTTCTCCAAACACTTTCAAGTGAATGTGAAGTGCGTGCTGATTAGACTCAAGGGCTGAGGTTAAGTCGCCAAGGGAATGTTGAGTTATTCCTAGTGAATAGTAACTATCGGCGGTGCTTCTGTGTTCTTCTCCAAGCAGCTTTTTTGTTATCTCAAGCGCTTGTTGTTTTGCCCGAAGAGCCTCTGGATAGTTCATCGTACTATGGTAAACGTCACCAAGGTCCAAGTAACACTTCGCAAGTGCCTCATTGTGTAGTTGATTAAAACTACCAAAGTTGTCATTGTCAGGAGAATTTTCTATGCATTGCTTCAGTGCTGTTTCATGGTAATTGATTCTTGACTCATAAATGTTTACAGGGTCTTCACTTTTATGGAAGCTCTTGAGTAGTTTAGCAACATTGCGATAAAAGCTGAACAAACCAAGTGAACCTGGAACCTCTGTTTCGATTTCCTTTAGTATTTGGAGAACAACGTTGCACATATATTGCTCGGTGTCAGTATCAGAGATAAACTTTCCTGCTCTACTAAGAAGAAAAACAATTTCAAATTTTAGCGGTTGATTAGGCAAGAGGTCTTTTTGGAACTTTATTCTATGGTCAGTTTCCTTTGTTTTAGTTTTCATCGGTGGAATGATAAGAAGTTGCGAGTGTCCCGCTGCGCTGCATTCTTGGAGTGCCTTGTTATAGAAGTAACTCGCACTTGAGGAGTCGTCTAGGGACTGATAATAGACAATCAGAAACTGAAAAATAACAAGCCTAAGAATTGTCTGCTCTGGGTTGTTGCAATTGTCCAGTAATGAAAGAGCCTCATGTAAGCACTGGACTCCGCTCTCCGTGTCTCTGGTAACAAGCTGATAGATACCTAAATAGCACATGTGCTTTCCCTTTTCGTCAGTAGGAAATGGGGAAGATGAGGCTTGAATTTCATTCCTTTTAGAGAGAAACTGCATCGTGTTTCCTTCTGGTCCCCAAGTTACCTCAGCGAAAGCTCTGGAAGTGAGTAGCTGTCTGTAGTATTTATCTTTTCCATGTAGATTGGATGCCTTTAAAGCTGAATCGTATATGTCATTAAAGTTGGTTCCTTCAGACCAAAAAAGCGAGACTAGAAACAGCTCCGCTTTCACCAAAACGTCAAAAACACTGTCAGCTGTATTGGCATCTGAACAACCCTCTATTAGGCTTTGAACAATACTTTGTTTATCGTCATAGAATGCAACAAATGCCGTCATTGAATGACCTTTAAGAAACTGCTCATTTAGGTTATCGAAAAGTGAAATGTAGAACGTGTTCAAACGTCCCTTTGAGTTAAGAACCGTCTCTTTAAATTCACTTTCTCCCTTTTCTCTTGCAAATGATTGAAGCAGCTTGTGCATTGTGAATGAGCCGGGTTTCGAACTTGAATCAAGAAGTGATTTCCTTCGAAGGCTTTGTAATAACTTCTTGGCTTCGGAAACCTTTGTGTTCCCCAAAACAGCCGTGGCGACCTCTGTACTGAAATTCTCAGGAAGAATACTCAAGGACACTAGCGCTTCTTGTTGTTGTGCAGTAAGTCCTTGGAAAGACGAGTTAAAAAGTAACTGCAATCTGTGACTGGTTTGATAATCTGGATTGTCCAACATCTCGATGATACTTTCTGTGGGGGATTTCATAAAATCATCTAGAAACTGGCTCGGTGGAACACTATCTTCTGAAATTAATGAACAGAGTAACTTCATCGCTAAAGGTACATGTCCGCAGATTTGTCTGATTTGCGTGCAGTCGGAAGCGTTCGCATTTGGAAGTAACTCATTAACTAAGGTTTGAGCGGAGGCTTCATCCAATGGTCTTATTCTTACACCCTGATGGCCTTGAAAATGGACATTCATAAATTCGAAAGACTCCCTTGTGGTTACAGCGAATGTTACCCTTTGATTTCGCCTGAGAATTTCTTCAAGAAGTTGCATGACCTCTTCCTTTACTTTTGGCAAACCGCTTTCCAATAAGTCATCGGCATTATCAAGAATAAATACAGATGGTTTTGATATATCACTGATAAGTCGGCAAAGCTCATCATCAAGGGAGAGGCGCTGAACGGATGGTTGCGCATTTGGAGCCGGCTGGCTAGCAAAGCTAAGAAGCTTTGAAGTCAGATCTGCTTTGGACTGAAGTCCCCGTAATGGAACCCAACAGACAGGGAGTCCTTGCGATTGGAGAGCGTGTCCCACTGCAATTGCCACCGATGTTTTTCCAAATCCAGGTGATCCCCAGATCGACACGAGTCGGGTAGATTCGGAAGTCACGTGACCGATGATCTCCTTACACTCGCTCTGACGCCCGGTAAAGTTCGGAACCATTGAAGGAAGAGAAGTTCTTGGTAATGATGGCTTCGAATCTATTATAGTAAAAGACAGGAAAAGAAAACTAATCGTGAAATATATGCTTAGGTATTTTTCTCTAAAGACTGTATGTATGAAGTCAAGCGCGCAGACACCCATTCAGCACCCGGCATTACTGGAGTACAGATTCAGTACAGACGAGGTTTACCGAGACTTGTATATCATCCGCTTTCTCTTCAAACACACAATGAAAAACTGCAACTTACCTAGGGAGCTTGTACAACTCAACAGAGACCATGGGGACGCACTATTAAACATAATATTCATTTGTGTATTTTAATTATATGAAAGTAGACGATTCAGGACTCGTCGAATCTCAACATTCCCTTCTGTATGGTAAAGTTAGTAATATATTTTCACTGGGATCCCCGGCAAACAATGTCCCGGGCTGTGATAAGATATGGGGAGAATCAGCTCGAGGCGATTGGGAGCGGGTTGCTCTCAGGGTAGAAGAATGGTTCATCGCTGCCTGGAGGAGGGTAGGCAAAGCTATGTGACGGTCGCCCCTTTCGAAAAGACTGAGGGAGGTTTTGGCGTGAGGCGAGCACTTCTATCCTGAACACAAAAAATATGGATACGTAATACGTCCCCCTGGGCCACATACTGCACGGCGCATATATCTAATTAAAAATAGAGGGACATTGTGTGCGAGTTCCCCAGAGAAAATATGTGATCATTGGTTATGGTAAAAGGACTACCCTCCCCCACCCCATAAATGAAGAAAGATGCTAACTATTAAGCTCGGTAATGAAAATGAGGAAGATGTCACGAGTGTTTAGTTTTTTTCGTTGTCCCACGCTTGTGACATGATGAACATTACATCTTTTTCTTGATTAATTTATGTCACAATTGACACTCTTCCCACAAACAAATAAATTTTCTGACATGAGAATAGCGTCTGGTTTTCGTATTACTAAACCAACCAAATAATTTGAAAGACCACTATTATGTGAGCTTTTTCTTCTCCTCTATCTTCGACATGCCTGTTAGATCTTCTAAATAGTTTATTATTTCGACAGACTAACAGCAAAATTCCAAATTTACCTACAAAATGCGCAAGTTTAATTTACACGGGCAATGGAACATTTGGAATAGAAGTTAATTCACTAAAGTGGTTACCTGCATTTTTCGGTTGACCATCGCGTTCATCTTGCGCTACTTTTAACTCTTTGATCTTTTCCTCCAATATAGCAATGTTTGCAGTATCTCCTTCGATGGCCTTAACAGACTGCTTTATAGCATTTGACAGCGCTTTTAACTCGTTGATATCTGAGCCCATTCCCTCAAGAAAATTGATGTACGCTCGGGTCTCCTCTCTTACACCTTTTTCCAATTTACGAACTTCATTGGTAGGGAAGTCCGACTCGTTCAAACCACCAACAGCATCAATCGGGACTGTGGAAACACCCAGAGCTTGGAACGAGTCTTTTGCACGTTTCACGCACTCGTCAAAGATTACTTTATCCATCTCGGAACTGATCGAGTGGCAAAGAAAATTTCTTAGAAGGCGAAGCTGATCAATGGCAAGTGCAAACGTTTCTGCATTGTTTCCACCTGGGCTCACTACTGACGTGTGGAAGCTACCATGAGGTACCCCACGGGGCTTCACGTACGAGTCACTGAGCGTGGTGTGGTGTCCTGTGCTAGCTGGTAGGGCGAAGGACTGGGCATAGATAGTAGCCTGGAACAGGGCGGTGCAATCCCATTCACTGTAAGACAGGTTTGTAGGGACTCTGGTTCTGCCACCCTCTGTAGAAGCAAACAAATTTCTCACAGCAGTAGAATCATCCCACAGCTGGAAACCAGGGCGATGTCCAAGGGTGTTGTCCCACATGGTTTTAAAGGTCTGTCGTAAGGCTTTTGGGAATTCATTTAAGACTATGGACGAGAACTTGAAGAAGTTTAACTGCTCGTCACTAAACGGCTGCAAGGCCATCTCTGGTCCGTATTGGCTTCCAGGTATGAAATGTTCTGAAAATCAAATTGAGAACGATTTGCAGATTTGCAAAGACTAGACATATTAGGGTTATGGCTACCACAGTATACTATAGGGTAAAGGAACCATTAAATTTCATATTTTTGTCTAAAGACAATTGCGAGGTCTACTGGGGTCTGCGTGGGAAACAGTTCATTAAAATCACCCGGCAATTTTCTGAGTAGATCTAACACGTCCATTACGCACGCCACGGTAGAAAAACGACATCGGTATCCTTTTAGGAATCTATCACAAAAAAACCCTAATCTTATTTATTTCGTTATTGTGTTATAGTGGCCCCATTTAGTGGTTTTTTGTAAACTGCTCAATTTCACGTTCACACTTCAATAAAGCTATTGATTGATTGTTTGACTTTCGATTGTTATACCATTGTTATTCGGCATTTACGATGTGGTCGATGGATTGGCTTTCTTACACCTAGGAATCGATCGTTTATTACGTCACAATGGGAAGGGGGTTATTTATTTCTTTCCTGATCAACAAGGGCAAATTCATTCATTATTATCATTGCATGCATACATTGAACGGGTCATATACATCATATGTACTCTTTTTGAGAAAACTCTTTTAGAGAAACGAAGTCAAAAGTGCTGTACCGCCAATGATTAAAGTTTATGACGCTATTATATTTCTTCCAATTTAATGTTACAGTATACCTTCGATCTGAAGGTACTCTGTAACTTTAAAGCTCTGTTAGTCCTTCAGGCTCTTAGCTTATGTGCTTCACGGGTGATACATTTGCATGATGACGTTTAGCTTCTGTTTGGGGATAGGGCGAAAAGAAAGGCCGGGAGCTCTCTGGTGCTCATCGCAACTCTTTGATAGTGATTTGATAGTGATCGTGATCGGTATCGCTAAAAGCTGCACGATGTCCACAGTTGCAGCTATGGTGGTTCCTTTCACAGTTGTGAATAAGGCAAAGCGTAAGATTTGTAGCATGCAAATAATCTCATTGCTCCTCGCCATGCCCCTCATTCATTTTGTTATATGATAATTTGAATGAGTCTTCATTCACAGCATTTCCTTTCGGTTTAGAATTTGATTTTGTTTACGTAGTGCTCTTTAA
This sequence comes from Cladopsammia gracilis, assembly GCA_022457155.1. NCBI lineage: Eukaryota > Metazoa > Cnidaria > Anthozoa > Scleractinia > Dendrophylliidae > Cladopsammia > Cladopsammia gracilis. The sequence continues at coordinate 688,912 of JAJGOT010000025.1, forward strand.
AGCCGCACTTATATATAAAACACGGATAATTCATGGACTTTCAAAGTGTACCTTCTCGTTAAGACCGCATAAACTGCACTTTAATTACAGCACCTCAATGAACGCCCCTGGAATTGTCAACCATCAAGGATCCATGAACAGTGTCAGATAACTTTGGTTCTCTGAAACTCTTAGTTAATACATTCTGAGACAAACAATACAGCTAAAGATTGCGTGACTCAGGTTAGATTCCCCCTTTTTAAGGTGAATTTCCCCGAATTCCTAGAACGGGCAGAAAGACCAGAAAATTCCAAACATAATTATTTTGTCAGTGGTAAATATATGTGAGGCCGAGAAGAAATGGTCCGAGCCATAGGTAGGGTGCTTGGAGCTAGCAGGCCTTACCCTCCAAGCAATTCAGTTTTTTTTGCTATTTTATTCAGCGTAGAATGAATTTTCATCCACAAGAGTGAAAATTGACAAAGAAATTACGGTATGACGTTGAAGTTTGTTTATGACACGTGATATTTTTTAAGCCCTGTTTACTCAAAGTAAATTTTGGCTTGTTGGGGACAGAGTTACAACTCGATTGTCCTTACATTTGGACAGTAGCTAGTTTAACATATTATAAAACAAATATATATGTCGGGAAATTTTTAATATCTGAAAACATTTTCGTTGAGAGCCATTTCCGCGCGATTACTCCAGTTACTTTTTTATCGCCCTATAAAAAATCTTTTGTAACTATTCACAAATGTTGAATATGGGAAAACGCTTAAGGCCTATTTACACGCTGCGATTTGTCGGGCCGATTTGTCGGCCACGACAAATCGTGCGCGCGCTCTTTGTACAGTGCAAGCATTGTACATGAACTTTTTTTTATTTCAAAACTTTTCTGCTAAGAACTTCTTGAAAAACAAATGATATCCAATAGGTTATTTAGGTTGTTGTTAGTTTAAATACTGCAGATATAATTTGTTTTGCGTGATTTCTTGTCCAGATTGCGTTTTCGTTCTTAAAATCGGGCCCGACACGCGAAAATCTGTGAAGCGATCACAGATTTTTTCCGAATCGGCCGACATGTCGGACTGAAATCGAGCGTGCATCGGGTCGCCATTTACACGCGCCGATTTGCTTCACGATTTCTCGGGACCGACAAATCGGCACGACAAATCGCAGCGTGTAAATAGGCCTTTAGGCAGAACGTTTTTTTTTTAAAAAAACGCTTCCGATCCGGAAACCAGAGAAAATAATCAAATTAGCAAAATATAATAATCGCTTTGAGTTGAAAAAAGCTGATAATGACGCTCGCATCAAGACTTTTTTAAATATTTGGCAATTCATTCTATTAGAAAATGAAAGGTATATTTTGATAGCTAGCTCTATAAGCTTTAATTTGATATGAGGTTTGGGTATCTTAAGAATGACCTCGAGACGCTAGAGCTGTCAAACTGGAACCCAGGAAGTTGCCATTGCGTGACATTGTTTGTCATGATCGCGTGCTTTTCCTTTGCGTTATGACAGTTTTGGGGCGTACAATTACACAAAGACTTCTTTATAAAAATTCCGGGAGCGTTTTATCGAGTGCTGGAGAAAACTGTTTAGTGAGCTGTGGGTAATAAATTCAATTCAGTTGAAACCAAACGTGAGTTTCCTTTGCGCGCGAACCGATGCCCGACTTTTTACTCAACTTAATTATCGGGCAAAAAAGTGAATCTAGAAACAATTAATCTATATTTCCGGGGGGAAGTGGTCGTCGTCGCACCCTTTATGTCCACATGTGCAGCTATCGTGGTACCTTTCAAGGTTGTGAATGAGGCAAAGCGTAAGGTTCTAAAAGTTGGCTCAAGTAGTAATAGACCTTCTAGGATGCAAATGATCGATCATTGTTCCTCCTCAATCCCACTCCCCCCCCCCCCCCAACCCCATTTTATAAAAAGATCATTACGTCTGGAGCCTCGTGAATTCCACTCTGGATTTAATTTGGTTTGTCCTTTTAGGAAAGAAAAGAAGAGCAAATCCTCTTGCACGAGTATTTTTACAGGAATAAATTGTGTAATTTGCGGATTTAATATCACGTTTGCGTTTCTGTTGGGAAAACTCCGTTTTGACGCCACCGGGCGTTAAACAATCTTCAAGTTAATAATGGCATTTGCTTTCTGACTTTAGGGGTATAGAATGGTAAATTCGAGACTCTGCGAGACCCTTGTTTAAAAATTCGAGACCGAGACTTAAGCGTTTCTATCAAATTCGAGGCCGAGACTTTACCTCTAAAAAATCTGAGCTCGAGACTCCAATTGCTAGAAAATGTCGGGCCGATAGTACTAAAACAGCTTAAAACGTGACTGAAATCTCCAACGGAAGCTGAGATTTACGAGAAAAATTAGCCCGAGATTCCGAGACTCCAATTTCAAATGGCGAGAATTCGAGACTCGGTGAATATTTTCCGAGACGCATCATTTCCGATAGACCATTCTATACCCCTGATTTTAATACACCTTCCTAGAGTTTCAAATTTAGCCTAGTCTTCATTCGCAGCATTTCCTTTCCGGTTTAGAATTTAATTTCGTTTACGTAGCGCTCTGTAAAGCCGCGCTTATGTAGAAAACACGGTTAGTTAAATAATTCATGGACTTACAAAGTTTACCTTCTCGTTAAGACATAAACTGCACTTTAATTACACTACAGCACCTCAATGAACGCCTCAAGAATTGTCAGTCGTCAAGGATCCACGAACAGTGTACGAAAAAATGATGTCTCTGAAACGCTTAGTTAATACATTCTCAGACAAACAATGCAGCTAAAGATAGTGTGACTAAGGTCAGGGGCCGGGAAAGTTCCCCCAATTCTTATAAGGACAGGAAGTGGAAAATTCCAAACATATTATGTCAATGAATATATAAATAGATGTGAGGCCGAGAGAGGGTCCGAGCCATAGGTAGGGTCCAAATTTTAAAGTTAATTTTCTCAGGAAAACAAAATTCCAGGATTGAATTCACGGAGCACCAGTAATCTTTCACTATGGTGACATTAAACCGGGGGGGGGGGGGGTAGGGAGGAGGGGGCGGCGGAGGTAATAATTCATAAGCATATGATTCTATCGATCAGAGACGTCCAATTGATCACGTGCATGAATGGTAATCCATGCCCGGAGTGGGATTGGATTTGATTGATTTAAGTCCTGGGGAAAAGTGGGCTTGAATGTGCAAACTATGCAATCAGCATCACTGAATTTTTAATGAGAATGATTTTAAAATGACCACAATGACCTTTATATAAAGACCACACGTATTTCTTTTTATAAAAAAAAATACTAATGTGATATGAGTAGTAACTCATAGTCAGGATTCTAACTACAACAAATGGTTACTTATATTTTTGTTCAGTACTGTTTTACGATATCTAGCTACGCGGGAGACGCGCGTGGGGGATAGACGCAGAACGAGAGAAGCGCGACCGAAGGGGGTGATGGGAAGGAGGAAAAGGAAAGGGAAAGCCTCTTTCCTCCTTCCCATCACACCTCGCGCTCCTCTCGTTAATTGAGAGACGACTGGGGACGAGTCAGGGGAATTGCCCCGAATTCCTAGAACGGACAGAAAGACCAGAAAATTCCAAACATATTATGTCACTGGTGAATATATAAATAGATATGAGGCCGAGAAAAATGGTCCGATCCATAGGTAGGGTACAGGTGGTGTGCGCACTAAGATCGCAATGCATTATTTTTGCGAATTTCCAACATGGCGGAAAAGTCTGCTGGCGAAGGCGATTTTTCGAGGTAAGCCACTCATATTTTTTGCCGTCTTTCTTAACCCTATCCTTCCCTACTTTCTGCCTTTTTTGTCTTGAGATATCCGTAAATAAGTTTATGATTTTCATTTTTCAATAACTGAATTCTTTAGTCATAAATTTCGGCAATTGCCAGACAAGGTAAATTTCGCTGCTTCTCGCCCAATTTAGTATGTCATAGTTATTGTTCCATCGCGCCTTTCGAGGACCGGTGCTTACCATAATAAATCAAAATTTAAAAAGTTAAGACATTTTCCCGTATAGCAAACATGATGCACCAGTATGCACCACTGGTTTTACGCTGTTTGGGCAAAATGAAATCATGCATATTTTTGCTTTTGTTGCGTGAATAGGATGATAACGTCGCCTTGACATACTTGAATTTGTTAATCGTGAACTCAAAAGATTTACCTTTTTTATGAAACGTATAGTGCCCCAATCCTTTCTTTTTAATTAAAAGTTAATTTTGCTTCTTACTAGGGCTCGGAGAACACTCTTCACGATTTCACGCGATGCAAAATTTATTCACAAAACATGGATATTCAAGATGTAGCAACAAATTCGCTGCAAATACCATAAGCAATGTAGGGAGACCAGGAAGAAGAACAGGCCTTCATGACAAGATAACCCCTGTAAAAATCCCAAAAATCATAAATGTACATGTACATTCTACTTGCTGGTGTCACTACAGTTCACAGCCATAGTACTATGAATTTTTATTCAACTTCCACAGACAACTCATTTGAAGGTGATCAGGTTTTCAATTCCCATAATCCATGTGCATGATTGTACACTGACATTTTGAGGGGATTTTATAATATGCTGATCACTGTTCCAATCTAATTAATAAACAATCCTTTATTATTATGTCAAGCAATAATTTTAATTTTTACTATAACATCAAATAGATACAATCATGTTAACTTACATGTATATAGCTGCTACACATTACCCAGGGGTTTCAATAGAAGCTGGCTACCGGTGGTGTACCACCGCCTACTTTGCATCTCACCTCTGGTTACTGAAACTGTAACTGTCTTTCATTTCACTCAATTTCATGCTCAGAATGCTGGAAATTGCATTTCTGAGCCTCTAGATGTCAAAATTTTCTGAGGGGCATGCCCCAGACCCCCCTGGTGGGATGGGACCTTATGGCCCCTTATCTGTCACAGCCACCTATTATACCTTGGCCAGTCACCTACTTCAATTCTTATTGAAACCCCTGATTACTTGGTAATTTCTAGCAGAATTTTTTTTCCTAATAAAATATTCTTATGTGATAGCCTGAAGTATATTTAATATAAAAGAAATATTTAACTACTCTCAAGAGATGCACTGTTTTGGTTAATTCAGAGTCTACATTTATGTAGTGCAGTTCTTCACTAATTGTTCATGGTGCTTAACAATGCATAAAACACTATGGTGATGATGATGATGATGTAAAGGATATTGGCCACAAGCCACCAAGTCAGCATTCAAATCAGCATTTGAACAGGGATTGAGTGGCGTCAAGCAGTTTTCAATGATATTGAAAACTGTTTGATGCCTAAACATTGATTTAACTCTGTGGAGGTCACTAATGTAACCAGGTGGTGCATTAGGATTCTTTGAGAGGATGTCTTCATGATCATTATTTGAAACAATCTCTTTTGCCCGCTTTATTCCGATACCCTGAATATTCTTCAAATAATCGCATCCAGCTGCAATGCACATGGTCTGAAAACCTCTTAATTCTATCTGGAGGTGATTCAGAACCTTTGATAACTCTAACATATCTGCCCCACCATTACGATCCAGCTTGAAAAGAACCTAGCAAAAGAAAACACAGGACAGTCTGAGGGACTTATATGCATAGAATACAGTCTAAATACGTAAAAACCCCAATGTCAATAGTAAGACTTCATGTTAGCTCAAAAACACTATAAATACATTGTGGTGTATTTGCAGCCTCATTTTCAAGTAGCCTCGCTTTGAGATTCCCATGTGCTTTTACGGTACGACCATCTTCTAGTTCTGTTGTGTCAATAAATATTCTTGTCTTCCTGACTTCGCTAACGGCTCTTAATACGGTACGGTACGACGGAATACGCTACAGTGGCGACGAGGAAAACTGGATAACGGACGATCAACGTCAAAGAGCGGAAAATTAACGCCGACTACAGCTGTTAAACCCGAGACACGCAGTCAAACACGAACCGAAGCGAACGCTATGGCGGGCAGACCACCGTTCGATGAATTTAATTCAGAGTCAGAAGACGTCGAGAGCTACCTCGAACGACTACAGGAATATTTTATTGCCTACGATATCAAGAACGACTCGGACAATGCTGCAAAACGAAGAGCAATATTGCTAACATCTATCGGAAGTAGTGCTTATCGAGTATTAAAGGATTTATCTTATCCGGACGCGCCAAACACGAAAACCTTCGACCAGCTAGCAACACTATTACGCGACCATTACAAGCCTTCTCGCTTAAAAGTAGCGGAAAGATACAGGTTCCACAACGCCAGTCAACGACCGGGACAATCCATTACCGATTTTGTCCGAGACCTAAAAAAACTCGCTGGAACATGCGAATTCACCAACGAACAGTTGAACGATAGCTTACGCGATCGTTTTATCTGTGGCCTTCGCTCGGAGCAAATTAAGCGTAAGTTGTTGTCAGTCAACTACACCTTCAAAGAAGCAGTGGATGCTGCGATCGCCCAGGAGACAGCTCAAAAGGACGCCCGCGACCTTGGCTCGAATTTTCACGGCGAAAGTTCTTCGGGCAATGTAAACAAGGTCAAACGGAGCCCGTTCTCGCCACGTGGTCGCACGTCAGCACGGGGTCGACGCCATGGCAGCAATGACAAACGAAATCCACCAACGGCGGCTAAAAAAAGATGTTTTCGATGCGGCCTAACTAATCATTCTCCGGACAACTGCAACTACAAAAATTCAGAGTGTTTTAACTGTCATCAAAGGGGTCATTTGCAATCCGAGTGTCGTAACACAAAGCCACCACGCAGGAAAGAGGATGAGAGGCAACACGTCCGGCACGCAGATCAGGACTTAGAGGAAGAAGTGTTGGAGGATACCGGAGATGAATTCTATGGATCAATTTTCAGTTTAGATGGGGTACACCATTCTGATTCTCAGAACGCGGGGTCTTCATTGCCTGCAGTCAAAGTCCCAGTTTGGATTGAGGATGTTGAATTTCTTATGGAAGTGGACACTGGAGCTGCAGCATCCATCTTGTGCTATGCAGATTACGAACGGTATTTCAAATACCTTGCTTTGAGGCCGGTGGAAAGATCATTCCACGCCTATGCGGGCACACCATTGGACATTGCAGGTCAAATCTTGGTAGATGTAGAGCATCACGGCCAACGGGAAACACTGCCACTACTGGTTGTTCGCGCAGACCGATACGCCCCTCCATTGCTGGGGAGGTCCTGGATGTCAAAGATCCGCCTGGATTGGAAAAGCCTTTTTTCGCCTCCAATCGGTCAGTTCAAGGTCGATCAAGATAACGACATACGGATTGAACGCCTTAAAGAACGGTACGCTGAGATTTTCAAGCCTGAACTGGGAACTGTTAAGGGTATCACCGCTAAGTTGCACCTGAAAGAAAACGCAACACCAGTATTTCAGAGGGCACGCCCTGTACCCTACGCACTGCGCTCTGCCGTAGAGGAGGAACTCAAACGCATGGAAAACGAAGGTGTTCTTGAGCCAGTAGAAGTTAGTGATTGGGCCACACCCATTGTTTGCGTTCCGAAAACCGATGGGTCGGTTCGCGTTTGTGGCGATTATAAAGGCACAGTCAATCCCGCAATTCAGACAGAGCAATTTCCCATCCCAACGCTGGAGGAAATTCGGGGACGAGTGTCAAAGTGGAAGAAGTTCACTAAAATCGATTTACGGAGTGCGTATCAGCAACTGGTGTTGGATGAGGAGGCACAAAAACTGTGTACGATCACCACCCACAAGGGTCTCTTCCGATATACACGTTTGCCGTTCGGAATTTCGTCCAGTCCAGCTATTTGGCAGCGTTTCATTGAGCAAGTACTCGCAGGACTTGATGGAACATGTGTGATTATGGATGACTTGTTGGTAGGAGGCACTGATGACGAAGAGCATTTGAAGAATTTAGAAGCGGTCTTCAAACAGTTCCTGAAGTATGGCCTGAGGGTCAAACTCCCAAAGTGCACGTTCATGGCACCGTCGGTGATATACCTTGGACTGCATGCTTAATTGCTTAGTAACGGATTTGACTATTTTCGGGATTGCTTATTCCCCACAGTCATAGTTTTCACGTTTAGAGCATTGTCTTGTAGATTTCAGGGTTAATTTTCTGTTCCTCAGTTATTGCAATCTCGATTCGCATAAGCTCTAGTATTATCCCAGAAAGGGGGAGATGTGGTGTATTTGCAGCCTCATTTTCAAGTAGCCTCGCTTTGAGATTCCCATGTGCTTTTACGGTACGACCATCTTCTAGTTCTGTTGTGTCAATAAATATTCTTGTCTTCCTGACTTCGCTTACGGCTCTTAATACGGTACGGTACGACGGAATACGCTACATTATTTTTTTGTTGTGTTATTAAAGCCAGTTTTTGTTTTCCACATTAACAGCAAAATTTAAAACTCCTAGAAAACAAGAAGTAAGGGACGGACCATTATTTTTTTGACAGGGGGTTGGAAAATTTTGAAATACATGTAAATTGTTTGCAGAGGCTATAAACACAAATAAATTGTATGCAAGCAAAAAATAAAGAAAAAATTGTTTGCTGAAAGTATGGCGGTTGGATGGGGGCACAAACAAATTGTTTGCAGAAAGTGCCGCATATAAAAAAAATGGTTGCATGTGAAAATTTTCCAACCCACCTTCCCGTCAAAAAAATAATGGTCCGTCTCTAACAAAGAAACATGATCAGCAACAAAAAAGAGAAAGTTAGCTTTGTAAAAACAAAAAATAAGTGTGATACCTTTGAGCAACCATAGGCTAGCAAGTCAGAATCTTCAGATATAGAAAAATCTGCTAATTCCTTGTCAAGCAGATGAGCAATTTGGGGATCAGCCTCGTAGGGTGCAACAACATATTCAATACCTCTTTCTCGACAAACCTAGACAAGAATGGAATTATATGCTGATAAAGCTCACAAATTTTATACATCCAAAAGCTGAGGTCAATATAAATAACCCTTTAAGCCCGTAAGAGTGCCCTTTGGCACATGATGTCAACTTGGCCAGTATTTGGTAGATTTGTATGAGTTTTTGTCACCAAAATTGTCTTATAATGATCTTCTCATTAAAAGCATAAAATTGTGCCCCCTCCTATTTATGATGTAGTTGATCACCCCCATAACTTTTGTATTTTTTATCTGAGTGCATGCAGTCTTGGGAAATGTGCCACATTAATCAATGCACTGAGAGCTGCAAAATAATAAAAATATTTTGTTTTAAACTCATTTCTATTTAAATGCTGATATGATTTAGGAAATACTCTGATGATTAGCAGAGTTTGGGCAGAGTTTGTATTTATCAATTTGGAAAACGAAAAAATATGCTATTCGCCTTAGAGCTTTAAAAGGGATACACTATACATTCAAACGATGTGATTACCTCGATCAAGCCCATAACTTCAGCAAATGCCACCGTATATTACGTATCCGATTGTGCCCTGACCTTTCTCGCCTCTGATGTTTTTCCTAGGGGTCGGGTAAAGGAAAAAGCGAAAAAGGAAGACACATGATTCTTATTATTTAATATAAAGATAAACTTTAATGATACGTACCTTTTCCTACGGTCGTTTTCAGCATGTTTTGCTGGCAGCGGAGGGCCATCGAAGATGAAAACAGGAGTTATTTTGAACTCATTCAGAAGGTCGATAAACTTAGTTACAACTTCCAAGTACCTAAGGAAGAAACATTTCAATGTTTCGGACATCTATTTTAAAAGTATCGCTACGACTGGCAAAATATCTACTAACCTTCTGAATGTCCCATACAGCGAGCGCTTTGTGCAGCCAGCATGAGGCATCGACAGCCCGCGCTGTTTGTCCCGAAAAATCGCGAAGAGAAACTCGCGAGGTACATTGTTTTAAAAAAGGCAACAATGTGTTAATTCCCATTAGTAAAATTAACCGAACAAAAGACAAAATCGGGAAGATTTTCGTTTTTTTTCCGACCTTCGAGCGCGTTCACCAGAACTCTCACCAACAAGCTAGATGTGAGATGTTCACATGGCAGCGCCCGTTTGGGTACTGGCTCGAATTACAATTCTACCCAACAGACATCGCGGTCTTAGCACGCACACCACCTGGGTAGGGTACTTGGAGCAGGCCTTATCCTCCAAGCAATTCAGATTTCTTTGCTATTTTATTCAGCGTAAAATGAATTTCCACAAGCAATTCTTGAAAAAGAGTGAAAATTGACAAAGAAATGACGGTGTGACGTCGAAGTTTGTTTACAACACGTGATATTTTTTTAAGCCCTGTTTACTCAAGTAAATTTTGGATTGTTGGGGACACTTTAACAGTTACAACTCGATTTTTCTTACATTTGGACAGTAGCTAGTTTAACATATTATAAAATAAATATATATGTCGGGAACTTTTTAATATCTGAAAACATTTTCGTTGAGAGCCATTTCCGCGCGATTACTCCAGTTACTTTTTTATCGCCCTATTAAAAATCTTTTATAACTATTCACAAATGTTGAATATGGGAAAACGCTTAGGCAGAACGTTTTTTTTTTAAACGCTTCCGGTCCGGAAACCAGAGAACAAATCAAATTAGCGAAATATAATAATCGCTTTGAGTTTAAAAAAGCTGATTATGACGCTCGCATAAAGACTTTGTTAAAATTTTGGCAATTCATTCTATTAGAAAATGAAAGGTATATTTTGATAGCTAGCTCTATAAGCTTTAATTTGATATGAGGTTTGGGTATCTTAAGAATGACCTCGAGACGCTAGAGCTGTCAAACTGGAAACACCCAGGAAGTTGCCATTGCGTGACAGTGTTTGTCATGATCGCGTGCTTTTCCTTTTTGGGGCGTACAATTACACAAAGACTTCTTTATAAAAATTCCGGGAGCGTTTTATCGAGTGCTGGAGAAAACTGTTTAGTGAGCTGTGGGTAATAAATTCAATTCAGTTGAAACCAAACGTGTGTTTCCTTTGCGCGCGAACCGATGCCCGATGTTTTCCTCAACTTAATTATCGGGCAAAAAAGTGAATCTAGAAACAATTTATCTATATTTCCGGGGGGAAGTGGTCGTCGTCGCACTCTTCAGGGTTAGATATGCTTTCGGTATCTTTAATGTTTCAAGATGTCCACATGTGCAGCTATCGTGGTACCTTGGTTGTGAAAGAGGCAAAGCGTAATTCTAAAAGTTGGCTCAAGTAGTAATAGACCTTCTAGGATGCAAATGATCGATCATTGTTCCTCCTCCATCCCACCCCCCCCCCCCCCCCCACCCCATTTTATAAAAAGATCATTACGTCTGGAGCCTCGTGAATTCCACTCTGGATTTAATTTGGTTTGTCCTTTTAGGGAAGAAAAGAAGAGCAAATCCTCTTGCACGAGTATTTTTACAGGAATAAATTGTGTAATTTGCGGATTTAATATCACGTTTGCGTTTCTGTTGGGAAAACTGAAGGCGGCCCGTTTTGACACCACCGGGCGTTAAACAATCTTCAAGTTAATAATAGCATTTGCTTTCTGACTTTAGCTGATTTTAATACACCTTCCTAGAGTTTTAAATTTAGCCTAGTCTTCATTCACAGCATTTCCTTTCCGGTTTAGAATTTACTTTCGTTTACGTAGCGCTCTGTAAAGCCGCGCTTGTGTAGAAAACACGGTTAGTTAAATAATTAATGTACTTACAAAGTTTACCTTCACGTTAAGAGATAAACTGCACTTTAAGTACACTACAGCACCTCAATGAACGCCTCAAGAATTGTCAGTCGTCAAGGATCCATGAACAGTGTACGAAAAAATCATGTATCTGAAACGCTTAGTTAACAATACATTCTGAGACAAACAATGCAGCTAAAGATTGCGTGACTCAGGTCAGGGGCCGGGAAGTTCCCCCCAATAGGCCATTTGCACGATGACGTCATTTGACTACTACTACCAGAATCCTTCAGTTTTTTGTTTTGTAGTGCAAATTAGGGCTATTGTTATTTAAACCGCACTGGGATTACAAAATTTAAATAAGAAAGGAAAAACGAAATGAATTCTGGTAGTAGTAGTCAAATGACATCATCGTGCAAATGGCCTATTCTTAGAAGGACAGGAAGTGCAAAATTCCAAACATATTATGTCAATGAATATATAAATAGATGTGAGGCCGAGAGGAAAGGGTCCGAGCCATAGGTAGGGTCCAAATTTTAAAGTTAATTTTCTCAGGAAAACGAAATTCCAGGATTGAATTCACGGAGCACCAGTAATCTTTAACTATAATGACATTAAACCGGGTGGGGGAGGGGTAGGGAGGAGGGGGGCGGCGGAGGTAATAATTCATAAGCGCATGATTCTGTCGATCAGAGACGTCCAATTGATCACGTGCATGAACCTTAAAGCCCGGAGTGGGATTGGATTTGATTGATTTATGTCCCGGGGGAAAGTGGGCTTGAATGCGCAAACAATGCAATCAGTATCGCTGAATTTTTAATGAGAATGATTTTTAACATGACCACCATGATCTTTATATAAAGACCACACGTATTTATTTTTATAAAGAATAATAATATGATATGAGTAGTAACTCATAGTCAGGATTCTTACTACAACAAATGGTTACTTATTTATTTGTTCAGTACTGTTTTACGATATCTAGCCCATTCTATTTGAAAATCTCTCCAACAAAATAAGAAACCAACAGTTTAGCAAGTAAGCCGTTTAAATTGCTAGGTAAGCAAGTGGTTCAGAGATGCAAGCTGCTTATTTCTACTCGTTCTCAGTCACTAAAAAAATATTGTCAGACGTTTTATCCCCTGATTTGTCAACTGACTTTGGCACAGTATTCTTCTGTAGATCACTTTTTCCTCAGACAGAAGCCAGGAAGCCATGGCTACTTCGTCGAAGCCAGTCGGTATATTATGTGGCACATGTGTTGTCAGTGCCAATCAGTCAACTTGTTTATCATGTATGCTAATTTCCTCTTCCGCACAAAAGCGAATTTGTCCCCCCGGGGGGGGGGGGGGGGGTAGTACTCTGCAATTTTTTGGGTGGGGGTGTGCCGCTGGGACTCTGAGACCCTTAACCTATACTAGACCATTTATGCTGCACAGGCATTTTGCAACCCTATTCTAGACTGAACACCGAAAAACTCTACCCTATCCTAGACCTATTCCAGACTCGCTATTTTCCAGAAACTCGTTCACTATCACAGTTATTAGTTAACAGGGTTCAGTAAAAATGCCGTACTGCCCGCTGTACCAATTTTTAAATGCCATTTGCCAGTAAACCTTGTCTAAACTAAATTCTTCACGCAAACTGATTAGTTTCGCGGAAAATGATACCCTCAGTTCTAGACCAAAAATCTCTGATTACTATACCCTATCCCATGCCTGAAAACCATACCCTTCACAGCGGCACATACCTATATAGCTCATATATAGGAGTACCCCGCGGGAAATTTGTTTAATCTCCGTTAATTTGGGACACGCTTTTTGTAGAATGTTTTGAAGTTGTCCAAAAAAAACTTGCAGCACGTGTTTAAAACCTGATCAAAAAACACAACTACTCGTTTTTTAAACAGTACATTAAGTTCTCCTTGTATCACGTTTATGAAGGCAATTACACAATTCTTTGCTTTATATTTTATAGCCTGGAATCTACAACGGTTCTTACAACTCCTTGACAGATACCCACAATTAATGTGAGATTGCCGGAATAAAAGTCATTATTAAAGCGGGGGTACACATGAATTTGAGTGACATTTGAAGAGGTTTAAAGAAGGGAAAGAAGAAAGAAAATGATTTTTGGAACACCAACAGACAGTTGATACTCACACAAGAGCACCCCAGGTTGCTAGTGGACTAACTTGGTGTCCGTCTATTAATTATTAACTACAAATTCTAATTTTAAAACTTCATTAAATATTTCTTATTTCTCTAAATTTTACAAATCCTTTGAGAAAAACTATTTCCTCCACAACATAGATTGGCGGAAAAATGGTATTCAGGTAGAGTCCCGCCTTAAGCCTTCTACATAGGATTCTCGGTCATTCTACTCTATTCTGAACTCGCAGTGAACAAACCCATAATCGACACGCACACACACACATTAAAACTGTGCAATTGCGCACTAAACAATAGACGAAACTTTTTGAAATCTGAATCTAAGTCGCCATAACTTCCTTAAAGTTGATTGGCAGAGCTGAAAGAGTCAGTTTTCTGTTAAACAAAATTATATATGTCTACTGATTGCTTGTTACGTCTTCGAGTACGAGAAAAACTTACCTGATGCTACAAGAATAATTCTTGTGGAAGACTTCCGTCAGTTCCATCAACTCATTCACTCATTTTACTCCATATCTAGAAGAGCTGACTTCACCGTGAAAGAAAGTCGTACGGATCCCCGAGTGAGGTGGGGGAGGGGGGGGGGGGTACTCAATAATCGTCCGGAGGTTCAACCCCGTACCCTTCTACAAACCAACTCTCATCGAAATGAATACAGGGGTTAGTATCTAAAGAATCTTTGGTTTACACTGAGCGTAAAGTTCGAAGCCATGAATCTGACACTTGGACCCGATTGCTCCTGGTCGCTTACATGAGAAGGTTTGCTCTTTTCACGAACACTGTCCGACTGAAACAGCTGAAATATCGTGTTTTCATGATTATGGCCAGGAGCTTACTTTAAGCTTACTTTGTTATCTTGAAATTGGAAGAAAACCATCATCAAAGGTGATAGAAGCAAAGAAATATGAACGAAACTGACAAAATAACGGCTGGAACAGTCAAAATTTTACAAGAATGGCAAGTTTGATTTATTGACAAGCAGTGTTCCAGATAGGATTGGGGTCTCAGGTCAAAAACCCGACAAGACTGGCTTCCTGACCTGACAAATCAAATGGCTAACGTTAGAAGTTTCAGAGACCCACAACCTGTTGACCCCTTAAATTTATCCATAGACTCCCTGCCTTTGAAAGTTAAGTGGAACACTGCAAGCGGTCAATAAATCAAATTTCATGAACTGTAATCTACTTCAATTCTTGTAATCCTGTACTTTGTCTCCAAACTACTGCTTTTGTTTTGCTCTATAGAATCTTTTTATCCAACTATTAAAAAAGCTGTGTTTTGTGGCATTTGGCAATATAAGTCATATAACGTGGAATTAAGCTAAACGAAACCTCACACGAAGTGACTTCGTCTTAGAAAGAAAGGAACGGTCTAAGAAAAGTCATCAAAATTACCACCAAAAGACTACAGGCAGCCAATAGAAATTCTCAGTCTTGGAAGCTTGAGAGCTTGGGGAGCCTGTGCTTTACGAAAACGTTTGGGAGACTGGTACCAAAGGAGTGTAGCGCCTGTCAAAAGAAAAACTTGTCTTTGAAAAACTGCAATGAAAATTATCCGTCTTGTTAGAAGAAGAGCCAATTTGACTGAATGAGATGAAGTGGAGTTCCTAGAAGGCTATTCAAGAAGCTGACAAATGCAAACGCGGGAAAACTGGAGTGAATTCGTCCAAGGTATACAGCTACTAGTACTAGACATTCATGCCAGCTAAGCTTATTTTCATATTAAACTAGCTAGTTTTTAGGCCTAATTCGCTACGATTTCCATGCACTAGCTATTTAAAAATGACTACAAGGCAACAGACTGAGAAGGTGCTGTTACAATGTAAAGTAATCGTCCTGCAATTTGCCTCACAATTCGTTCAAATTTTCAAGTGATCGGGTCAGTGCGACAAGCATGCAACAACAAGCACCAACAGGAAAAATCCAAAAAATCATTGCAATATTAAACACTTTAATAATGACTGGTCCCGAGGGAAAAAGTGAATTTTGTTTCCCGAGAATCTTGAGATTAAGATTTGAGGGAAACAAAATTAACTGTTTCCCAAGGGATCAGTCATTATAAGTGATTTTTTTTTACCGTAAATCCTCTCTTAAGCCCACATCTCAAATAAGCCCTCCTCTCCAATAATGTACCAGTCAATTCCAAGACCGCCCATCCCCCCCCCCCGGGCATTTGACTTATTTTAAAAAAAAATTGTCAAATGCCCCACCATGTGGGCAGTTTATACGGTCAAATGCCCCACCATGCAGGGCTTCACAGAGCGTCAAATGCCCCACTGTCCGGGCAAGGAGGGATTAAAGTAACTAGTTACAGTGGATTTGGCCACGCCAGTTGCCAAGTTCATTGGGAAATTTGATACTACGTTGCGAAGTTGTCAATTACATTTGTCAGTTTGCCAACCAAATTGCGAACTTCGAAACGAAGTTGGCAACTTCGGTGCCAACGAAGCCTGTAGGTAAAGTCTGAAGTTGTTCTTAAACGCTATTTGCCAGTCAAAACAATTTTTAGCCGATCGGGATGGTTTTCTTTAACATTATTTTGTAGACTTGCCAAGACAAATCTATAAGCTGGTGCTGTTTGGAAAAAAAAATAGAACGATATTGCAACTTCTGAACATATGTTTCGAAATACTAAATGTAACCGGAAAGAATGGATTAAAGAAATGTTTTACTTTGCAACCGCTGACCAACGTTTTTGTTGAAGTCAAATGCCCGCCCCGTCGGGCCTCGTTTCACGTCAAATGCCCCACTATGCGGAGCTAACCTCTCGTCAAATACCCGGGGTATGCCCGGGGAGGGGGATGGGCGGTCTTGGAATTGACTGGTACATAAGCCCCCCCTTTCAGTTTGGAGCAAGAAATTCATTTAGCCCCCCCATCCCCTCGCCCCTTTTCCTTCACAACCCAGACAATCAAAAATATAGTGGCTGACTGTATAACTGGTACATTTGTACCATTCCAATCCAGGCACAAATTCTTATACACAGTACTCACAAGCTTTGGGGAAAATATAACTAGTAGTTGAACCAAAAAAGATTGTTGTTACAGTAATCAATGAGTGGTGAACTGCTTGTGTTTCGCGAGATTATGATAAGCCCCCCCCCCCCCCCCCCCCAAGCAATTGAAATCAATAAGCCCCCAGTGGGCTGTAATAGAGGATTTGCAGTATATAGCAAAACAAAATCCTTGATAGTCATAATCATGCCACCTTTTGTCATGGTCTCTGATCATGTGCACAGGCGGGCACCAGTGCACTGTTACCTAAATCTGACGTAAAAAAAATTGTTGCCGGCTTTCGCAAATGTCAGTTGCCTGCTGATGGACGTTTGGCGGGAAACAGTTTGTTTGTTAGATGTCATGTGACCATGAATCAACCAATGAATTGGCATGTTGTATTGAGAAAAACTACAGCTAAAATTATAACTTAGTCATGACCAGTTACTGCAATGACTGTAGAAAGCAGAACTCAATTCTAAAGAAGATTAGCTCTCTGTAACTGCATGTTGCAGCAGCTTGTTTTGCAAAGATTTTACTCTTTGGTTACTACTGTGTGTAGACAATGAAGGCAAACAAACAAGTCAAAGTTCAATTATTATTAATTTTTCATGGAAGAAAAAGAAAGTCATTTCATAGAAGCCATTGAAGGTGAGATTTAAAAATTTGGTGCAAATGCAGTGCCAGGAAACAGCAAAGAATCCACAATATAAATTAATTAATGCTGTCAATTCATTTATAACTGAGGTGTGTTTGGGAAATTAATCAGAGGGTTGTAAAATAAATAAACCTATTACTGGTTTGCTGGTCCATCGAACTATAATGCTGCTTTCTTAACATTGTTAATGTGGCAATTTTTTGTGCAACCTGCTTTGCAAAATAAATTGTTGCAAGTTGCTTGCTTATTTATTTCAAGAATGTTTGAGGTTGGGCGAGGGAGGCTAATTAATAAAGAGGCCCAGGGCTTATTATAATAATATTTAATGGAACACAAAGTCATCCGAACTTCGTGCGTGTGGCTAATTGCCCATGAATCATACTTTGATTGTTGAGTAAATACACCTTATTCAATGGTTTAACAGATAATGTTTGTGAATATTTTGCATGGCTCAAAAAAAATGTGAGCAATAAGTAAAATATCCGCAAGTAGTATCTGTTAAACCATCGAATAAGGGATTTATTATTCGACTGAAATTCTTTTTCTTGTAATGGTTTGCATCTTTAAACCGGGACAGTAAGGTGTAATATGGCAATCTACTGTGTAATACGCTCACATATTTTGCATGTTCTCTTTTCCTTATCACATAAAATGATATCACAGTCAAATAAAAAAGTGTTATACATTCTTGATTACCGTAATTACGATTATTTTTAAGTTTTAAGTTCCACCAAAGCTCGCAAATACTGTATGTGAATTTGTGCCTCGATTGGTGCATAATGTACCAGTAATACGTACAGTATGTTGTTTGTTGTTTTGGTTGTGAAGGTAAAGGGAGGAGGGGGGGGGGGGGGGGTGTTAATAAATTTCTTGCTTCAAAAAGGGGCCCTGATTATTAGAGAAGGAGGGCTTAATGGAGGATTTACATGTATATTATTATATTTTTTGAAAACATCTGTATACTTTATCAGCTGTTAAATTGTGTTATGTGATGTTTAGCTCACTTGTTTGTGGGAGAAGTACTTGATGGTTTGATTCTTCTGACTAAACGTGGGGACTCCATCTACTCATGTGGCAAACTTAAACACCTTGACGAGGTAATTGACAGTCATATAGCTTTTTTAGAGGGTCTCCTATACCTCTTTCATTTGCCATATTTAATAATGTAAAAAACATTATGCCTTTTCACACATCACAAATACTTTCACACTCATTCATTTGCTAGTAAAAGACAACAAAACATGGAAATTTGATTCTTCAGATCACATTGTTGTCCCTTTATATAGAATTTAAGGCAGTGATGTAATGTTCAAGAGCAGGATTAAACAGACCAGTGAGATTTATGACTCTAGAGCTTGCAGAAAGATATAAAAATTAATCACAAATAAATAAAACATCAGTCATTTTTTACAGGAAAATAAATGGTTTCAATCATGTGTCACAAAAAAAGTACAGGGGCCTTCTTCTTAAACTCTTATTAAGATGTTCAGCTTTCCTAGAAAAAGAATCCAGCTGGGAGCCCTGCTTAATTTGTTTAGGGATTTTAATAATGAAACATTGTATGTTTTTCTCTTTGTCCAGTAAGCAGTCACTTTGGCTTTGCATTTTGACTGGTTCGACTTTTTCAGTGAGGTTAACTTTACATGAGATATTGTTTCAGTCAGGATGGAAAAGACTGTCCATTCATTGTCTACAGTATTAATGGATTTCTGTATTTACAGATGTATGGGCTTTTGGCTACCTGCTATCAGCTGGGACTTAGAAACCTGTCTGTAATAACCATTAATTTTGTCTATAAATCAGAGTTTGACTGCATAACACTGTATTAATTTAATTTACAGAGTAGCCTCCCACAAAATGTGCTCATATTTTAACCTAACATCCAAACTGCACATTTTAATAGTACAGACTACTGTAAGTTGTGGATCAATTAACGTTTAAATCAATACCAAAGTTTGTACGGTTATGCCATAAAATTAATATAAATATCCAATTAAATTCACCAAACTTATGTGCAGCATTTTCTTTTCTACAGAAATACTACTCTCAGTTTCTTGTAATCTTCAACATTACATCTGAAGAGGAAGGTACATGAACTTGTAATTGTCATCAACTGTGTGTTGTTCCAGAAAATCCATAGACCACCCACAAAAGGTTTTAACTCCCCCTCCCTTCCCCTCCTAAAGTTTAATTTCATACTAACCATTAAAACCAACCTGTTACAACTAAACTTCACGGTGCAGGGGCGGATCCAGGGGGGGGGGGGGGGGGTGTGAAATAGGTAAATTTTCACCCCCCCCCCCCCTTTTCTGAGACCCTTTTTTTCTTTTTTCTAAAGTATTTGTCAAATAAATAATATTTTATTAAAATTTCACCCCCCATTTCAAAATCCTGCATCCGCCCCTGCAGTGGCATACATTGTGTACAGTTTTCACTGGCGACATAAAAAAGTATAACCAGACAAAACTAATGAACATTGACATAAGCATAAGATACTGTAGATCCATATGCTTAACATCGAGTCTGTTTTCATTGGACATACATTGTATAAGTGCTGCTATGCTACCTCATGCTATATGCTTTGAACATCTATCTCCATCAAGATATATGTAAATGGGCATCAGTGGGAGAAATTGAACCTAAGTCTCTTCTCTGAGGAATTAACATAATGTCATGTCTTGTACCACCATACTTCTGACCTACTTTGGGCCCCGGGGGGGTACTCTGTAAATTTTTGGGTGGGGGAGTGCCGCTGGGGCTTTAAGACCCTTAGCCTATACTAGACCATTTTAGCTGCATTTTGTAACCCTATTCTAGACTAAACACTAAAAAACCCTACCTTATCCTAGACCTATTCCAGACTCGCTATTTTCCAGAAACTCGTTTACTATCACAGTTATTAGTTAACAGGGGTCAGTAAAAATGCTGTACCGCCTGCCGTACCGATTTTTAAATGCCATTTGCCAGTAAACCTTGTCTAGACTTATACCCCGTTCACACGAACGCTTAAACATGTTTAAATGTTGTTTAGTTTAAAATAGGTTTAGAAAAATATCCCCAAACGCACCGTAATATTTGGAGTGAAATCTTTACTAAAAGCAACTTTATTGACTTTTATTAGCATTCCAGTTAGTATGATTCATATACATTTAAAAACGTTCAAGATACAGGCCAAAAACGTAGTTGAACTAAACAACATTTAAACATGTTTAACCGTTGGTGTGAATGAGGTATAAATTCTTTACGCAACTGATCAGTTTCGCGGAAAATGATACTCTATTCTAGACCAAAAATCTCTGATAACTATACCCTATCCCAGACTAAACTGCCTGACAACCATACCCTTCACAGCGGCACATACCTGTATAGCTCATATATGGGAGTACCCCCCCCCCCCCCCCCGATTCTAAATAGGTATCGCAGCAAAAATATGTAAGGGTTATTGACCAGGAGCGAGGGGATATGTGATATATTCCCCTCGTGGCGTACCCGAGGGCGTAGAAAAAATCCAAAATTTTGTCGGATGTAAGATGGGGTGCATGCGCAGTGGCTTATTGTCACTCAACGTCTGTCATTTTGCTTCGCAACGCAATCAATCAACCGTGACAACGAACGCGACAACTGCCTAAATCGACAATCCACGTGAGAATCTGTCACGCTGTCAGACGCTATCGCTTTCGAGGTGCAGTAGTAGGTACGTATTTTCTAAATGTTTGCTAAATGTGTTCATTTGCTTGGGAAGTTATTCATCATGGTCACGAACGATTGCTTGCTATAAGCAATTCAAAATGTCCATCACTCGTGGAAGCGAACCATCAAACGACTCGTTTGAAGTCGTTCAAATCAAACGACTCGTTGCACTTTCACACGAGTTCGTCGCCCGTTGAGGCAAATAATTCAAAGTCTTTGCCGTTTGTGGCGGATAATTCGACCGTTGAGTCATGCTCTTTGCCCGTTGAGGCGAAAGAATTGAAAAAATGTCAATCGCTCGTCGAAGTGAACTATTCTGTGAAATCAGATAATTGTTTCACTCTGAAATCCAACGACTCGTTGCACATTCAGACGAGTTCTTCGCCCGTGGAGGCAAATAATTCAAAATCTGTGCCGGCTGGGCCGGCTGATTCGACCGTTGAGTCATGTTTTTAGGTAGTTTCTTGGTGTTGCGGATGGTGTGATCACCAAATGACGTAAAACAAAAGATTCAAAAGACACTGAACAATACCCACACCACAACACAAAAGCTAACCAACAATGGCTTCCGCAACACCAAGAAACACCCTGTTTTTAGGTATAACTCTAACTTGAACAATGAATTATTAAAAATGTAAACAAACAGCCGTAAGTAAAGATACTTAGTAAAGCAATGTACTTTTGTTTTTGTTTTTTTTTAAGAAAGCTATTATGAAATCTTCAATTAGCTTAAGACAAAACCCCCTTGAATTGTCCTTTGTAAAAGTTATTTCTCTTCAATGTCAATTATTACTGTATCTTTAAAATATCTGTAACTTGAACAATAAGTTCTTGGCAATAGGTTTTTTTATAAAGCAGCTCATAGTCCATAGTTAGTTTAGCAGTGTGGGTAATACAAGTCAGTAAGGCTATGGTTGGGCAATTTTCAAAAACACCACTTGCTGTAGTAATTTTTACAACTCATCTAGGGAAAGCCTACTCTACTTACCCTTTAAACCCCTTCCCTTAAAAAGTTGAAACAATTTACCGGAGCTGTCCAATGTTCAGTTCACTTCCCACTGTTTTATCCCCCTTCGCCAGCACTCACTTTCACATTGAAATTACTAGTTTTAGATTTAAACGCCCTAAGTGGTACGAAGCCACGAAATTTAACCCCGAAAAGATACGACGATTATACCCGTCGCTTTCATATTTGAGCCCCTCTCCCCCTGTGCAATTAGATTGATACTTTTTTTGTGGGGGGGGGGGGGGGGGGGGGGGTGTATTTATGGAAAGTACAAATGGGAGTAGAATCTTTACGGAAAAAATATTTAAGCCTTCACAAATGTGAGGTTCATACAGTTTTGGTTTTCATGTGGTGTTGGTCAATAAAGCGGGTGGGGTTGTGGGTATAGTAGCTGCAATGGACGATCGTCCCATACTGTATATCAAATCGAGTATTGAAATAAACTTAAACATCCCTTTACTATCCGAAAGAATGGAGGGCAGAAGCGGAATCGTGAATCATGAATCATAGCTGTTAAATTGGTAGGAATCAAGAATCTTCGTGTTAAGGACTTGGGAATTATGAATAACGAGACATAGCTAAAAGAATCATGAATAACAAGATAGATGTTCCATCGATATTGATGAAGGCGATCTGTCACCCGACTCAGACTGTATTTGTCACTTTGGACACCTTATCCAACCTTGAAGCATGAATACTTATTTATCACATACAGGGGCGTAGCTAGGATTTTTCAAAGGGGGAGTCACACTGTATCACACCGAGGGTACCAGATTATCATGTCGACATCCATGCTGTGTTTTACTAAAATTATCTTGCAAAGGGCGTCACGGGCACCTAGCACTAGCTAGCTACGCCCCGGACACAGATAACTTGCGCCATGCGCCATGATGTCGAATGAGTTACAGTGAAGAGCGCCCTAGCTCGACGCCCCTATCATTGCCACTCAACAAAGTTTCGATTAACTTTTAAAAACTTTTTAAAACATTTCTGATGGCTTCCATTTCAGACGAACTTTTCAAGAAAATCCCTGATGTAATCTACATCAAGATAATAGATGTCAAGAAATCCACGAGTTCAAGACTTCTGCCAAAGTTAGAATGAGAGCAGCAATTTTATGACGTTAAAGGACGAAAATGAGCTTCGCACCAGCACTAGGCGTAGCCTCGTGCACATCTCAGAAACTGTGTCCCACATGGCAGGTAATAAGCTCCTGACATGGAAAGAAAAGACGCTGTCGCCTCTTATATAGCGCTTTCAGTACCATCAGCTAATTTAGAGCTCCCTCGTGCGGGTGGACCGGTGAGGGTGGCACTCTGCAGAGACTCTGCTCCCTGTAACCCTGCCCCAATGAGGGGGTTAGGAACTTAGGGGGGTGCAGAGACGGGGGAGCATTTCGCTCCAATTATTTTCCATTTAACTTTTTTTGTTTTATAAACATTGTTAATATAAAAAGCGCGTTTTAACTTGTATCTATTTTAAATGGACGTATCTGGCATTGTAAATTCGATGTAAATGTTAAGAAAGCTATGTAATTGTCCCCCTTTAAGGCGGGGGTACACATAAATTTGAATGAAATTTGAAGAGGTTTAAAGAAGGGATAGAAGTAAGAAAATGATTTTTGGCGGAACACCAACAGACAGTCGATACCCACACAAGAGAACCCCAGGTTGATAGTGAACTATTCTGGAACACCAACAGACAGTTGATACCCACACAAGAGCATGGAGAATGGAGCGCTGGTCGAAAAAATATTTTAGTGCTTGAAGTCCTTCGTCATTGGGGATGACGCTATATAAAGAGGTAATGTTCATAGTGAAAATCGATTTGTTTTCGCTGGGAAAACTGAAATCACGGAAAATTTCGAGTGCGTGATTGGTGTCCTTAATGTACGAGGGTAGTGATTCGACAATGGGGACCATGATTTTGTCTAAATAGCTAGAAATTAGTTCGGTAGGACAACTACAAGCGGAAGCAATTGGTCGGCCCGGATTCTTTGGTTTATGAATTTTCGGCTTGAAATAAACGCGCGAGGTTCTAGGAGTAGTGATGATGAGATTGTTGGCGGTAACTGGTATTTGCTGTTTGGTAATGAGGTCTTGGATAATTTCTTTGACAATTTTTTGGTTCGTATAAGTAAGATCTTTACCAACTCTGGCATAGAAAGCAGTGTCATTACCATTAACTTGGTACCGTCTATTACTTATTAACTACAAAATCTAATTTTAAAAATTCGCTAAATCTTCAATGTTTCTTATTTATCAAAATTTTACCAACAAAAAGCGCTAGATTGTCTAATTACAATTGAGAAAAACTATTTCTTCCCAAACATACCCCAAAATCACCCAAAAATTTGCAAAACACCCCATAAAATAGATTTATGTTTTAAGCATATGGTTTTTGAATTGCCTGAAACGTGAACAATATATATTTCCATTAAGTAACAATGCGTGTAAGAACTAGGCAATGTTCTATTGTTCCGCGGCATTTCGCTTTCCCCACATAAGATTGTTTAGGTTTTTCTTACTGAGAATACATCAACCAATGGACAACATGTTTTTTAAATAAAATGTCATCATCATCATCTAGGCCTATTGCGCCAATGAGGCGCACAGGGCCTGATTAAATAAAATGTACTGGACCTTATTTCAAAGAGATGTTTACATGTTTCCCGCATAGAATTTTGGTTGCATTAAAACTCAGAATAGTTTTCACTAAAAGGAAACCAATTATTAAACGAGAGAGAAATAAATGCACTACTTGGTAAAGTGATAGTAGATTTTCACGTTTTAGCCAATGAGGTGGACGGTTTCAACAGTATAACAATTAACACCTTTCTGCATTCCTTGCCGTTAGGTTGCCTAGTTCTTACTAGGACCATTACTTAAAGCCTGCATGTCAAGTGGCGGAAAAATGGCATTCAGGTGTGCCCCCGCCTTAAACAAGCAAATCAAATTGCAAGAGTTGTGGGAGGCAAAGATGCAATAATATTATCAGAAAGCGAACGTGGAGTCTGATATCTCCACCTCTAAACTGTCAAAATGATGTCAAAAAGTTGTTAAAAACTGATCAAAAACTTTGTTGGCAAGGCTGGGGTGTTCTTCAATGTAATTCCAAACATTTAAACAACTAAAATAATTTTACGATGCTCATCTGTCGATCATCTGACAAGTCTTTCGCGAGTTTTAAATATGGAGATTTTTAAAAACATTTTCAAAGTATTTAGGTATTAATGTGATATAAATGCGTGTTGTTGATTTGTCAGACGACAAAAATGGTCAAAAAAGGAATTTAATTTTAAGCGGGTAACGTTCGGCATTCCGTCCACACGTAAACGATCCGCGAAAACGATCACAATATCACATTAGTAGTAGTAAGTTAACGTTTTCAATCGTTTTCAATCGTATAGGCGTAGACAGCGGAAACGAATGAAAACTCATACATGTAAACAGAAAACTATTCAGATTGAAAAGATTGAAAACGGTTCAAGTGGGCGGGGTCAAAGTGAAAGTCAGAGAGAGCTATTTCGTCGATATATCATATTATTTACATTCGTCACTGTTAACGATATTCGAAATGATATTCATTATCAATATATACCAATTATATACCAATAAATCTTGTTTGATCCAGTTTTGATCCAGTTTGACACATTAAAACATACTGTATCGAGAAATGTAACATAGCTGTACAATTGTTTTTGTAATTTTTATTTTAGTTCTTTAAATATCTGATTGTAAATAAGAAATGAACAATGAGTGAAAACACTGACAATCGACTGATAAATAAATCACGAGTACTGAATAAAATGTTTACAAGAATAAAGGTAAAAAGGTCAGCAATCATGCATATCCAAAGTCAAATCATTCCGCTTCCACCCCTGAGAAAGAAAGAGGGAGTGCTTGAAGTCTATACAAGGTCATGCACAGGTAAAACGTTAAACGATTTATTCGCATCTGCCTGGGGAATCTTCGCCCATGATTCGTTGTATTGTTTTTGTCGTTGTTAATTATGTTAATAGATACTGAGAATGCTGAGAATGCACGAGTTCAACGAAAAAAAGAAAATGCACCTTGTATTCTATAGTCAAAATAAAGCGAATGTTGAATAAAAGGAGGTTCACAAGTCAACCGTTTTGGGCTCCGTTTTACACGCCATATGGTGTATGCCCCTGAAAACCGCATAATTGCCATTAACAACCTCCACGTGCAACTCTAACAACCCTCGCAACCTCCACAACCTCTACAACCCTCGCCATTTCCACAACCTTCGCAACCCTCGCAACTGCCACAACCTGCGCAACCTCCGCAACCTCCACAACCCTCACAACCTCTACAACCCTCACAACCCCAATAAAGTGCTCCTGTGTCATACACAAATGGAAACCTGGTCGGTCTGATTATAGAGTATGGATTTTAGAGACCAGGTGTGAAAAAGGGTAATGGAAATCATATATACATAGTGGGTTGGGGTTGTGTAGTCAGAAAAGCCTGTAAACATGTTTTTTTTTTTTGTGGTGTTTACATGTTCAAGGAAATGTTCATTAAATTTAACACTTTTTAGCTCCTCTTTTAGTTTGCTGTTCTCTTCTTGAAGCCTGCTGATCTCATCATAGAGCATTTTGATCTCCTTTTCCAGCTTCATGTACTTTTCTTTGCCCTCTGGACTGACACCTCTCAGATCATCATGTAATGGCAAAATTATAAATACATCATTGAAAAGTATGAGGAAGAACCCTGGGGAGGATACTTCTTGGGGGGAGGGAGGAGGGGGGGGGGTGGGGGGGGGGGGGGGGGTGAAGCCCGGTTCTCACCTGGGCATTAAATTTTTGTATATCAGTTTTGTCGTGTTCAACCGTTTTGGGCTCCGTTTTAATTATGTTAATAGATACTGAGAACGCTGAGAATGCACGAGTTCAACGAAAAAAAGAAAATGCACTTTGTATTCTATAGTCAAAATAAAGCGAATGTTGAATAAAAGGAGGTTCACAAGTCAACCGTTTTGGGCTCCGTTTTACACGCCATATGGTGTATGCCCCTGAAAACCGCATAATTGCCATTTAACAACATCCACGTGCAACTCTAACAACCCTCGCAACTTCCACAACCTCCGCAACCCTCGCAACCTCCACAACCCTCGCAACCTCCACAACCCCCACAACCTCTACAACCCTTGCAACTTCCACAACCTCCGCAACCCTCGCAACCATCGCAACCTCCGCAACCTCCACAACCCTCACAACCTCCACAACCTCTACAACCCTCGCAACCCCAAAAACCTCCAAAACTCTCGCAACCCACACAACCCTCTAAACCCCCAAAACATCCACAACCTCTACAACCTCCACAACCCTCGCAACCTCCAAAACCTCCACAACCTCTACAACCCTCGCAACTTCCACAACCTCCGCAACCCTCGCAACCATCGCAACCTCCACAACCCTCACAACCTCTACAACGCTCGCAACCCCAAAAACCTCCAAAACCCTCGCAACCCACATAACCCTCTAAACCCCCAAAACATCCACAACCTCCAAAACCTCCACAACCCTCGCAACCCTCGTAGCCTCCACAACCTACGCAACCCTCGTAGCCTCCACAACCTACGCAACCTCCACAACCTCTACAACCCTCGCAACTTCCACAACCTCCGCAACCCTCGCAACCATCGCACCGTAACCCTCACAACCAACGCAACCTCCGCAACCTCCACAACCTCCGCAACCCTCACAACCTCCACAACCCCCAAAACCCCCCAAATCCCCCATGCCGTATGAGGGCGAAATGCAAGACGCTGACAAATTGCAAGTTAAAATGCGAAATGCAAGACCATTTCAAAAGTAACAGACACGATCGTTTCGAAATTGTATCAACGGATTTGATCGGACCGTTGTGGCTGCTAAAAATCCGGGCATAAGCACATTTGGATTGAAACACAACATCACTTAAGTCCATTTGAAACTTTATTCTATGATCATTCTAAATAAACGCGTGGGTTCCCTATGCTGGTATTTCAACGGAGACGTCTTCTGATTTCAAGTGCGTGTTGTTTAGACTCAAGGGCTGAGGTAAAGTCGCCAAGGGAATGTTGAGTGGCTCCGAGAGAATAGTAACTGTCGGCGGTGCTCGCATGTTCTTCTCCGAACAGTTTTAATCGAATGTCAAGTGCGTGCTGTTTAGACTCAAGGGCTGAGGTAAAGTCGCCAAGGGAATGTTGAGTGATTCCAAGTGAATCGTAACTATCGGCGGTGCTCGCATGCTCTTCTCCAAACAGTTTCAATCGAATGTGAAGTGCGTGCTGATCAGACTCAAGGGCTGAGGTAAAGTCGCCAAGGGAATGTTGAGTGGCTCCGAGTGAAGAGTAACAATCGGCGGTGCTCGCATCTTCTTCTCCAAACAGTTTCAATCGAATGTGAAGTGCGTGCTGAACAGACTCAAGGGCTGAGGTAAAGTCGCCAAAGTAATATTGAGTGGCTGCGAGTGAAGAGTAACTACCGGCGGTGCTCGCATGTTCTTCTCCAAACAGCTTCAATCGAATGTGAAGTGCGTGCTGAACAGACTCAAGGGCTGAGGTAAAGTCACCAAGGGAATGTTGAGTGGCTCCGAGTGAAGAGTAACAATCGGCGGTGCTCGCATCTTCTTCTCCAAACAGTTTCAATCGAATGTGAAGTGCGTGCTGAACAGACTCAAGGGCTGAGGTAAAGTCGCCAAAGGAATATTGAGTGGCTGCGAGTAAACAGTAACTATCGGCGGTGCTTCTGTGTTCTTCTCCAAACAGTTTTGATCGAATGTGAAGTGCGAGCTGTCTAGACTCAAGGGCTGAGGTAAAGTCGCCAAGGGAATGTTGAGTGGCTCCGAGGTTATGATAGCTATCGGCAGTGCTCGCATGTTCTTCTCCAAACAGTTTCAATCGAATGTGAAGTGCGTGCTCATAAGACTCAAGGGCTGAGGTAAAGTCGCCAAGGGAATGTTGATTGGCTCCGAGGTTATGATAGCTATCGGCAGTGCTCGCATGTTCTTCTCCAAACAGTTTCAATCGAATGTGAAGTGTGCGCCGTCTAGACTCAAGGGCTGAGGTAAAGTCGCCAAAGGAATGTTGAGTGGCTCCGAGGTTATGATAGCTATCGGCAGTGCTCGCATGTTCTTCTCCAAACAGTTTCAATCGAATGTGAAGTGCGTGCTCACAAGACTCAAGGGCTGAGGTAAAGTCGCCAAGGGAATGTTGAGTGGCTCCGAGGTTATGATAGCTATCGGCAGTGCTCGCATGTTCTTCTCCAAACAGTTTCAATCGAATGTGAAGTGCGTGCTTATAAGACTCAAGGGCTGAGGTAAAGTCGCTAAGGGAATGTTGAGTGATTCCGAGTGAAGAGTAACTATCGGCGGTGCTCGCATGTTCTTCTCCAAACAGTTTCAGTCGAATGTGAAGTGCGTGCTCACAAGACTCAAGGGCTGAGGTAAATTCGCCAAGGGAATGTTGAGTGGTTCCGAGTGAAGAGTAACTATCGGCGGTGCTCGCGTGTTCTTCTCCAAACAGTTTCAGTCGAATGAAAAGTACGTGCTGTTTAGACTCAAGGGCTGAGGTAAAGTCGCCAAGGGAATGTTGAGTAGTTCCGAGTGAAGAGTAACTATCCGCGGTGCTCGGATGTTCTTCTCCACACAGTTTCAGTCGAATGTGAAGTGCGCGCTGAGCAGACTCAAGGGCTGAGGTAAAGTCGCCAAGGGAATGTTGAGTGGCTCCGAGTGAAGAGTAACTATCGGCGGTGCTCGCATGTTCTTCTCCAAACAGCTTTTTTGTTATCTCAAGCGCTCGCTGTTTTGCCCGAAGAGCCTCTGTATAGTTCATCTTACTGTGGTAAACTGTACCAAGGTCCAAGTAGCACTTCGCAAGTGCCTCACTGTGTACTTGATTAAAACTGCCAAAGTTGTCATTGCTAGGAGAATTTTCTCTGCATCGCTTGAGTGCAGTTTCATGGTAATTGATTCTTGACTCATAAATGTTTACAGGGTCTTCAATTTTATTGAAACTCTTGAGTAGTTGAGCAACATTGCGATAAAAGCTGAATAAACCAAGTGAACCTGGAACCTCTGTTTCGATTTCCTTTAGTATTTGGAGTACAACGTTGCACATATATCGCTCGGTCTCAGCATTAGAGATAAACTTTCCTGCTCTACTTAGAAGAAAAACAATTTCAAATTTTAGCGGTTGATTAGGCAAGATGCCCGTGTCTTTTTCTAGCTTTATTTCATCGTCTGTTTCCCTTGTTTGAGCTTTCTTCGGTGGAATGATGTTAAGTATTTGCGAGTCTCCCACTCGGCGGCATTCTTGGAGTGCCTTGTTATAGAAGTTACTCACACTTGAGGAGTCATTTAGGGACTGATAATAAACAATCAGGAACAGAAAAATAACAAGCCTGAGAATAGTCTGCTCTGAGTTGTCGCAATTGTCCAGATTTGAAAGAGCCTCGTGTAAGCACTGGACTCCGCTCTCCGTGTCTCTGGTAACAAGGCGATAGATACCTAAATAGCACATGTGCTTTCCCTTTTCGTCAGTAGGAAATGGGGAAGATGAGTCTTGAATTTCATTCCATTTAGAGAGAAGCTGCATTGTATTTCCTTTTGGTCCCCAAGTTACCTCAGCGAAAGCTCTGGAAGTAAGCAGCTGTCTGTAGTATTTATCTGTCCCATGTAGATTGGATGCCTTTAAAGCTGAATTGTATATGTCGATAAAGTTGGTTGCTTCACTCACAGACCAAAAAAGCGAGTCTAGAAACAGCTCCGCTTTCACCAAAACGTCAAAAACACTGTTCGCTGTCTTGGCATCTGAACAACCCTCTATTAAGCTTTGAATAAAACTTTGTTTATCTTCATAGAATGCAACAAACGCCGTCATTGAATGACCTGTAAGAAACTGTTCATTTAGCTTCTCGAATAGTGAAATGTAGAACGTGTTCAAACGTCCCTTTGAGTTAAGAACCGTCTCTTTAAATTCACTTTCTCCCTTTTCTCTTACAAATGATTGAAGCAACTTGTGCATTGTGAATGAGTCGGGTTTTGAACTTGAATCAAGAAGTGATTTCCTCCGAAGGCTTTGTAAAACCTTCCTGGCTTCGGAAACCCTTGTTTTACTCAAAACAGCCGTAGCGACCTCTGTACTGAAATTCTCAGGAAGAATACTCAATGACACTAGCGCTTGTTGTTGTTGTGCAGTGAGTCTTTGGAAAGATGAGTTAAAAAGGAACTGCAATCTGTGACTGGGTTGATAATCTGGATTGTCCAACATCTCGACGATACTTTCTGTAGGGGATTTCATAAAATCATCTAGAAACTGGCTCGGTGGAACACTATCTTCTGAAATTAATGAACAGAGTAACTTCATCGCTAAAGGTACATGTCCGCAGATTTGTCTGATTTGCGTGCAGTCGGAAGCGTTCGCATTTGGAAGTAACTCATGAACTAAAGTTTGAGCGGAGGTTTCATCTAATGGTCTTATTCTTACACCCTGATGGCCTTGAAAATGCACATTCATAAATTCAAAAGACTCCCTTGTGGTTACTGCGAATGTTACCCTTTGATTTCGGCTGAGAATTTCTTCAAGAAGTTGCATGACCTCTTCCTTTACTATTGGCAAACCGCTTTCCAATAAGTCGTCAGCATTATCAAGAATAAATACAGATCGTTCTGATATATCACTGATAAGTTGGCAAAGCTCGTCATCAAGGGAGAGGCGCTGAATGGATGGTTGCGCATTTGGAGCCGGCTGGCTAACAAAGCTAAGAAGCTTTGAAGTCAGATCTGCTTTGGACTGAAGTCCTCGTAATGAAACCCAACAGACAGGGAGTCCTTGAGATTGGAGAGCGTGTCCCACTGCAATTGCCACCGATGTTTTCCCGAATCCAGGTGAACCCCAGATCGACACCAGTCGTGTAGATTCGGAAGACACGTGACCGACGATCTCCTTGCACTCACTCTGACGCCCAGTGAAGTTGGGAACCATTGAAGGAAGACAGCTTCTTCGTTGAGTTAGTTTTGTACCTTTCAAAAGGCAATACAATTAAGAACATTAATGGCATATTTGTTTCCCCGCATATTTTACATCAAGAGTTTCATAACCTTAATTCCAAACGGAAATATGAAGAATGATTCGCTCGACAATCATCGTGGAAAATAAGTTAACTACCCAAAATTCGACGTTCTCTTGTTTGTATATATTTTTTAAACAAACAAGTTATCATGTTTTTTCGAGAAGTGTTGTATCTCGTTAAATTTAGTGTCATTGTAGCGTGATTTTTCTCTGCACCGCAGTCTAGTCGCGGTGCAGCCTGTGAACAGGCGCCTTTTGGGTGGTTAAATGACCACCGGGCAAAAATCTCAATCGACCTGTAGTTCCTCATGGCCAAAAAGCCTGAGTGTCGACCAATCATATCGCAGGAAATCATATAGTTAGAACTGTCTATGGCTCGGAACCACTTGATTATTTCAGTGATTTCTACAAGACCCACAGAGTACCACTAACTTTACTTTTACTTAAAAATTACCTGCATGATCTGTAG
Source organism: Cladopsammia gracilis (assembly GCA_022457155.1). Taxonomy (NCBI): domain Eukaryota; kingdom Metazoa; phylum Cnidaria; class Anthozoa; order Scleractinia; family Dendrophylliidae; genus Cladopsammia; species Cladopsammia gracilis. The sequence goes on from JAJGOT010000025.1 coordinate 721,591, forward strand.
AGACAAGACGACTTTGTTGAGAGGATTGTGAACAAGAGCAGGATGGCTCTGGTGATTTGTTTCGTGCTACCAAATCCCGCAGATCTGACCAAGTACCTAGGGGGTAATGTTGCAAAACAAAATCATCTCCACGGTCCCAAGAACACAGGAGGAAACGGGAGCGATAAGCTAAAAGGGATAGCAACTTAAACCCACTGCACTGGCTCCAAAAAAGTCACTAAGATCAGTAGGAGCTTGCTCGAATAAAGTAAGCTTGATTATGGCTGAGGCTCATAGACATTTCTACATTAACAACCACTAAGGGGTTAAATTAATGGGGAGTATTTGGAAATTGTGTCATGCCCCAATATGACCCCAATATGATAAAACCAAACATGACATACACTAAGTAGCCCTGCAAATTTTACTTCATGTTAAAATATGGATTTTGTGCACGAGTGACGCATTTAACAACAGACTGGTTTTTTTGCCATGAGATCATAAATTCCTATCGGCAAGATGTCGTGCACATGTACAAACGTATCTCACTGTTAGGTTAACTTGGCTATCGTTACCTTGATTGTGAGGCCACCGTTTGAACACAACAGGGTCATTCAAAATTTTGGTAACTAAAGAGGCAGCATTAGCACTTGCAAAGGGATTCCAATTTTCACTGTCATCTGCGTAATTGGAGATTCCTTTTACCACAAGCCATTCAACTTGGAGGTCAAACGCCGCTGTAAAAAGTCCTGCAACAGAACCAGAACTATTGCTCATAAACATGGATATATTAGCTGATAAAATGAGGAAATTGATAAAAGTGTTTTCTACAATGATAAAACTCATTTTTCAAGAATAAATAGCTTTCTGCTTTTCGAGAAATCAAAAACAGCGATATCGACTCACAATCAAGAAGTGGTGAGTTATGGTGAGCAAAATGCTCCCAAGGGAGTAGCATTTTATCGCTGCAGATCCTGTTTTTACCTTCTGCAACTGCAACAAGGCCTGCCGTTCTAAGATCTGGCCCCGGTTGTTCAAAATGTGGATAGCGCTATCCACCTTTTGAACAACCGAGGCCAGGCTGTTCAGTCACAGCAGGTGCTGACCATCAGAGCAGTGTTTCATTGTCTTAATTGTAAGACAGAATGACGCGCCAACATTAACCTATTGTGTAGCTCTACCTCTCTCAAGGTAGGGGAGAAAAATGCAATAAAATATCCTCACCTTCACCTTCCGTGTCAATCGCCACTGCCTGAGGATACCGTTCAGCCAGTTCTTTACGCCGAGATTGAGAAGTGACTAGCTCAGGGCCACTCAAAAGCTCGCCATTGCTATGTACTTTGATTTCTCGATCTTCCGGGTTCTTCAAAGGAGCCTCCCAGCCATGTGCTGAATCCTTGATGAGGTCAAGGAAACGTCTACTAACAAAGGTTCTAATGCCAGTTGACTGTTCTTGATTGTTTGTCACTACCTTGGAGCCATATGTTGTCAATTTTGCCGAAATAACAACATCTCCCAACTTGGTTTTCTCAGGGTTAAGCCCACTGCACGTTCCCACAGAAATAACTCCTTTGGGCTTGAGCACAGTAACAGCGTTTTTGGTAGTTATTAGAGAACCACCAGGACTACTGGAACCTTCATTACATCTCAATAGAGCAAGTGTTACTTTCTCCTCTTGGCTTTCACCCGCGTCCTCGAAGTAAACGTAACCGAGACCATCAAACCAACATTTGAATGGATTGTTCATTTGCATGTAGCAAGCTAAGAATTCACAATCCTTAACGGTCAGTAACAGAATATCAACAGGAAGATGTGCATCATTTGGATGTTTTGTTGGTGTTTGGATTTCTCTCATGAGTGGAAGATTAGCACTAAGCTGAGGTGGGTCTCCACTGATGTCGCCATATTTCCTTTTACTTCCCCTATTTTCACCATCAGATATATCGCCATCCTTTGAATTGCTGCCAAAGTTCTTTGCAGGTTTTGACATTTCTTTCAACTCAGAATTGTGAAATGATCCTGTACAGCAACAGAACAAAACAAGAACACCTTACTTCTCGACATGCATACATATTCACCGGATGCCCATAACAGGAAGCGAGTTCAAAGGCGAAAAGGAAGGAAGCTTAAATGCAAGTTGCAAAAGAGTCAATTTGACCTTAGTTCTGTCCATTTGTACTGTGCAAATCATGTTGGATAAACTCATGAACATTAACGTCGATCCGCCTGCGATCTAGTTAACGCGTTTGCCGTGGTGAAATTCTATTCTCAATACAGTACTGACTGAGGTAGCCCTCAAATCTAACATGAAAACATGATGAATGGATTCCCAGTTGCCGTTTAGTCCCACAACACCACTTATTAAACCGCACTCAAACAAGAGGGGAGGGAAGGGAAATGGGCGACGCTTGGGAATGAAGAAATTAATTTCCTTTTTCATTGCTTCCAAGCGGCGACCATTTTGAAAAATTTAGAAGTGGTCTGTGATCTAGTCTGATCATAATTTTCAATTTTAGTATATGGTGTATATTCTAGGTTTTTCATTCAAATTTAGTATCTAGTATCTACTAATTTTTGTTTAATCCACTCGATAAAACGACTTTAATAAAGAGAGCATAATTATGCTCTTTGCTCTACTTTCCTGAGCGAACATACAACACTCCAGGGGTGAGGGGGATGTTGGGGGCAATGAATCGATTCCTTGTCATCCAAGAAGTTCTACTTGTGGAAAGGTTTATAAAAACTAATGGCACAAGTCTTGACGTATTCACAACCTGGAAGGTGCCACAACAGCTATAACTTTGGCATCCTTGGGAGTTATCCCTTTTTAAAAATACAACAATGTATCCTAACCCTAAAAGGTACGAGACCATCCAGTTTTATTTGAGAATATGGTATAGAAGCAAAAAGCGATACAACGTAGGTAGAAATTTAAAGGTGTACTATGTTTCGGCTGGCAAATACGTAGGGCTCCTCCTAGCTAGAAAAATAACAATGATAGACAGAAATAAAACTAGCTGATAACGAAAAATATACAGAAAACAGTGAAAGGAAACTAATGCGAAAATGAATAATTACTACCTACGTTGTATCGGTCTTTGCTTCTATACTATATTTTCACTTGTTAAACCGATCAGATCACTAGTTTGATCCAACGTGCACCAGCAGGATTGTCGTCCACGTTATGGTTACTTGCTTGAACTTCTATTTAAGAGACCCCCCAGAAAAAACATATTGATGTTTCAACACAGACGTTCAAATTTTGCACTACTGAGCAGAAGGAAAAGCTCTGCTCAAATCAGATCTGTGCAAAATAAAATTATGGATGTTTACTCAGTCAAGATACGTTTATGTTGTCAGAAGCTAAAGATATTTTGAAATTTGCGTTGAAAGCAATCTTCCCGTTAAACGAGACATGTATCTTAGAGATTTTAATCAGTGTTTCTAAATTCACATGTATTTCCTGACGTTTCTTTCGTTTGCCTACATGTAGCGTTCTTTGCAAATCTCGTCATGTTAACGAGTTTGAACTTATGCTTTTGAATACATTATATGCGCTAGAAAAAAAAAACAGATAAGACGTTAGAAAACTAGCTCCTCTTCAAGACTATTAAAAAAGCTAATTCCACACATACCTATAATCACAAGAATGTTGTGTTCATGATTAGTCCTGATAACTGTTTGAAAGTTTTCCGTTCTTCTTCCGCTTATACTTACCGGTATGTCGCTAGTGAAAACCGGGCTATACTCAACCAACGTCTCCAAGCTTGTAAAAATTGTTACGATGAAGTGAGACAAGTCATACAAGATAACTCTGGAACAAACGAAATGTCTGTGAAACTCTTGATCTTACGATTTACATTTACATATCAAGACAAACAATGCAACTGAGGGTTGCCTAACGCCCCAAGCCAAAATACATAACAATTAGACACCTCTTGTCAGGGGGTTTCCTAGATTCGTAGAAAATAAAAGAAAGCGGAAAATTCCAAAGCTTTTATGACAATGATGAATTTATAGATGTTATTGCAGTAGCGTGGAGCCGAGAGAGAAATGGTTCAAGTTCACGGTCCATAGTCTGCCCGAAAGAATAAATCAAACGAAACGAACCTAAGCTAGTTCTAAATTCTATTTTATGTATTATGATGCGTTTGCAACTTTGACCGCGACAAGGTTAACCCTCAGTTTAACTCCCAAAAGTGCCAAATATCGATCAAAATTCAAGAAAAATCCTAATTTTCATTTTATAAAATATTCGAAATCAAGTGGTACCATGCAAAAGTACTGACAAAGAGGCTTCATTTGAACGGTCACACCAATCGATTCATAGGATTTCGTCAACATACTCAAAAGTTAAAACCACATTACATGTCTTCATAATTGACTCCGGGATTCAATAGGATAATGCTACCTTAATAATCAAAGGCTCCTTAGAGCCAACCCGTGAATTTGAAATACTAACGCGTAACGCAATATTGCGGTAAGCTTATGTTTTCACTTTGTCACGGTTCAATATATATTTGTTTAAATTAAACGTAAGGATTTTTGACAAACGCAAAAAATAAAAATACAGTACATCACTTTCATAATGTTCAGTCCTAAGAAGAAGGAAAGAAAAAAAAAACGAACGGCCCGAGCGAGATTCGAACCTGGGCTCGACCACCGTGTCCTTGAAATGGGATAAATTTTATTACTTGAGGTAGATAACCATCAAAACGCGTGTCTCAGTTGAAAATTCCTTTCAGATCGATTTTAACGTTGCATTAAAGACTCCAAATGCGAAACATCTTTAAGCTTATTGTTGTTTATAATCGTTTACACCAATTTAGTTATTGTTATCGCTGGATTCACGCTGTTCTTGTTACAAAAACGCATTCGTAACAAAGCATTACGTCACTAAGTTTACAGCTGATGGAAGGAGTGAGCGAGTGAGTGACTCATTTGCATTTCTGTCGCCGTTACCGATAACTCGTTCATTACGCACTCGCGTATATTCACGGGTTAAAAAGGAGGAGCAGGGAATCGGACGGGGAACGGGGAACGGCAAACGGTGATTCTTTAAAACAAGGTATCTTTAAAACGGGGAATCTTTAAAACATGGAATCTTTAGATGGCGAATCCTTAAAATCTCTTAAAACTGCCTTTCGTTCACATTAAGATTCCCCGTGTTAAAGATCCCTTGTTTTATAGATTCCCCGTTCTCCGTTCTCCGTTCTTCGTTTTATGCTGACATGAAGGAAAACAAAGGACTTTCTTGCCATAAAATAAACGTCGTGCAGTTAGCATGTACTCTACTCTACTTGTGTTTTTTACTCTTTTCTTCCAAAACTGGGAAGGTGATGAAGGTGAAACATACATAAAGTACTCCCTTTATGAATAGTCGACTGGACGAGCTGATAACACGTGCCAGCGAGGAACTGGCACCTTCGGCAGTCGCACGCGCGCTTAGCTCATGTCGGTCGACGTATTCAGAAACCAAACTATTGGCAGTCTTAATACATTTTGCTAAAATCTTATACCGTGTAGCATGAGAAAGCTTTAATCGGAATTAATCTGAACCATACTGGATACCGTGTAGCATGAAATTTTTGCGGGAGATTTATTTTGCGGATTGGCAATTTTTGGTGTATTGCATGCCGGAACAATTTTTTGCTGTTCAAGATGACTGAAATTTCTGCTGGCACCTAAGTTTTGTGATTTTTTTTTTTGCGAAAAACATGAATAACAAGGACGGAAATTTAACAATTTCAACTTTTATCACTTGTTGAGTTACGATATTCCACTTAATTCTATTATATCTTCGAAAGTAATACAGCCTGACTGTAGTGTTCTAAAGGACTGACGCAACGACAAAATCAAAGAAAGAGCCTACCCCTGTCCTCTGCCATGCTTAAGAAAAAAACTGTTGCTACTATTGAAAAAAAAACTGTTGTTACTATTGAAAAAAAAACTGTTGTTACTATTAAAAAAAACTGGTGTTACTATTGAAAAAAAGCTGTTGTTACTATTAAAAAAAACTGTTGTTACTATTAAAAAACTGTTGTTACTATTAAAAAACTGTTGTTACTATTAAAAAAAAGTTGTTGTTACTATTAAAAAAAGCTGTTGTTACTATAAAAAAAACTGTTGTTACTATTGAAAAAAAAACCTGTTGTTTTCTATTAACAATCCATGTAAATAGTTCTTATTTAAGTTCGATATCGTTCCAGTAACGCAAGTTTGGAATCATTGAGTGTGGTGCGATTATTGTCAACTCGGAGAATTGCATATGATTTATAAAATAGTGCTAAATCGGAGAATAGTATATACCGATTTAGGGGAAATATTCCTATTCCTAAAACCCTAGCCCTAAATAGGGATCAGGATAGAAATAGGAATATTTAATAGCCCTAAATCGGTATACAGTATACTATTTTCCGATTTAGCACTAATCGTATGCAATTCTCCGATTTAGTTCTTGTCGCACGCTTCTGGAATCATCGATCGTTGCAAAGTTATGAGTCGCCCTCCGCATGTAAGGTCTTGTCCCATTCTATACATCATGGACAGTTTCATTTTCCAGATCTAACCACGGTTTCCTTTCCCTGAATAACTACAGCTTTCACGTTTAGCCGCTTAGTTCGCCATGCTCTTTCTTCGCAAAGGTGTCAGAAAAAAGCAATTGAGTATTTATGATAAATTCATATCCAATTCAAACTAATATTTAACAATTATTGGATGAGGTTGAGCATGATAGCGATAATTATCAAGGCCAAAGTTTGTGTTATCTGCCGAAGCCGAAGGCTGAGGCGGATAACACAAACTGAGGCCTTGATAATTATCGCTATCATGCGAAAACCGAATCCAATAATTGTTTTATTATGCATTCCTGAGCTGCACTTGTTAAGACAAGAGCGCGCACAAAAAAGTGATCAATGCACAGCAGTCAACTTGTAAGTAAACAACTTACGTCACTTCTGCATGCATAAAACTATTGTCTGTAGGTATGACATCACTTCTGCATGCATAAAACTATTGTCTGTAGGTATGACGTAACAGAAACAGCAAGCAATAATTAGCTGCGTGCTTATAGCCAATCAAAATCGAGCTAGTGACACCAATGTATAATAATCTTCTTTTTTGTAGCCAATAGGCGATTTTAATGCGTAATGTTTATGGGGCTCACAGTTTTAACGTTAAAACCATGAGCCCCATAAACATTGCACATTTTTTAGCAGGATTTTAGTCATTTCCCTGCGCGTATTTCTTGTGGGTGTCTGTTGTTCACACCCTAATAGGAACGTGATTTGTACTACAGAGATTTAGTATAAAATACGTTTTGTCTGTGTATCTTGTAGTTTAATCCTGATGAAGGCTCACTAGCAGACGAAACCGGTCGATTAATAACTCAGTTATACAAGATAAGTTGCTGCGTGCTGCCCACAAGTCATTTTACATGTATTTTCAAATTGTTTTTGCCTGGTCCTTGGAGCAGGCCCTATCCTCCAAGAAATTCAGGTTTCTTTGCTATTTTATTCAGCATAGATTAATCTTCCAACCAAAAACAATTCTTGAAAAGACGTGAAACTGACAGAGAAAGCGCTGTTTACTTAAAGAGAATTTGTTCGATTATCCTCACATTTGAACAGTAGCTAAGTTAACATATAATAATAAAAAATTAATAATAATAAAAAAACTTGTCGGGAACCTTTTAGTATCTGAAAACTTTTTCGTTTAGAGCTATTTCGCCGCGTTTAGTCCATTCTTTTCTTTGCCATTTTTCGAAAATGTTCTGTAACTTTTCACTAAAACTGAATATGGGAAAACACAGACACGTTATTTTAGCGCTTCCGGTCATAAAACCATGGGCTATAAGAAAAGTGCATTTCGACTAAATAAAGTTTAATTTATCTGAAATAAACGTAATTACTCACATTTCAGGAACGAGCTCTGGGTCTTTTCTGGTCGTTTCAAACAATATATTTTGTGGACAAAGCTTGCAAAACGCTGCGTACGTAATTTTACCGTCAGTAATTTATGGTATAACTGTATGGGGTTCCTGTGGGAAAACGCTTTTTGATGAGCTTGAAAAGATACACTTGCGCGCTGCGAAGATTATTTATAACTTGGATTGGTACACACCAAGTAATGAGGTCCTCACACGTACAAAATGGAGAACATTTAAATCCTCATACGAGCAAAAGTTATTATTACTGGCCCATAATTGTTTTTACAACCTTTCTCCCGTTCCAATCTTGAACCTTTTTACAAAATACGACTGTAAATATAATTTAAGAAGAAAAATGTCATTCGCAATTTAATTCTAAGCCCAACACTGACTTTTATCGTAAATCTGTATACTACCAAGCAGCATCTCTATGGAACTCTCTCGACAACACAACTAGAGCCATAGCTAACAAGTTCCTTTTTAAAAAATCGCTTAATTAATTTCTATTTTTATTTATTAATGAACATAGTGTAAGTGGCCTAGTTAACTTGTATTTGTATTCATTGCTGTAAATATATATTGATGTAAATAGTATCTATCTTAATTCTTAGTATTTTAATATACGACCACATCAGCTCCGCTGTAATTTTTATCGTGTTTAAATAAATGCTATTATTATTATTATTATTACTCATGCGCAAAGCGGCATGAGGTAAGGTTTCGGCTCCGTTTTTCTTGTTATTTTTATTATTTTTATTTTTTGTGTCACGATTTTGCATGCAAATTTATGCACGCATATTTTAAATTGTGCACTTCCGGTTCATGTCTTCACCATTCACACTTCCTGTTTAGTGACTTCCGGCTACTGTCACTACTACTACGTGTCACGACAGCATCTCCTTCAACCCTACATACATTACTATGTTCACGTTTGGTATATATAAGACTTAAAAGAATCACTGGCTTCATTGTGGTACAGCCTTCATTTCCAAAACATTCAATAGTAAACAACGTGGTTTGCAGGAACGATGACTGAATGAAAGGAGTAACTTATCTCCAGGTCGGACATCTTCTTATCATGTTTAAAATATATCATAAAATTTTCTTACGCATGCGCATGAGTAAAGGCTGCTTGGAGCCTCTTGTTATTAAATAGCGCCAGCGTTCGTTTAGTCTTGGTAAGCAAGCGTTTTTGTTTTCGAATCCCAGGCGCGGGCGCTAAGCAAATTGTGTTATCACTAAAAATAACTGGGTGGGAAAAAGTTCGGCCGTTGCTAGGAGATATGGGCTATTGGCCAATCGCTGGGTCGAAAAGTTGAAAATCGTGTTGAGCTGGTAAGAGCAAAAAGCTAAGCCATGGCAAACCCCCTGCTAGAAATAAAACTGTGACAAAATTGCGACTCTCCCCTCTGGAATGATTGTGACAATACAGCAAATGAGAGCAAATTATCCAACTTCTTCATAGAGTAATGGCATTTTCTATGTTTTCGTGTAGTTCTTGTTTGTTTATGTGATAACAATCTTGCTTTATTTTTAATATCTTGAGGGAAGTCGAGTCGACTTTTGATTAGAATTTTTGGTGGTTGGAGCAATCTGGAATCTGTATCGTCATATTTCTTTCATTAGACAAGAAAATTTGCTCCACGTGATCTTTCTGCAAAAATATTACCTCTAAATTTGCTGTACTTTGAGACAGTGTCGAATCTTATGTATGATATCTCAAAAAACTCTGCCCCTGAAAATGTTTGCAATAACTTTATCAGATGTAACTGAATTCATTCCCACAATACCAGGGCCTCTACGTCGGATAATTTTTACATTAAGTACTCGCGCACGAACCAGCTGAGTAATTCTATTGCAATTTTTGGAGCAAAAGTATGGAATTGCCTTCCGCTTGAAATGCGTAGACTCCCGAAAACTGCTTTTAAACAAAAAATTCGAGATCTCCTCTTTTAAATTTTCGACACCGAAGACAGTTATGTTGACTCGCCCACTCTATTGAATAAAATAGTAAAGCAGTAGCTATAACTGAGATCTACAATATTAAGTAGACCATAATACATATAAAAAGTTATTTTTTTTAGGAGCTAATGTTAATTTAAATCATAGTACTAGGAGCTAATGTTAATTGTTGTTCTTATTTTTGACAACCCGCCTCGATTAGCTATGCTAGAGTGATTTTCGTGAGACCATGAAACAGTATCTAGCAATTAATCAAAATTAGCCAAAATTAGCTAAAACTAAACAAAGGAAAACAATGGAATTATTGTCTAATAGTGTCTACTAGTGCCTACTAACTTAGTAACTGTTTCACGGTCTTACGAAAATCACTCTAACTGCGGGTTGCCAACATTTTAAAATATGTGTTTTATTAATAATGAAATAAAATTGTTGTTGTTGTTAAAATTGTTGTTTCTCACCAATGTGGCACTTCATATCATATATAAGAAACGTCAGAAAAACGTTTAAAACATAAACGGTACGACACCATTGTATTCTGGGAGCAAAAGCAAATAAGGCTTGTTAACTGATTCCATTTCTTGATATTTTGTATCTTTCCTACAGAAATTCTCAAAGTATGATTTTGAGCATACCGTGTTATAATAATGTGCAGAGAACGCAAGGACGTTTTTCTGTTTCCCAGAAAGCCATTCAACCGTAACATTCATGGTTTGTACTTTTAACCTAACAACGCTTTTTTCAGTCGGGTGTAAAAAGAAGCAAATTAATGAACTTTGAGCCAAATCCTAATAAACTCCTGGGCGTGACCGTCCGGTTAGAATTTTATAAAGAAAGTCAGGAGTCGCGGGAATTCCCTACCACCCATCTATACATTCCGATCCACATGTGTGCTCCGTGTGCTAAGCGCTCCAATCCCCACTCTCTCCCCTTCATAAGCTTAGCACGTGAGTTAAGCTGAGTGGTATTTCTAAAATTCCAGAATAGCAAAGGCTCATTAAAGGAGACTAGAAGGGCCGGGGTTTCCAGCTGCGTGCGCACGACATGCACTCGTCATGCATTGACGCACGCGTCAGCTGATTTTCCTATCAAAAAGTAGCACGCGCAGCTCACCGGAGATGAACATACTCGAAAGTTTGTTTGGTGACCTATCCTGATTTTCTGTATGCAAGCAGTATTCGGTATTTCCTATCTTAAGCAAATGTTTGAGAAAAAATTATTTAGCGGAATTACAACAACCGTTTTGGAAATAACTTGATTTCCACTAGATAGATTTTTGTTATAGCGCCAAAAAGAAAAGAAAATAAGTTGTGCTTTCCAAATAACAAAAAGAAGTATTAGGTCACCGAATTAGTTTTAAAGATAATTAGCGAAAACTGAGTTTTAGAGGCTCTTTTCATAGAGCTGTACTGTTACCATGGTAATGGATATGCCGTCACTAGCACCCTTAAAGTATTGCCTGATAAGGCTGCATGTTATCACCTCTGCTGTTTCTTCTTGTTACTGATTGGATAATGAAGACTACAACAGAAGGCTCCAGGACGGGAATACAATGGACCCTCCTCTCCCAACTCCACGACCGAGATTTTGCCGATGACATCGCTTCACTTTTCCACAACCATAACCATGCGCAGAACAAAGTCCAGTCATTGGCTGCAACCGCAGGTACGGCAGGTCTCACTATCAAAAAAAGCAAGACTAAGACGATGCGCATTAACAGCACAAACGAACACCCAATCATGCTAGACAATGAGGACATAGAGGACGTCGCCTCCTTTACCTACCTAGGGAGCGTGAAAGCTGTTGATGGAGGAACGGAACAAGATGTGTTGGTGAGAATTGGCAAAGCCAGAACAGCATTCCTTCTGCTTAGACCCGTGTGGAAATCTAAAGAGATATCCCTGAGGACCAAACTTAGGATCTTTAACACAAATGTAAAAACAGTCTTGATGTACGGAGCTGAAACTTGGAGAGAAACGAAAAACATCACAGACAGAATTCAAGCCTTCACAAACCGCTGCCTAGGACACATCCTTGGTGTAAGATGGCCGAACACCATCAGTAATGAAAATCTATTGGCAAAAACTCAGGAAGAGAAGATGAAGACCCAAATCAGAAGAAAGAAGTGGAAATGGATCGGACACACGCTAAGAAAATCTCAGAACAACGTGACAAAGCAAGCATTCTTCTGGAATCCTCAATAGCCTGGTCGTTGAAGAGTAAAATTAGGTGCTACCCGGAAAAAAAATGGTATAAAGCTGGTTTTGGTATCAAACGAAGCAGAATTCTGAGTAGAACAACATATCCAAAATCCGCAAAAATCCCCCTTGGGGAAAATTTTTTATATGTATTTGGATATTTCTTATTTTGCGGCATTAACCCTATCCAGATCCGCTTTTTTTTACCGTCTGGGACCAGGCTCCAGAAGCCCCCTCTATGTAACTTTGAAACTGCTTATGCTATGGCCACCAAATTTACACAGGATAGTGTTGTCATGAATTCTAATAACTACCGATGTTTCGGTGTCATAATGACGTAACGTGACGTCATTAGAACGTTTTATAGTCGATTTTATTGGCTAAAACAGTCTTTCATCAATATTTTCATTAATTTTGAACATATAACAACAGGACTTTAACAGCTACCTATTTGATAAAAGTCTCATGTTTACCAACACTGTTGGTGTTGTTAACAATAACAGTGACGTCATTATGACGTCATATACAATGAAATAACCAACTGAAACGTTCTATAAGGCATATCTCTGAAACAAATGGTAACGTTCATACCAAACTTTCACATATTGATGCAGGAGTAAATATTAATGAATTCGTACACTTTGTTGCTATGGTAACAGCATGTGACGTCATAGAAGTGATGTGTACATTTTCTTAAAAACTGGAACAGTTAACTTTGCAAATAATGGCTTTTCATGTACCTAATGAATTCAAAAAAAGCTTTCTCAAGTGAAAAGGACATTTTTATGATATTTTGACAATAAATGTTTAGAGATAATGGAATTACACAGACAGGTAATATACTAGAAATAAATTTCCCATTTTATTGTCCGCCATCTTGGATCCGCCATCTTGAATAAGTCCAAACGTGTTTATTTCGGTAAAAAACACCGAACAATAAAGCAAATGGACTGCTAAAGATTAGTTTATTGTGGGCAAATGTTTTACAATCCAAAATATGAACCAATAATGATATTCAATTTAAATGGACAGACTGCAAATCACAGTAGTTGCTAAAAGTATATATATCTCTGTGTCGTAACTGTTCATCAGTAGGATGCCTATAGAGAGAAACGACCTTTAGTAAAACTTCGATTCGCCATCCTGGATTTTGACATTTCATATTCCATGTTTTCCTAAAATTACCGTTTATTAACCTTAATTAATAAACAATTATACATAATTTGATCAATTATCGCTAAATTAAGTGGAAAATATTAATTCAATAAGAGAACTTTGAAATACTCTTGAAGCGAAAAACGATAATTTTGTAAAAAGCGGTTGCTATGGAAACGTCAATGTTGGTCAGTGAACAAGGGACGCTAACGTGAAAATGTTTGCAGATAAATTCTAGGAAAAGTTCTTACCAAATTTGGTGGTCATTGCGTCGACCGTTTTGAAATGACACAACTTCAAAGTTCGAGCGGGCTCCAAACAAACGTCTTTTTTGATTGGACAAAAACTTGTCATGTGCCATGGATCAAAACAGTCTAACGCCCAATTGGGCGAACAAAAGTTTACAAAACTTACTACTTACTAACTTCCTTGGGAAACAACAACTTGAACTTTCGACTCGCACGTGATCAGGTAGTGCGGCACATTTGTGTGCCAGCAGCACAAAAAAATTGTTTTTACAATTTTGGAGTTGGGAGGTATACTAAACACTTAATGACTGGCCCCACGGGAAACAGTGAGTGCTGTTTCCCCTCGAACCTCGATGTTAAACAAAACATCACTGTTTCCCTTGGAGCCAGTCATTACTGAAGTGCTTAACGTCCGCCACGCAGGAGTTGCCTGTACTAAACTGCAAAACCTCATGCGCGAGCCTCGCGCCCACGTAGAGCGTCTTTTTCCAGCCTCACTCTCCATATTCAGACTCACCTTTTTTTCGGCGTGGAAGCACAAAAATACGGACTTTTTTGTAGTCTATTATACCGTAGATGCCTAAATGTTCTATCTAATACTATAATTCACAACGGTTTCCCATCACTAGCTATCACTGTGAATGTAAATGTGAAAAAAGAAATACAAAAAAGCATAGACATTTTCTTTTCTATAGGAGTAGGCAATTTGTTCAAAGCCAGACTACAGACAGCGCCAGATTGCTGCGTTTATTTAAATGGGATATGTACCCTTCCTGCTTGGTTCTTAATTAGAGGGTCATAGAGAATCACGAATTACCCCACCGCGTTTAGCTAGTACTAATCGTGTAAGTAAGTGCCAAATACGAATACGTTCTGACCCTCCAGTCTTCTGTACGTTTTGCACTGAGCTACAAGGCCAGATGGGAGCTTGGTCAATTGTGAGTTTCCTTTGGTATGATTGCAATGAAATGGCTTTTTTACCAGTTGCGTACAATTTGCGTCTATACTTGCAAGCTCGTTTGACCACGCAACGTTAGTTTGCCCGCCATTTAAAATGTTTAAAACTTGCGTTTCCGTTTCGTCAGGGTTTTAGGCTGATAATTTGCAATTCAACATCGTTCATTGCTTGTTTATGTTTAGTTCGTGTAAGACCCTAGTTTCCTACCCAGCCGGTATTGGCTCGTTGCGTTGCGACCCTAACAGCTGCGTAGAAGACTAGTTAGAACCACTTCTCAGTAGAAAATCAACATCGCGGCGCGACCAAGGTACGTGCACTGAAGTATTTTTCCCACGGCAATTCGCCTTTGTTGTGCGCGCGCAGAGCTCGTGCGCGCCATTTAATGACGAATTTCGAATGTATTATGGAACAGTTTATGAAACAATGGTAACCAAGCTTTAGACCTATCAGTTTATCGCTTTGCTGAGTCGATGCTTGGAAGGTGATGGTCAGATCGTGCACAACAGTACTGGAGATGCTGACACAATGATAGTGGAATGTGCAAGACAAGGAAGGGAAGTAAGTGTAGTAGCAGATGACACGGATGTATTTGTCCTCTTGATGTACCACTGTAACCAGAATATGGCTGACATATACTTCCATTCCGAGGCAAAGAGATCAAAGAATGGTTTGAAGGTGTTGAAAATTCAAGACCTTGTTAACAAAGCTGGCAAAGTAGTTACATCCCATCTCCTGTTGATCCATGCATGGAGTGGTTGCGACACCACTTCTGCAACATATGGGCATGGCAAAACCAGTCTTTTGAACAAGATAAAACAATCAGAAGAATTGCAGCAGATATTCTTCTTAATGACCAATCCTGAGGGGACAGTGGAACAAGTTGGCAAAGCTGGTATCCGGTTATATGTTATCTTTTATGGAGGCAGAGCAGATGATTCTTTGACCAGTCTACAGTACGCTAAATACATGGAGATGGTGTCGACAAGCAAAACACCAATTGATCTTCAAGAGCTTCCACCTGTAGAAAGAGCAGCATATATTTTCACAGTTTGCGGTTCATTTGCAAGTCATACTTTGGTTCAAGCTCACAACCAATGACCTGGATCAGATGCAATGGGGTTGAAAACTTGCTGATACCATATTAACACCAGTCCTGACAGACTTGGATGTAGCACTGAAGTTTGTGAGCTAGATGTAAATGCAAATTTTCTGCCAGAAATTCATGTGGCAATAACAGTTGCTGTTGTCGTAAACATGGACTGAAATGTAACAGCCTGTGAAGACTGCAGAGAAGAAAGTTGTCAAAATGCCGAGGAGGTTACCCTCGACAACGAAGACAATGCCGACACATATAATGTAGAAATCGTGTTGCAGTAGTTAATTAAAAGTAAACTTGCTATTTTTAATTTCTATGAGAAATGTGCAGGACCAATCAACAATTCCAGAACTATTTCTTTAGACATTTTCTTGCCCTTTCCCGGGCACAAACCCACTCCTATTTTAGGGGACTCTACTAATGCCGGGATGGGGGGGGGGGGGGTGATGAATTGTGCTTATACCAGAGGTAATGTGGTAATGACTATTATAGTTCACAGTAAAGTAACAATTTTCAGCAACTTAGACTTTGCATTTTCTACAATGAAGGTGAATGAACCGCCAAAAGTCACCATAAAATCCTTTCTTTTTTACCTTTTTCCATTCAAAAACATGCAAAAATGTTCAAAATATTCAAATATTCATAAAAAATTTTCCCCAAAGTAGATTTTTGCGGATTTTGGATATGTTGTTCTGTGTCACATTTGGCTTATGTGGTGTAAAAATCATCTTTATACCATTTTTTTCCCGGTCAAAATGCCCATCGACCAGACTACAAGGCAAGCGAAACAGGGGCAGGCCCAAAAACGACCGGAGACGATCTGCTGAACAAGAACTACGGCAAATAGGCTAGCGTTGGACAGAAATCGAAAGACAGGCTCAGGACAGAGAGCAATGGAAGAAAATTGTGGACGACCTATGCTCCACGTAGGAGCCAAGGGACTATATATATATCTTAAGCAGGAGCCGATTAGATGGAGCCTCCATCTCCCATATAAGCCCTTGGAGACAACCCTTTCCGATGAAAAGTTATTTATAGAAATAGTTTTCGCGGGAAATTTGTCACGCCCTAATGCGTTGTTGGTAATAACCAATCAGAGCGCAGCTCAGTCATGCTCATTTATACATATGCTTTTTATTGACAACAATGGCGGAAAGCGAATTCATCGTAGTCATCGGATGATAGTTCGGCGAGTTACGTGCTTTCTAGCGACTCAGTAACATCTTCTTATAGCAGCGAGGAAGGAGAATCAAATGAGGAAACTGCTTCGGCTTCTTCAAGCCAAGGAGAGATAAAACCCAAGCGGACGGAGCGGCTCTTCGGCAGCAAAATCCACGCGGACTCGAACAAAGATGCAACTCTTAACGATGAAGAAATGGAAGCGCTGGTCTCTTGGATTTTTAGTTCGGAAGAATCCAATAAAGTAGAGACCGAAGTAAGGGCAACCATTAAGGGTGACGATCCACGAATAAAATTGGAGAGCCTGAGCGGATGATGAAGGTTGTAGAACATATCTTAGACGTCGCTCAGAAGCAGTTGTTTGAACTCAGTTGATCGCTGGATTTTGCCGGAAATTTTCAACTTTAGCCAAAGAAGCTTTCGACGGTAAAGACAAGAACAAAAATGAGGCCTTCTCAGTGTCGTGGATGAAATTCTTGGCTAACTTTCATCCCGGAAAACCTACACAGGAGCGAATGATTTTAGAAAGATTATTGGCGAATTTAAACACAAGCTCTCGAGATAATGTCATTGTGTTGTGAGTGTTATTCACGAGTTGGTCAATAGGGATGATATCTGTTTACAAACATTCTCTTTGTTATTCAAATGTGCCAACCACTGGAACAAAAGAACCCTTTGTTTCGGCAGCCAATAAGGCTCTGGTTGGCACATTAATAACAATTGGTGACGTCACTGATATCTTCCCTATACGATCACACATGAACATGTACGCCTGAGAAAGACGGAAAGCGAAACGGCTGGTGAAGGTATCAATGGAGGAAGATGTCAACTATCAAAAGAATCGGACGATACTTTGTATCGGTATA
Source organism: Cladopsammia gracilis (assembly GCA_022457155.1). Classification (NCBI taxonomy): domain Eukaryota; kingdom Metazoa; phylum Cnidaria; class Anthozoa; order Scleractinia; family Dendrophylliidae; genus Cladopsammia; species Cladopsammia gracilis. Next base: position 739,156 of record JAJGOT010000025.1, read on the forward strand.
ATTTTGTGGGGCGGATCAGGAAGGTCACCTGCCCACCCGAGCTACCCTGGGCGAGCCAAGTTTTCATACTTTCCCTTACAAAACGCAGCGAGCTGTTTATATGAGAATCTCAAAGTTGGCTCGGCTAGCCGGGTGACCTGAATCTCGGAATGAATTTACAAAACCGATAAATAAACTTGAAAACTCCATTTAAATTTTCAAAAATACTGGTCACGCTTGATGGAGCATGGACAGCTTTGGCTGACTTGGCTAGGTCAGGCGGGACAACATTTTTGTCATGCCAACGCTCGGTAAAGTTTTCCCGGGTGGGCGGGTGACTCTCCTACCCAGGCCAACTTTTCTCCATATAAACAGGCCCTTAGGTTAACCCCTCCTGCAAACTCTTAGAAGCCATCTTTTCCACTCTTCCAGGTTAACTGGTGAGAAAATCATATTTTACTTCCTTGAATGTTTATTGATTAAAATACACTTGTCCATTAAATGCCTGAATAAGGGCCCTTCTTTTTTGCAATTCATTTTCATTTGAGGAAATCCAATAGAGTCCTCCCAAGATGCAATTAATGTGTCATGATGATATTATACCTGTTAGTGTACATATAAAATTATATACTAATACTAATCTGTTGTGTGCAAACTTTCCTTGAATTTGATAAATGAATACTTGTTTTAAATTGCAAAGCAAGACTTTCCTTATTATACTCAGAAATACTATTTCAATGAGTGTGAATGTAAGAAGAGAGGCCAGTGTTCTTATCAACAACATTCAGCCCACATATGTAGTAGTAAGCAAAACCTACTCTCCTTTATAATTATATTTACAAGGGGCAAAACTAGAGCAAATTCTGTTTCAACATTGCTTATTACTATAGTTATGGCAGTTACAGTCAACATCTACTCAAAGTGTTTCCAACACTTTTGTTGTGACAAGTTCCCCTCAACAAATGTCTCATTCACACCCATACACTTTATTAACTGAACCTAGTTAAAAGCAGTAATGAGATTGCTTGGACAATCAGCCATCAATATAACAGCACCACTGTTGTTGTGGACATGATTATCAGTTAAGGCACAAAGGCCATTTGCTTGAACTAAACTTCCCACTGACTTTTCATTTGCAATTAAGACTACTTGCCATAGGATGGTTGCAGAACATTTCTTAAATGTGCTGCTAAATAAGCAAATCCATCTGCATTATTAAAGCCAAAATTTGCGCTTACTGATTGGACATTGCACACAGTGCCAGCAGCCTTGATTATGTCTTCTACATCTAGTAAACAGCTGTGTCACCAAAAAGATCATCATATATATATATATATATATATATATATATATATATATATATATATATATATATATATATATATATATATATATATATATATATATCATTACCATCACATATAGCATTTACAAATAATGTGATCCACAACTGAGGCAATTGCCCCCAAAGTAATGAAATATCTAGTTTATGCATCATTGCATAGTCCCCAAACCTAACTGCAATAATTGTGCAAGCATTGCTGCCCTGCCTTCCTCCTAGCGAGGACTGTGCTATCATTGGAGGAAAAGAAAACTGACAGAGACCTAGAAACATTTGTGCACTTAACAGAAATCTGGTTGTCAGCTGTAATTGACTGCCCGTCAATGTTTGAAATTTGGTCTCTGTAACCTTTCTCTGAATGTCGATTTACAACTAAATCTTTCCTGTTATAAAAATTATCAACCGGCCTAAAGCAGGTGAGTAGGCAATGGCAGACAGATTTCCTCCACTTGTGTGTTTAAGCACACTAAAAATTTACTCTAAAGCACTGCCACTGATTCTGAGGGGACTATTAAAGTACCTCCCATCCAGAAAGAGACAGGTAAAAAACCATTCACAAAATAAAAGGATTCCATGCACAACTAGAAAACAAAAAACAATTTATTATTAACATCAAAATGATTTTTAATGAAAACTGGTTTCCTTGCTCTCTTCGTATGCTTGGAAGGAGACTCATTAGTGAAAATATATCAACTCGAGCAAGTTTTCCTATAACTTTACTGCAAAGGCAAGTCTCTTGTTTGCCACGGACATTACTTATGCCTTTTTTCTTTTGGCAAGTTGACAATAAGCTTATTGTTTTGACTTAGTAGTTCTGACATGACCTACAGCTGTAGTTCTTTACATGGAGGCATTAAAAAACGTTTGATTCATTGACTGTAAACTTTAGGGCTGAGGAAGTGAATATTGTTGAATATTATTTTTTTAGTCAGTGCACTTATACTTATTCAAGCAACAATGAAAAACTAACTCAGTCTTTAAATAATACTGCCATGCAAGAAACTTTGTCTGTATGGATTTCTTGGTGTTGTCAGGGTAAACTGTGAGCAAAAATGAAACCTCTTTGAGTGCTGTTTATTTCACAATCCCAGTGGTAAGAGTTCATGGCAGTGTTTATTGCAAAATATTCTTCACTCACCAGCAAATGAGTGTAGTAGACACATTAATATAGGAAAGGAGTGGCAGTTTCATCTGCGCTCTCGAAGGGGGAGTGCTCCAAAGTAAGATCTAGTTTCTCACCAACTAAACTTGCGGCTAAAATTTCTCGGAGCCAACTTTCCAGTATCTCAGCTACGTCATCTTTCTTCTGAAGGAGTTTTCTTTTTAACTTTTCCTTTGCAGTTTCCGAACCGGCGACATCGCCAATCGAGCTACTAGAACTTGCGTTTCCTTCGGTACCATCGCGATCGGCGCGGGCGAAATTTAACGTCTTCCTGCTAATTACTACCTCGTTCTCTCTCAGAAAAATTCAACTCATCACCAGAACGCTTCCTTTTTTAAAAAAACTCTCTTTCAAAAGGATTCTTCCATAGCATACAACTAAATAAGCATTCGAACAAGAGGCTCCTAGCAGCCTTTACTCATGCGCATGCGTAAGTTAGTTTTATGATATATTTTAAACATGATAAACATAAATAAACATAGATAAACATGATAAGATGATGTCCGACATGGCGAAGAGTACTCTTTTCGTTCAGTCATCGTTCCTGCAAACCACGTTGTTTACTATTGATTGTTTTGGAAATGAAGGCTGTACCACAATGAAGGGAATGATTCTTCTAAGTCTTATATATACCAAACATGAACTAGGGTTGTAGGAGACGCTGTCGTGACAATTGAGTAACGCTCTTTTACCAGAAGTGAGAGTAGCCGGAAGTCACTAAACAGGAAGTGTAGTAGCAAAGCTATGAACCGGAAGTGTACAATTTAAAATATGCGTGCATAAATTTGCATGCAAAATCGTGACACAAAAAATAAAAATAACAAGAGGCTGCAAGCAGCCTATACTCATGCGCATGCGTACGAAAATTTTATGATATATTTTAAACATGATAAGAAGATGTCCGATATGAAGAAGAGTTACTCCTTTCATTCAGTCATCGTTCCTGCAAACTGCGTTCTTTACTATTGAATGTTTTGTAAATGAAGGCTGTACCACAATGAAGCCAGTGATTGTTCTACGTCTTATATATACCTAACGTGAACATTAGTAATGTAAGTAGGGTTGTAGGAGATGCTGTCGTGACACTTCAGTAACGCTGTTTTACCGGAAGTGGGAGTAGCCGGAAGTCACTAAACAGGAAGTCTATGAACCGGAAGTGCCAATTTAAAATATGCGTGCATAAATTTGCATGCAAAATCGTGACACCAAAAAAATAATAATAATAATAATAAAAAAAGAAAAACAGAGCCCATTTTATAACTGGATATAATAATAAAAATAACAAGAGGCTCCTAGCAGCCTATACTCATGCGCATGCGTAAGTAAGTTAAGAAGATGATAAGAAGATAAGAAGATGAGAAGAAGATGATAAGAAGATAAGAAGATGATAAGATGTCCGACATGGCGAAGAGTACTCCTTTCATTCAGTCATCGTTCCTGCAAACCACTTTGTTTACTATTGATTGTTTTGGAAATGAAGGCTGTACCACAATGAAGGGAATGATTCTTCTATGTCTTATATATACCAAACATGAACATTGCTAATGTAAGTAGGGTTGTAGGAGACGCTGTCGTGACACTTGAGTAACGCTCTTTTACCGGAAGTGAGTGTAGCCGGAAGTCACTAAACAGGAAGTGTAGTGGCAAAGCTATGAACCGGAAGTGTACAATTTAAAATATGCGTGCATAAATTTGCATGCAAAATCGTGACACAAAAAATAAAAATAATAATAATAAAAATAATAACAAGAAAAATGGAGCCGAAACCTTACCTCATGCCGCTACGCGCATGAGTAATAACAAGAAAAACGGAGCCGAAACCTTACCTCATGCCGCTACGCGCATGAGTAACTAGGTAATCGCCCTGGTACTTCACTTAATCCGGACAATAAACACACGCTGGATATATTCCAGCACTTCATTTCAGTCAGAAATTAACTTTTTTAACTGGTAACCAGCTTCCCTCGGTCGTAAAGGCAGGAATGGGTAAAACATATAAAGAAAACGGTGATGGAACAAGGAGTAAACTTGTTGGCCAATTTCCCCCTTCCGCCGCCATTTTTTTTCTCACTACGGCAATATGCGGACGTCCTCGGAAACACTGTATTTTCGCGGGAAAGCCTGTTCTAAAAATAATTCTTTACGGGAAAGGGTTGACTCAAGGGTACAGCACATATGGAGGCTCCAAGTAATCGCCTCTTGTCTTAAGCAAATGTTTGAGAAAAATTATTTAGCGGAATTACAACAACCGTTTTGGAAATAACTTGATTTCCACTAGATAGATTTTTGTTATAGCGCCAAAAATAAAAGAAAATAAGTTGCGCTTTCCAAATAACAAAAAGAAGTATTAGGTCACCGAATTAGTTTTAAAGATAATTAGCGAAAACTGAGTGTTAGAGGCTCTTTTCAGAGAGCTGTACTGTTACCATGGTAATGGATATGCCGTCACTGGTAACCTTAAAGTATTGCTTGATAATAGCGTCGTATAGACATCCAAAAGTTGTACATATCACCGGTTGCGTCATGTTTTAATATTTCATTTAGACATACTATTGAACGCAAGAATACCCTTAGAGCCTGCTTAACCCGGTTTCTGTAGCGTTAATCACCTAGGAGTATTGATTGCCTTTGTCGCCATTTTGTTTTAATTTATAAATTTCACAAAAACTAAGCCTACAATCGCGGCGACAACCTGTTGAGACCAATTACTTTTTCGTCATAAAATTTTCACTCATTTTAAGACCAAAAAGTACTCACGTGAAAATCATGCACTCTTCCACTCACCACCTTCCCCCTCCCCTCACCCAATACTGGCTCTTTGTTTCTAGAAATGTTTGTAGACAAAAAAAAACAGCAAACCACATTGCTTGGAGAGGGAGGGGTGTGAAATATGTCCCCTTGGTTAACGCAGTGTGAGATTGGAGTATGTGTCTCAACAGATGTAACCTGCGATCAGGCGCTCTTTTTTGGAGCGGGAGAGCACGAACGCACGAAAGTCGACGGAAGGGGCCCTCCCCTTTTTTCTTCCCTTCCCGCTCTCAGCCGACTTTCCCTCCGAAAAAAAAAAGTCTGATGGCAGGTTACAACAGATGTGGCCGAGATTGTATATCTGCCCATGCCAACTCACCGTACCCTACATTTTGCACAGCTTGTGTTGTAATACGCCTCATATACCAATTGCAGGAGTCTTCAGAGTCTTGGTTTTCACGACTATTTTGGTAACGAAAACATTGTAAATAATATTCCTTACAGGGTTAAATCTTCCGTCACTTTTAAAGACTGTAATTTCTGAAAGATTGTGGCAATGAAAATACTGCCAAATGTTTTTTGCACGTGCGCATTACCGTAGAATGCTAGCAGTTCCTCCCTGGATAGTCGAGCGAGAAAGCAAATACGCGATCGGCGATCCGAGCGGCGAGCGAGCGAAAAGTAATGAAAACCGAGGGGGCTCTTGGGAAGAGGCGCCTCTCGCCTCTCCCCCAGTTTCGCCTCGGCTCGTTCGCTCGCTCCAGTCTCACCGAACTTGCTTTTGTGATTAGCTCGCCCGCTGGATTGACTGAAAGTCTAGTATTATCGACATTATCACATAAACAGATACTTAGGTCTTAGTAGGCTCCGAGACTAAGGGTTAAAAACAAAAGAAATTCAGGCCGGAGGGATGAATTATTCATACATGAATGTCCTGAATAAAAAAAGAATTGATTTCTTTTGTTTTATTCCCCTAAGCCTCGGAATCAAGTAACAATTGTAATTTTTGAGTCTACGAATAAGGAGCAAATAAATCTGCGATAAAACTAAAAAATGCAACTGTAAAAACCGGCGACGTTTCAACGTTGGCTGCACGTCATGAAGTACAAGTTCAATATCAGAATACTGATAACTCTTTTCAATGGAGCTGATGCATAACTGACATAACGACCAATTGTTTCGAATTAAAATCGCTGATCTGCATTTTTCTCCATCTAAAAATCATGGGCTAAATAGTCCCACTAAATACCTCTGCCAACTTTATATCGTACAAATGCAATTCAATTGAAAAGCAACGGACGACACAGACGTTTTAATTTTGTTCCTTTGCAACAGATCAACAGACACAGTTCAATCATTACAAGTTATGATCGGAATTCAATAACTGTTCAATCCGCTCGATAAAACGACTTACCAGAGCATAATTATGCCCTTCGCTTTACTTTCCTGAGTGAACATACAACACTCCAAAGTTTAGTTTACAAAACACCAGATGTCATAATAGTCAGATGCTGAGTCATCCGTAAATAATAGTCATAATAAATAATGTAAATAATGTCATAATAAATAATGTAAATAATGTCATAATAAATAATGTAAATAATAGTCATAATAAATAATAATCAGTGGGGGGGGGGGGGGGGGGAAGCAATTACTCGATCCTTGTCATCCAAAACTACTTTTGGAAAGTTTCATAAAACTAATGACACAAGTCTTGACATATTCAAAACCTGGAAGGTGCCACAACAGCTTTAACTTTGGCATCCTTGGGAGTTATCCTCTTTTAAAAATACAACAATGTATCCTAACCTTAAAAGGTACGAGACCATCCAGTCTTACGTGAGAGGTTCCCCCGGAAATACATGTTGATGTTTCAGCAACAAACTCTTAATCGACACAGACTTTTAGATTTTTTACTAAGCAGAAGGAAAAGCTCTGTTGAAATCAAATCTGTACAAAATAAAATTCTGCATGTTTACTGTCAAGATACATTTCTGTTGTCAGAAGCAAAAGGTATTTTGAAATTTGTTTCGAAAGCAATCTTCCCGTTTAACGAATTTCACGTGTGTCCTCCTGATTTACGTGCTTCTCAACCTGACTAGCTGGTCTTCATTCACGAGTATTGTCTGACCCAGAGGTTTATTTCGTTTGCCTGCATATTAGCGTTCTTTGCAAAACACGTCATGTTAACGAATTTGAATATGTGCTTGTGTCCATTAATTTACTAGCTCAGAATGGCTGTCTGGCCGACTGAAGTTTCCTTTTCACAAATAAACCAGATAAGATAAAGAACCGAAACTGAGCAACAATAATAGAAAACTAGCTCCTTTACAACACTTAAAAGATGTTAAAAAACTAATGCCACACAGACCTATAATCACAAGAATCTTGTGTTCACGATTATCCCTGATAACTGTTTGAAAGTTTCCTGTTATGCTTCCGCTTATGCTTATACTTATGTCGCTAGTGAAAACCGGGCTTAACTAAACATACAATACCTCAACGAACGGCTCCAAGCTTGTAAAAGTTGTCACGATGAAATGAGAACAGTGTACAAGATAACTCTGGAACAGACGAAATGTTTGTGAAACTCTTGATCCTACGATTTACATTCCAAGACAAACAACGCAACTAAGGGCTGCGTGACGCCCCCCGGGCAAAATACATAACAGTTAGACACCTCTTGTTAGGGAGGGAGGGGGGGGGGGGGGGTCCCAGATTCGTAAAAACAAAAAGAAAGCGGAAAATTCCAAAGCTTTTATGTTAATGATGAATTTATAGGTATTATTAAAGTAGCGTGGGGCCGAGAGAGAAATGGTGCAAGTTCACGGTCCATAGATTGCCAGAGAGAAGAAAACAAACGAAACGAACCTAAGCCAGTTATGTATTATGACGCGTTTGCAACTTTGACCGCGTCAAGGTCAATACTACCTTTAAAACTAGCGGTTCTATATTTTAAGTGAAGTGCTGCCTCATTTGGAAGTTTTAAGTGAGTTTTAGTTTGGGCATCGCGTGGTGATTATGGTGCATATATATGGTTTCTGACACCATATCATCAGCACTCCAATTTGAATAAGATATGCTAAAATATTTGCACTCTTGAGAATCGTAACGTAAAAGAACAGTTCACAGCACTTCAGTCAAAACAATGAACTTTAGCGGTGTATTTGCTTCTGTTTAAAGTCGTCAGTGTTTTCAAGTCATTGACTGTAACAATAATTAATATATATAGATAGCCCAAGCCTAACAGCGTCGCACTTTGAACAAGCTTAACTAAGGTGAAACTTAACTAAGGTGAAAGGTTGGAAGCACAAGAATTAAGATTGACGAAGGGGCTATTTTCAATTTTAGCAATTCTCAAAAACAGTATTACGCGACCGTCTGCACAGTACATTTTTATAGACCGTACAAAAGTTCACAAAAACAACTTTTCTCTGTCTAGAATAAATAGTACCACTAGTTTCCGAATAAAATACAGTTTATGTTTGTCAAAAATTGCCCGAGAAACTGATTTGAAAATCAAAAATTGCAAAAATACACAAACATATTTGCATAAGGCGATGCGAGTGAAGATAGAACTGTACTATAAAATCAAGTCTTGTTTTGTTTACATAAAATCGCTTTTCAATCTATCTAATGAATGAACAAACACATAAAAATGGACAACACAATCTTCTTTCGAAAAAATTTATTCAAATCTCCATTAGTTTACGTTTAAAAGCAAAACGCGTACCATGTAATTATAGCTCATCGAGTTCAAGCTTTCTTCGATGAAATTCAAGAGATAGGCACGTTTTAAAATCAATTCGCCAAAACTAACAATAACACTAATAACAAGTCACTCACAGATTGATATCAACATAAATTCTCATCGAAAACTGTAATCTGTTTTACCTTTAAGTTCCTCGCTTGCTTGGAAATTCAAATCTCCGCTTCTGGTTCTGAAATCATCTCCCGCATTGATAAAAATGTAATACATGAAGTTCCTCGAAGCAAGATTTTATCCCTGAAAGCTCGTCTTTTTCCACTAAAGCGGCTTCTGAGTATACCTTAATTGGTATCCCTGTCTTGAGTAGCAAACCGCGAAAAAATGCAGGAAAATAACGAGTTTAATTCTCCGCTAGGCACAAGAAAACAACTTAAGTGTTTACCGAGCTCACGGCTGTGTGGCCGCGCGAAAAACAAAGCCTTGCTTTCAAGATCCCGGATGTTGTTCCAACACGGCGGGCCGCGGCGGGCGGACACGCGCCCGCGAAACATTCCGCTAGCCATGACCATGAAAAATCACGGCGTAGGTTCTATGAGTATGGAGCTGCGCAGCCAGGCCTTCGGCCTGGCAAGTGCTCCGCTATAAACCATTCTTAAATGCTCTAAAACAATTTTAATTAACTGTAACAATGAATTTGCTTGTGTTTACATTCTATTAGGCTATTGTAAGTCACACATGTTTTCAAGTCAGTTTTCACTATCAACGATTCTGAAATGCTGTAAATATCAACTGCTACATCAGCAATTCAGTCAAAACAATTTTAAAGAACTGTAACAATGAATTTGCATGTGTTTACATCGTTTTAGGTCTATTAGGCTTAGTCATAAGTGTTTTCAAGTCGTTATAAACTGTAGCAACATTTATAAACGATTCTGAAATGCTCTAAATATCAACTGCTACAGCATTTTAGTCAAAGCAATTTTAATGAACTGTAACAATGAATTTGCTTGTGTTTACATTGCATAAGGCTAAGTCATACGTGTTTTCAAGTCATTATCAGCTGCAATAATAATTATAATCGATTGTAAAATGCTCTAAATATCAGCTGAAAAGCTAAATCTGGAATAAGTTTATTCTCAAGAGCATTCAAGTACATACAATCTCCTTCAAGAATTCCATCGATTGTGTCGATTGCAACTGGCAACGACTAAGCACACAACAGCGCTCAAAAACTCAAAAGAACATTGCCTTCCCCTTGAATCGTCACTAAAACATTCGTGAACTTGATGAATGCTTCCAGCAACAAATAATTTGAGATTTGACATAATTTTGAGGAGGAATACTCACCTAATATAAACTTCTCAAAATTCTGTCGAGGGCTCAAAATCTATTATTAGCGATCTATTAATTTATTTGGAAGCACCGCTGGTCAAAACTATCCGGGTCTCCGAAAATTATCTTCACAGAGTACTAAACTAAACTCTCGATTTTACCTGGCATGTAATCACACAGGAAATCCAACACGAAATATTAGAACCCGGGGGTGGGGGGTACTCCCATATATGAGCTATATAGGTATGTGCCGCTGTGAAGGGTGTGGTTTTGAGGCAGTTTAGTCTGGGATAGGGTATAGTAATCAGAGATTTTTGGTCTAGAATAGGGTATCGTTTTCCGCGAAAGTGATCATTTACGTGAAGAATTTATTCTAGGAAAGGTTTACTGGCAAATGGCATTTTAAAATCGGTACGGTGGGCAGTACGGCATTTTTACTGACCTCTGTTGACTAATTACTGTGATAGTGAACGAGTTTCTGGAAAATAGCGAGTCTGGAATAGGTCTAGGATAGGGAAGGGTTTTTCAGTGTTTAGTCTAGAATAGGGTTGCAAAATGCAGCTAAAATGGTCTAGTATAGGTTAAAGGTCTCAGAGTCTCAGCGGTACACCCCTACCCAAAAATTGCAGAGTAGCCCCCCGGGGATTAGAATTGGTTCCTTGTGCGGGTAGCAACGAGGAGCGGAGAATCGGAAAATCGGGTATGGGAACGGGGAACGGGAACGGGAAACGGAGAACGGGGAATCTTTAAAACGAGGAATCTTTAGACGGGGAATCTTTAAAATCTCCAAAAACTGCCTTCTCGTTCACATTAAGATTCCCCGTTTTAAAGATTTCCCGTTCTCCGTTCATATTTTCTCGTTTCCCCGCTCCCCGTTTCAAAGATATCCGTGAAAATTAATGCTGACATGAAGGAATACAAAGGACTTTCTTGCCATGAAATAAACCTCGTGCGGTTTGCATGTACTGAGTCTGTACTCTATCCTATTTGTTTTTTTTTTTTACTCTTTTCTTCCAAAACAGTACTCCCTTTATAGTCGACTGGACGAGCTAATAACACGCGCGAGTGAGGAAATGGTACCTGCGGCGGTCGCGCGCGCGATTACCTTATTGTCAGTCGACGTATTCAGAAATAAGACTGTTGGAGGTCTTAATACATTTTGCTAAAATCTTATAATTAGTTAACATGTTTGTCAAAAGGAGTTGCCTTTCAGTGAAATCAATAAATCTTCGACACTTAATCAGTCCACGTGTTTGGAATCATCGGACAATTCTTGGCTTTCACTTACGTCATATCAAAATTCAGAAGCATTAAAAAATAGATTTCGAATCCAAAATGTTTATGGAATTGTAGAGAATTTAAATCTACACATCTTGGCCAAATTTTGAAGCGTAAAAGCATTTCGTTCAAGAGTTATAGGCGAACGAGTATCAGATATTTTTAGTAAGAAATGTATGGAGCGGCCATCTTTGTGCCCCACTCAGGGGCACAAAGATGGCGGCCAAACATTCAAAGTCTTAATTACACCAAAAATCACATCCAAAAATATTGTATTTGCTATAAACTCAATTAACTCGGCTTATAAGCACTTATAATGCAAACAATAACTTTCAGCTGATTCAATTTTGTTTATTTTCGCGGCTTATCTGAAATAGCGTGACGCATTGCGTGACACATTTAAAACCTTTGTAAATCGGAAGCAAAACATCGTTAAAACCTGAAACTTTTTGTGAAAGATTATAACACTGGTAACCACATACCATGTTAGAAACAGCTTTGTAGGACGTATACTTTAGATTTTTTAATTTTTATGACGTCATGTGAAAACCAAGAATTGCATATAATTAGTGCTAAATCTAAACATTGATCGCAACGTTTTTACCTTGAGTTTCCCACTTCCCTTCCCTTCCCTCCCCTCCCCTCCCATCAGTATGTTTCGTAATGCACCACTTTTTTATAAAACAGACCACTGATGCGTGGCAAGCGCTAGAAGTAATATATCAAACATGAGGAAGAGCTGTGTGTTTCATCAGGATATCCAAACACCGAGAAGTGGGTTGAAAAACAAGGGAGGGAGGGGAGGTAATAGATCAACAACAAGTGTGAGGGTTTGATCGGGCCATCCAAACACCGAGAAGCAATGAAAGCACGAGGCCGCTTCGGCCGAGTGCTTTTATTGTTTCAAGGTGTTTGGATGCCCCGATCAAACCCGAAGCACGAGTTTTTGATCTGGCTTCTCAAATGAAACAATACAGAATTATTCAGTGTTAGGCCCCGTTTACACGGGTCCGGACAAATTTTTGCACGGACGAATTTTGTTCCTAGACCACGTGTTTACATGGATCCGTGCAAATTCTGTTACAGATTGCAGTGGTGTTTACACGCAAACTTGCACACTTAGCCGTTCAAAAATTCATCCAGTTCCACCGGTCCCGTGTAAACGCAAGGTGGAACCGTGCAAGTTTTTGTACGTGCAAAAATTTGTCCGGACCCGTGTAAACGGGGCCTTAGTTTTTTTGGCTGTGTCCTTTTCAAATGCCGTCACATGCATAATTTTATTGAGCTTGTTGTGTTTCGCCATTTCGTGTGAGACCATGTGCGAAACAGAAGCGTCTCGGTTTAGGGAGGTTAAAACGGTTGTCGAAGAAGAAAATCTAGTCGATAAAGCTATTCCCCCGTCAACGAAATATAAAAAAGAAATGGGCAACATCCATTTTCCACGAATGGCAAACTTCTCGGACGGTTCAAGTTCCCGTTCTCTGAGATTCGAGAGGAATGTTTTAAAAGGACTATGATTTACACAAGATTATGTCACTTTCTGGTCGTATTGAAGAAACGGACGCATTGAGTTTGAATTATTGGCTTAGCAAATTTGTCATGGACGTGGCCAAAAAGTCGGGAGAGAGATATCCACCGAAGACTGTTTGTGGCGTAGTATGCGGTATCCGACGCTTTCTAGAAGAGAAAATAGGTGCTGAAGCATTAAATCCTCTTGATAATGGCGACCGAAAGTGAGCAAAATGGTCCATTTTATTTTTAAATTAAAATGTCGATGTCATGTTGAAGTTCCAGTTATAATACTCAGATTATTGTTTTGAAGGTTTACTCTGTTTCACCGAGCACTGGACGCGGAATCGAAAGATGGCACACGAGAGGGCTTACATTTGAAGACCAAGAATGGAATGTAAGGTTCCGAATTTTATTATATAATTGAGTGGAATAACATGTATTTTTGCAAAACTCATTAATATGCAAGTGTTTGATTTGAGTTCAAACACGGTTTTGAACTGAAATCAAAACCCTTAAGATCTTGATCTGGTGTTTCATTGGGTATCAAGACTCATCCACCTAACCCAAATGGACGTCATTTATTGGCTGGTCACTTTATGAATTATTAATGTGTTTGAGAACAATATATCAAACACGAGGAAGAGCCAAACACTGAGAAGTGGGTTGAAAAACGAGGGGGGGGGGAGCAATATATCTAACATGAGGAAGAGTGTTTCATCAGGATATCCAAACACTGAGAAGTGGGTTGAAAAACGAGGGGGGGGGGGGGGGGAGAGGGGAGCAATATATCAAACACGAGGAAGAGTGTTTCATCAGGATATCCAAACACTGAGAAGTGGGTTGAAAAACGACTCAAGCATGTTAAGGCATGGCTCAGAGCCTAATTTTCATAAAATCTGAAAACGATCGTAACTTTGAGGTAATTTACATAAACAGGCTCAAACTTAGAAACAGGATAAAACTTAATAATCTTAAACCACTGTTTACTAAAAATGCCGAATATTTGCATCACGTGACCTGTTATCATCTTTCTGTTACACAAAAAGAAAATTGAAAATGGGGTGCCGAGATGGCATATGATGGATATAAATTGAACCGTTAATGTATTTGTATGGTACTTCCTTATATTTATCTGGCCGGAATGGTTGACTATGATTTAAAGTTAAAGGGTTATTTCGTAAAAGAGGTCACATGACATATTTTGTCTCTTAATATCTTGTTAATAAAATAAAAAAGTTGTCCATTCCGGGCACAGATAGTCATTTGAAGGTTTCTTTTTGTCCAAATTATAACGTCTTCTTCGTGACTACAATAGTTAAACCTTAAGGAATTTAAGGACGCTAAATCCAGTTTGATGTATACCTTCTGTGATTGTTAGAGCTAAAAGAACATTACTTCCAAGGGGGGAAAGAATTTACTTCGCGGGGGGTCTACACCAGGGGACGAACCATGTCTTAACATGCTTGAGGAGGGGAGGAGGGGATGACGCTATATAAAGAGGTAATGGCCATAATAAAAATCGATTGGTTTTGGCTGGGAAAACTGTCTATTACTTATTAACTACAAAATCTAATTTTGAAAATTCACTAAATCTTCAATGTTTCTTATTTATTGAAATTTTACCATTCCTTTGAGAAAAACTATTTCCTCCCAAACATACCCCAAAATCACCCAAAAATTTACAAAACACCCCATAAAACAGATTTATGTTTTAAGCATAGGGTTTCTGCATTGCCTGAAACGTGAACAATATATATTTCCATTTAGTAACAATGCGTGTAAGAACTAGGCAATGTTCTATTGTTCCGCGGCATTTCGCTTTCCCCACATAAGATTGTTTAGGTTTTTCTTACTGAGAATACATCAACCAAAATGTACTGGACTTTATTTCAAAGAGATGTTTACATGTTTCCCACTTAGAATTTTGGTTGCATTAAAACTCAGAATAGTTTTCACTAATAGGAAACCAATTATTAAACGAGAGAGAAATAGATGTACTACTTGGTTAAGTGATAGTAGCTTTTTACGTTTTAGCCAACGAGGTGGACGGTTTCAACAATATCACAATTAACACCTTTCTGCATTCCTTGCCGTTAGGTTGCCTAGTTCTTACTAGGACTATTACTTAAAGCCTGCATGTCAAGTGGGGAAAAATGGCATTCAGGTGTACCCCCGCCTTAAATAAGCAAATCAAATTGCAAGAATTGTGGGAGGCAAAGATGTCAAAAATATTATCAGAAAGCGAACGTGGAGTCTGACATCTCCACCTCTAAACTGTCAAAATGATGTCAAAAAGTTGTTAAAAACTGATCAAAAACTTTGTTGGCAAAGGCTGGGGTGTTCTTCAATGTAATTCCAAACATTTAAACAACTAAAATAATTTTACGATGCTCATCTGTCGATCATCTGACAAGTCTTCAAATATGGAGATTTTTAAAAACATTTTCAAAGTATTCAGGTATTAATGTGATATTAATGCGTGTTGTTGATTTGTTAACAGAGATGTGTCAGACGACAAAAATGGTCAAAAAAGGAATTTAATTTTAAGCGGGTAACGTTCGGCATTCCGTCCACACGTAAACGATCCGCGAAAACGATCACAATATCACATTAGTATAAGTAAATGAACGTTTTCAATCGTTTTAAATCGTATAGGCGTAGACAGCGGAAACGAATGAAAACACATGCATGTAAACAGAAAACTATTCAGATTGAAAAGATTGAAAACGGTTCAAGTCGGCGGGGTCAAAGTGAGAGTCAGAGAAAGCTATTTCGTCGATATATCATTAGATATTATTTACATTCGTAAATGTTCAGTGGCGGATCTAGGGGGAGGGTGCAGGGGGTGCGCACCCCCCCCCCCCCCCTCCCTGAGATGACCTAGTCTGCGTTGTTCGCTTTTAAAAACTTTTTACGTCACCGTTCAGTGACGTCATTCCTTAGAGGTGCACCCCCTCCTAAGAAATGCACCCCCGCCTAAGAAAAATCCTGGATCCGCCCCTGCTGTTAACGATATTCGAAATGATATTCATTATCAATTATATACCAATAAATCAGTTTGACACATTAAAACATACTGTATCGAGAAATGTAACATAGCTGTACAATTGTTTTTGTAATTTTTATTTTAGTTCTTGAAATATCTGATTGTAAATAAGAAATGAACAATGAGTGAAAACACTGACAATCGACTGATAAATAAATCACGAATATTAAATAAAATGTTTACAAGAATAAAGGTAAAAAGGTCAGGAATCATGCATATCCAAAGTCAAATCATTCCGCTTCCACCCCTGAGAAAGAAAGAGGGAGTGCTTGAAGTCTATACAAGGTCATGCACAGGTAAAACGTTAAACGATTTACTCGCACCTGCCTGGGGAATCTTCGCCCATGATTCGTTGTATTGTTTATGTCGTTGTTAATTATGTTAATAGATACTGAGAATGCTGAGAATGCACGAGTTCAACGAAAAAAAGAAAATGCATCTTGTATTCTATAGTCAAAATAAAGCGAATGTTGAATAAAAGGAGGTTCACAAGTCAACCGTTTTGGGCTCCGTTTTACACGCCATATGGTGTATGCACCCTGAAAACCGCATAATTACCATTTAACAACCTCCACGTGAAACTCTAACAACCCTCGCAACTTCCACAACCCCCGCAACCCTCGCAACCATCACAACCTCCGCAACCCCCACAACTCGCAACTTCCACAACCCCCACAACCCTCGCAACTTCCACAATCTCCGCAACCCTCGCAACCATCGCAACCTCCCCAACCCTCACAACCTCCACAACCTCTACAACCCTCGCAACCCATAAAACCTCCAAAACCCTCGCAACCCCCAAAACCTCCACAACCCCTACAACCCTCTAAACCCCCAAAACATCCACAACCCCTACAACCCTCTAAACCCCCAAACATCCACAACCTCCACAACCCTCGCAACCTCCACAACCTCCGCAAGCCTCGCAACCTCCACAACCCTCGCAACCTCCGCAACCCGTATAACCTCCGCAACCTTCACAACCTCCACAACCCTCACAACCTCCGAACCTCCGCCACTTCCGCAACCTCCACAACCTCCGCAACCCTCACAACCTCCACAATCCAAATGTGCTTATGCCGGGATTTATTGCAGCCACAACGGTCCGATCAAATCCGTTGATACAATTTCGAAACGATCGTGTCTGTTACTTTTGAAATGGTCTCGCATTTCGCATTTAACTTGCAAGCCTATTCAAGAGTAGAAATTATTTCGACTGTTGCACCTGTTAACGAGGCCAGCAAGAAGGAGACTCTGTGATTGCGGAATTTGTAAATTGTAATGTTTCTCTATACTGATTTGCATAATTGTGAGAGTTGCGGAGTTGCCATGATTGTGGAGGTTGTGGAGGTTGCGAGGGTTTGGGGGGTTTTGGGAGTTGTGGGGTTTGAAACACAACATCACGTAAGTCCATTTGTAACTAGTTCTATGATCATTCTAAATAAACGCGTGGGTTCCCTATGCTGGTATTTCAACGGAGACGTCTTCTGATTTCAAGTGCATGCTGTTTAGACTCAAGGGCTGAGGTAAAGTCGCCAAGGGAATGTTGAGTGGTTCCGAGTGAAGAGTAACTATCGGCGGTGCACTTATGTTCTTCTCCAAACAGTTTCACTCGAATGTGAAGTGCGTGCTCACAAGACTCAAGGGCTGAGGTAAAGTCGCCAAGGGAATGTTGAGTAGCCCCGAGTGAAGAGTAACTGTTAGCGGTGCTTCTATGTTCTTCCTCAAACAATTTTAATCGAATGTGAAGTGCGCGCTGTCTAGATTTAAGGGCTGAGGTAAAGTCGCCAAGGGAATGTTGAGTGGCTCCGAGTGAAGAGTAACTATCGGCAATGCTCGCATGTTCTTCTCCAAACAGTTTTGATCGAATGTGAAGTGCGCGCTGTCTAGACTCAAGGGCTGAGGTAAAGTCGCCAAGGGAATGTTGATTGCAACCGAGGTTATGATAGCTATCGGCAGTGCTCGCATGTTCTTCTCCAAACAGTTTCAATCGAATGTGAAGTGCGTGCTCATCAGACTCAAGGGCTGAGGTAAAGTCGCCAAGGGAATATTGAGTGGCTCCGAGTACATGGTAACTATCGGCGGTGCTTCCGTGTTCTTCTCCAAATAGTTTTGATCGAATGTGAAGTGCGCGCTGTCTAGACTCAAGGGCTGAGGTAAAGTCGCCAAGGGAATGTTGAGTGGCTCCGAGTGAAGAGTAACTATCGGCAATGCTCGCATGTTCTTCTCCAAACAGTTTTGATCGAATGTGAAGTGCGCGCTGTCTAGACTCAAGGGCTGAGGTAAAGTCGCCAAGGGAATGTTGATTGCAACCGAGGTTATGATAGCTATCGGCAGTGCTCGCATGTTCTTCTCCAAACAGTTTCAATCGAATGTGAAGTGCGTGCTCATCAGACTCAAGGGCTGAGGTAAAGTCGCCAAGGGAATATTGAGTGGCTCCGAGTACATGGTAACTATCGGCGGTGCTTCCGTGTTCTTCTCCAAATAGTTTTAATCGAATGTGAAGTGTGTGCTGTGTAGACTTAAGGGCTGAGGTAAAGTCGCCAAGGGAATGTTGAGTTATTCCGAGTGAAAAGTAACTATCGGCGGTGCTTCTGTGTTCTTCTCCAAACAGTTTCAATCGAATGTGAAGTGTGTGCTGTGTAGACTTAAGGGCTGAGGTAAAGTCGCCAAGGGAATATTGAGTGGCTCCGAGTAAATAGTAACTATCGGCGGTGCTTCTGTGTTCTTCTCCAAACAGTTTCAATCGAATGTGAAGTGTGCGCCGTCTAGACTCAAGGACTGAGGTAAAGTCGCCAAGGGAATGTTGAGTGGCTCCGAGATTATGATAGCTATCGGCAGTGCTCGCATGTTCTTCTCCAAACAGTTTCAATCGAATGTAAAGTGCGTGCTCATAAGACTCAAGGGCTGAGGTAAAGTCGCCAAGGGAATATTGAGTGGCTCCGAGTAAATAGTAACTATCGGCGGTGCTTCCGTGTTCTTCTCCAAACAGTTTTGATCGAATGTGAAGTGCGTGCTGTTTAGACTTAAGGGCTGAGGTAACGTCGCCAAGGGAATATTGAGTGACTCCGAGTGAAGAGTAACTATCGGCGGTGCTCGCATGTTCTTCTCCAAACAGTTTTGATCGAATGTGAAGTGCGCGCTGTCTAGACTCAAGGGCTGAGGTAAAGTCGCCAAGGGAATGTTGAGTGGCTCCGAGTGAAGAGTAACTATCGGCAATGCTCGCATGTTCTTCTCCAAATAGTTTTGATCGAATGTGAAGTGCGCGCTGTCTAGACTCAAGGGCTGAGGTAAAGTCGCCAAGGGAATGTTGATTGCAACCGAGGTTATGATAGCTATCGGCAGTGCTCGCATGTTCTTCTCCAAACAGTTTCAATCGAATGTGAAGTGCGTGCTCATCAGACTCAAGGGCTGAGGTAAAGTCGCCAAGGGAATATTGAGTGGCTCCGAGTAAATGGTAACTATCGGCGGTGCTTCTGTGTTCTTCTCCAAACAGTTTTAATCGAATGTGAAGTGTGTGCTGTGTAGACTTAAGGGCTGAGGTAAAGTCGCCAAGGGAATGTTGAGTTATTCCGAGTGAAAAGTAACTATCGGCGGTGCTTCTGTGTTCTTCTCCAAACAGTTTCAATCGAATGTGAAGTGTGTGCTGTGTAGACTTAAGGGCTGAGGTAAAGTCGCCAAGGGAATATTGAGTGGCTCCGAGTAAATAGTAACTATCGGCGGTGCTTCCGTGTTCTTCTCCAAACAGTTTTGATCGAATGTGAAGTGCGTGCTGTTTAGACTTAAGGGCTGAGGTAAAGTCGCCAAGGGAATATTGAGTGACTCCGAGTGAAGAGTAACTATCGGCGGTGCTCGCATGTTCTTCTCCAAACAGTTTCAATCGAATGTGAAGTGCGTGCTCAAACGACTCAAGGGCTGAGGTAAAGTCGCCAAGGGAATATTGAGTGGCTCCGAGTAAATGGTAACTATCGGCGGTGCTTCCGTGTTCTTCTCCAAACAGTTTTGATCGAATGTGAAGTGCGTGCTGTCTAGACTCAAGGGCTGAGGTAAAGTCGCCAAGGGAATATTGAGTGGCTCCGAGTAAACAGTAACTATCGGCGGTGCTTCTGTGTTCTTCTCCAAACAGTTTTAATCGAATGTGAAGTGTGTGCTGTGTAGACTTAAGGGCTGAGGTAAAGTCGCCAAGGGAATGTTGAGTTATTCCGAGTGAAAAGTAACTATCGGCGGTGCTTCTGTGTTCTTCTCCAAACAGTTTCAATCGAATGTGAAGTGTGTGCTGTGTAGACTTAAGGGCTGAGGTAAAGTCGCCAAGGGAATATTGAGTGGCTCCGAGTAAATAGTAACTATCGGCGGTGCTTCCGTGTTCTTCTCCAAACAGTTTTGATCGAATGTGAAGTGCGTGCTGTTTAGACTCAAGGGCTGAGGTAAAGTCGCCAAGGGAATATTGAGTGACTCCGAGTGAAGAGTAACTATCGGCGGTGCTCGCATGTTCTTCTCCAAACAGTTTCAATCGAATGTGAAGTGCGTGCTCAAAAGACTCAAGGGCTGAGGTAAAGTCGCCAAGGGAATATTGAGTGGCTCCGAGTAAATGGTAACTATCGGCGGTGCTTCCGTGTTCTTCTCCAAATAGTTTTAATCGAATGTGAAGTGTGTGCTGTGTAGACTTAAGGGCTGAGGTAAAGTCGCCAAGGGAATGTTGAGTTATTCCGAGTGAAAAGTAACTATCGGCGGGGCTCGCATGTTCTTCTCCAAACAGTTTCAATCGAATGTGAAATGCGTGCTCAAAAGACTCAAGGGCTGAGGTAAAGTCGCCAAGGGAATATTGAGTGGCTCCGAGTAAATGGTAACTATCGGCGGTGCTTCCGTGTTCTTCTCCAAACAGTTTTGATCGAATGTGAAGTGCGTGCTGTCTAGACTCAAGGGCTGAGGTAAAGTCGCCAAGGGAATATTGAGTGGCTCCGAGTAAACAGTAACTATCGGCGGTGCTTCTGTGTTCTTCTCCAAACAGTTTTGATCGAATGTGAAGTGCGAGCTGTCTAGACTCAAGGGCTGAGGTAAAGTCGCCAAGGGAATGTTGAGTGGCTCCGAGGTTATGATAGCTATCGGCAGTGCTCGCATGTTCTTCTCCAAATAGTTTCAATCGAATGTGAAGTGCGTGCTCATAAGACTCAAGGGCTGAGGTAAAGTCGCCAAGGGAATGTTGAGTTATTCCGAGTGAAAAGTAACTATCGGCGGGGCTCGCATGTTCTTCTCCAAACAGTTTCAATCGAATGTGAAGTGCGTGCTTATAAGACTCAAGGGCTGAGGTAAAGTCGCCAAGGGAATGTTGAGTGTCTCCGAGTGAATAGTAACTATCGGCGGTGCTTCTATGTTCTTCCTCAAACAATTTTAATCGAATGTGAAGTGCGCGCTGTCTAGGCTCAAGGGCTGAGATAAAGTCGCCAAGGGAATTTTGAGTGGCTCCGAGGTTATGATAGCTTTCGGCAGTGCTCGCATGTTCTTCTCCAAACAGTTTCAGTCGAATGTGAAGTGCGCGCTGTTTAGACGCAAGGGCTGAGGAAAAGTCGCTAAGGGAATGTTGAGTGACTCCGAGTGAACAGTAACTATCGGCGGTGCTCGCATGTTCTTCTCCAAACAGTTTCACTCGAATGTGAAGTGCGTGCTGAGCAGACTCAAGGGCTGAGGTAAAGTCGCCAAGGGAATGTTGATTGCAACCGAGGTTATGATAGCTATCGGCAGTGCTCGCATGTTCTTCTCCAAACAGTTTCAATCGAATGTGAAGTGCGTGCTCATCAGACTCAAGGGCTGAGGTAAAGTCGCCAAGGGAATATTGAGTGGCTCCGAGTAAATGGTAACTATCGGCGGTGCTTCTGTGTTCTTCTCCAAACAGTTTTAATCGAATGTGAAGTGTGTGCTGTGTAGACTTAAGGGCTGAGGTAAAGTCGCCAAGGGAATGTTGAGTTATTCCGAGTGAAAAGTAACTATCGGCGGTGCTTCTGTGTTCTTCTCCAAACAGTTTCAATCGAATGTGAAGTGTGTGCTGTGTAGACTTAAGGGCTGAGGTAAAGTCGCCAAGGGAATATTGAGTGGCTCCGAGTAAATGGTAACTATCGGCGGTGCTTCTGTGTTCTTCTCCAAACAGTTTCAATCGAATGTGAAGTGTGCGCCGTCTAGACTCAAGGGCTGAGGTAAAGTCGCCAAGGGAATGTTGAGTGGCTCCGAGGTTATGATAGCTATCGGCAGTGCTCGCATGTTCTTCTCCAAACAGTTTCAATCGAATGTGAAGTGCGTGCTGTCTAGACTCAAGGGCTGAGGTAAAGTCGCCAAGGGAATATTGAGTGGCTCCGAGTAAACAGTAACTATCGGCGGTGCTTCTGTGTTCTTCTCCAAACAGTTTTGATCGAATGTGAAGTGCGAGCTGTCTAGACTCAAGGGCTGAGGTAAAGTCGCCAAGGGAATGTTGAGTGGCTCCGAGGTTATGATAGCTATCGGCAGTGCTCGCATGTTCTTCTCCAAACAGTTTCAATCGAATGTGAAGTGCGTGCTCATAAGACTCAAGGGCTGAGGTAAAGTCGCCAAGGGAATGTTGATTGGCTCCGAGGTTATGATAGCTATCGGCAGTGCTCGCATGTTCTTCTCCAAACAGTTTCAATCGAATGTGAAGTGTGCGCCGTCTAGACTCAAGGGCTGAGGTAAAGTCGCCAAAGGAATGTTGAGTGGCTCCGAGGTTATGATAGCTATCGGCAGTGCTCGCATGTTCTTCTCCAAACAGTTTCAATCGAATGTGAAGTGCGTGCTCACAAGACTCAAGGGCTGAGGTAAAGTCGCCAAGGGAATGTTGAGTGGCTCCGAGGTTATGATAGCTATCGGCAGTGCTCGCATGTTCTTCTCCAAACAGTTTCAATCGAATGTGAAGTGCGTGCTTATAAGACTCAAGGGCTGAGGTAAAGTCGCCAAGGGAATGTTGAGTGTCTCCGAGTGAATAGTAACTATCGGCGGTGCTTCTATGTTCTTCCCCAAACAATTTTGATCGAATGTGAAGTGCGCGCTGTCTAGACCCAAGGGCTGAGGTAAAGTCGCCAAGGGAATGTTGAGTGGCTCCGAGGATATGATAGCTATCGGCAGTGCTCGCATGTTCTTCTCCAAACAGTTTCAATCGAATGTGAAGTGCGTGCTCATAAGACTCAAGGGCTGAGGTAAAGTCGCCAAGGGAATATTGAGTGGCTCCGAGTAAATAGTAACTATCGGCGGTGCTTCTGTGTTGTTCTCCGAACAGTTTTAATCGAATGTGAAGTGTGTGCTGTGTAGACTTAAGGGCTGAGGTAAAGTCGCCAAGGGAATGTTGAGTTATTGCGAGTGAAAAGTAACTATGGGCGGTGCTTCTGTGTTCTTCTCCAAACAGTTTCAATCGAATGTGAAGTGCGTGCTCAAAAGACTCAAGGGCTGAGGTAAAGTCGCCAAGGGAACTTTGAGTGGCTCCGAGGTTATGATAGCTATCGGCAGTGCTCGCATGTTCTTCTCCAAACAGTTTCAGTCGAATGTGAAGTGCGCGCTGTTTAGACGCAAGGGCTGAGGTAAAGTCGCTAAGGGAATGTTGAGTGACTCCGAGTGAACAGTAACTATCGGCGGTGCTCGCATGTTCTTCTCCAAACAGTTTCACTCGAATGTGAAGTGCGTGCTGAGCAGACTCAAGGGCTGAGGTAAAGTCGCCAAGGTAATGTTGATTGCAACCGAGGTTATGATAGCTATCGGCAGTGCTCGCATGTTCTTCTCCAAACAGTTTCAGTTGAATGTGAAGTGCGCGCTGTTCAGACGCAAGGGCTGAGGTAAAGTCGCTAAGGGAATGTTGAGTGGATCCGAGGTTATGATAGCTATCGGCGGTGCTTCTGTGTTCTTCTCCAAACAGTTTCACTCGAATGTGAAGTGCGTGCTGATCAGACTCAAGGGCTGAGGTAAAGTCGCCAAGGGAACGTTGAGTGGCTCCGAGGTTATGATAGCCATCGGCAGTGCTCGCATGATCTTCTCCAAACAGTTTCAGTCGAATGTGAAGGGCGTGCTGATAAGACTCAAGGGCTGAGGTAAAGTCGCCAAGGGAATGTTGAGTGAGTCCGAGTGAAGAGTAACTATCGGCGGTGCTCGCGTGTTCTTCTCCAAGCAGGTTTTTTGTTATCCCAAGCGCTCGCTGTCTTGCGCGAAGAGCCTCTGGATAGTTCATCTTACTGTGGTAAACTACACCAAGGTCCAAGTAGCACTTCGCAAGTGCCTCAATGTGTACTTGATTAGAACTGCGAAAGTTGTCGTTGTTAGGGGAATTTTCTCTGCATTGCGTGAGTGCAGTTTCATGGTAATTGATTCTTGACTCATAAATGTTTACAGGGTCTTCAATTTTATTGAAACTCGTGAGTAGTTCAGCAACAGTGGAATAAAAGTTGAACAAACCAAGTGAACCTGGAACCTCTGTTTCGATTTCCTTTAGTATTTGGAAAACAACGTTGCACATATGTTGCTCGGTGTCAGTATCAGAGATAAACTTTCCAGTTCTACTAAGAAGAAAGACAATTTGAAATTTTAGCGGTTGATTAGGCAAGATGCCCGTGTCTTTTTGTAGCTTTATTCCATCGTCTTTTTCCCTTGTTTTAGCTTTTATCGGTGGAATGATGTTAAGTAGTTGCGAGTCTCCCACTCGGCGGCATTCTAGGAGTGCCTTGTTATAGAAGTTACTCACACTTGAGGAGTCAACTAGGGACTGATAATAAACAGTCAGGAACAGAAAAATAACAAGCCTGAGAATTTTCTGCTCTGAGTTGTCGCAATTGTCCAGATTTGAAAGAGCCTCGTGTAAGCACTGGACTCCGCTCTTCGTGTCTCTGGTAACAAGGCGATAGATACCTAAGTAGCACATGTGCTTTCCCTTTTCGTGTCGAGAAAATGAGGAAGATGAGTCTTGAATTTCATTCCATTTAGAGAGAAGCTGCATCGTGTTTCCTTCTGGTCCCAAAGTTACCTCAGCGAAAGCTTTGGAAGTAAGCAGCTGTCTGTAGTATTTATCTTTCCCATGTAGATTGCATGCCTTTAAAGCTGAATCGTATATGTCATCAAAGTTGGTTCCTTCAGACCAAAAAAGTGAGTCTAGAAACAGCTCAGCTTTCACCAAAACTTCAAAAACACTGTCAGCTGTCTTGGCATCTGAAAAACCCTCTGTTAGGCTTTGAACAATACTTTGTTTATCTTCATAGAATGCAATAAATGCCGTCATTGAATGACCGGTAAGAAACTGTTCATTTAGCTTCTTGAAAAGTGAAATGTAGAATACGTTCAAACGTCCCTTTGAGTTAAGAACCGTCTCTTTCATTTCACGTTCTCCCTTTTCTCTTGCAAATGATTGAAGCAGTTTGTGCATTGTGAATGAGCCGGGTTTCGAACTTGAATCAAGAAGTGATTTCCTCCGAAGGCTTTGTAATATCTTCCTGGCTTCGGAAACCCTTGTTTTACCCAACACAGCCGTAGCGACCTCTGTACTGAAATTCTCAGGAAGAATACTCAAGGACACTAGCGCTTCTTGTTGTTGTGCAGTGAGTCTTTGGAAAGATGAGTTGAAAAGTAACTGCAATCTGTGACTGGTTTGATAATCTGGATTGTCCAACATCTCGACGATACTTTCTGTAGGGGATTTCATAAAATCATCAAGAAACTAACTCGGTGGAACACTATCTTCTGAAATTAATGAACAGAGTAACTTCATCGCTAAAGGTACATGTCCGCAGATTTGTCTGATTTGCGTGCAGTCGGAAGCGTTCGCATTTGGAAGTAACTCATGAACTAAGGTTTGAGCGGAGGCTTCATCTAATGGTCTTATTCTTACACCCCGATGGCCTTGAAAATGCACGTTCATAAATTCAAAAGACTCCCTTGTGGTTACAGCGAATGTTACCCTTTGATTTCGCCTGAGAATTTCTTCAAGAAGTTGCATTACCTCTTCCTTTACTTTTGGCAAACCGCTTTCCAATAAGTCATCGGCATTATCAAGAATAAATACAGATCGTTCTGATATATCACTGATAAGTTGGCAAAGCTCATCATCAAGGGAGAGGCGTTGAGTGGATTGTTGCGCATTTGGAGCCGGCTGGCTAACAAAGCTAAGAAGCCTTGAGGTCAGATCTGCTTTGGACTGAAGTCCTCGTAATGAAACCCAACAGACAGGGCGTCCTTGAGATTGGAGAGCGTGTCCCACTGCAATTGCCACTGATGTTTTCCCGAATCCAGGTGAACCCCAGATCGACACCAGTCGTGTAGATTCGGAAGACACGTGACTGATGATCTCTTTGCACTCGCTCTGACGCCCGGTGAAGTTGGGAACCATTGAAGGAAGACAGGTTCTTCGTTGAGTTCGTTTTGTACCTTTCAAAAGGCAATACAATTAAGAACATTTATAGCATATTTGTTTCCTTGCATATTTTTACATCAAGAGTTTCGTAACCTTAGTTCCAAACGGAAATATGAAGAATGATTCGTTCGACAATCATCTTGGAAAATAAGTTAACTACCCCAAATTCGACGTTCCTATGTTTGTATTTTTAAACAAACAATTTATCGTGTTGTGTCTCGTTAAATTTAGTGTCGCTGTAGCGTGATTTTTTTCACCCTAGTCTTGTCGCGGTGCAGCCTGTGAACAGGCTCCTTTTCGAGGGTTAAATGACCACCTCACGGCCAAAAAGCCCGAGTCTCGACCAATCATATCGCAGGAAATCATATAGTTAGAATTGTCTATGGCCCTGAACCACTTGATTATTTGAGTAATTTCTACAAGACCCACAGAGTACCACTAACTTTACTTTTACTCAAAAATTACCTGCATGATCTGTAGAGACAAGACGACCTTGTTGAGAGGATTGGGAACTAGAGCAGGATGGCTCTGGTGATTTGTTTCGTGCTAACAAATCCTGCACATCTGACCAAGTACCTAGGAGGTAATTTTGCAAAACATAATCATCTGCACGGTTCCAAGAACACAGGAAGAAACAGGAGCGATAAGCTAAAAGGGCTAGCAACTCAAACCCACTGCACTGGCTCCAAAAAGTCACTAAGATCAGAAGGAGCTCGCTCGAATAAAGTAAGCTTGATTACGTCTAAGGCTCGGAGACATTTTCACATTAACAACACACTAACGGGTTAAATTAATGGGGAGTATTTGGAAATTGTGTCATGTACCAATATGACACAACCACACATGAACATACACTAAGTAGCCTGCAACTTTTACTTCATGTTAAAATATGGATTTTGTGCACGAGTGACGTATCTAAACAACAAATTGTTCTCTTGCCATGAGATCTAAATTCATATCGGCAAGATGTCGTGCACATGTACAAACGTTTCTCATTGTTAGGTTAACTTGGCTATCGTTACCTTGATAGTGAGGCCACCGTTTGAACACAACAGGGTCATTCAAAATTTTGATAACTAAAGAAGCAGCATTAGCACTTGCAAAGGGACTCCAATTTTCACTGTCATCTGCGTAATTGGAGATTCCTTTTACCACAAGCCATTCAACTTGGAGGTCAAACGCCGCTGTAAAAATTCCTGCAACAGAACCAGAACTATTGCTCATAAACATGGCCATATTAGCTGATAAAATGAGAAAATTAATAAAAGAAGTGTTTTCTACAATGATAAAACTCATTTTTCAAGAATAAATAGCTTTCTGCTTTTCGAGAAATCAAAAACAGCGATATCGACTCGACCACAATCAAGAAGTGGTGAGTTATGGTGGGCAAAATGCTCCCGAGGGAGTAGCATTTTATCGCTGCAGACCCTGTTTTTACCTTCAGCAACTGCAACAAGGCCTGCCGTTCTAAGATCTAGTTCCGGGTTGTTCAAAACGTTGATCGCGCTATCCACCTTTTGAACAACCGAGGCCAGGCAGCTGTTTAGTCACAGCAGGTGCTGACCATCAGAGCAATGTTTCATTGTCTTAATTGTAAGACAGAATGACGCGCCAACATTTACCTATTGTGGCCACCTCGCTCAAGGTAGGGGAGAAAAACGCAATAAAATATCCTCACCTTCACCTTCCGTGTCAATCGCCACTGCCTGAGGATACCGTTCAGCCAGTTCTTTACGCCGAGATTCAGCAGTAACTAGCTCTGGGCCACTCAAAAGCTCACCATTGCTATGTACTTTGATTTCTCGATCTTCCGAGTTCTTCAAAGGAGCCTCCCAGCCATGCGCTGAATCCTTGATGAGGTCAAGGAAACGTCTACTAACAAAGGTTCTTATGCCAGTGGACTGTTCTTGATTGTTTGTCACTACCTTGGAGCCATATGTTGTCAATTTTGCCGAAATAACAACATCTCCCAACTTGGTTTTCTCAGGGTTTAGCCCACTGCACGTTCCCACAGAAATAATCCCTTTGGGCTTGAGCACAGTGACAGCGTTTTTGGTAGTTATGAGAGAACCACCAGGACCACTGGAACCTTCATTACATCTCAATAGGGCAAGTGTTACTTTCTCCTCTTGGCTTTCACCCGCGTCCTCGAAGTAAACGTAACCGAGATCATCAAACCAACATTTGAATGGATTGTTCATTTGCATGTAGCAAGCTGAGAATTCACAATCCTTAACGGTGAGTAACAGAATATCGACAGGAAGATGTGCATCATTTGGATGTTTTGTTGGCGGTTGGATTTCTCTCATGAGTAGAAGATTAGCAATAAGCTGAGGTGGGTCTCTACTGATGTCGTCATATTTTCTCTTACTTCCCCTATTTTCAACATTAGATATATCGCCATCCCTTGAATCGCTGCCGAAGTTCTTTGGAGGTTTTGACATTTCTTTCAACCGAGATTTGAGAAATGCTCCTGTACAGCAACAAAACAAAACAAGAACACCTTACTTCTCGACATTCATACATATTTACCGGATGCCCATGACAAGAAGATATTTCAAAGCCGAAAAGGAGGGAAGCTCAAACGCAAGGTAAAAAAGAGTCAATTTGACCTTAGTTCTGTCCATTTGTACTGTGCAAATCTTGTTGGATAAACTCATAAATATTAACGTCGATCCGCCTGCGATCTAGTTAACGCGTTTGCCGTGGTAAAATTCTATTTTCAACACAGTACTGACAGGCAGCCCTCACATCTGATATGAAAACATGATAAACGGATTCCCAGTTGCCGTTTAGTCCCACAACGCCACTAAACCGCACTCAAACAAGAGGGGAGGGAAGGGAGATGGGCGACGCTTGGAAATGAAGAAATTAATTTCCTTTTTCATTGCTTTCAAGCGGCAGCCATTTTGAAAAATTAAGAAGTGGTCTGTGATTTAGTCTGGTCATAATTTTCAATTTTAGTATATAGTGTATAACCTAGGTTTTTCATTCAAATTTAGTATCTAGTAATTTGCCGATATTTAAAAACCTTGCCGGGAGAATTAATAAAATGTATTGTATGGTAAGGTTTGAAACCCGAGTTTGTTTCCGATAGCCGCTGACAATAATAAAATGAGAATAAAATGGCTTGCCTTGTTGTTTAGGAAACTGTTACGACGTAAGTAAGCGGTCACGTGACGTGTTCACAAAACGTTTTTCACTTTCCACACTGAAAACCTTGTTACCAGGGTCTAAGAGAAACTCTAGGCACGAGGTTGTCTGGACACAGTGTATTGCCTTTTTTACCCTTGAGTAAATCAGTTCTGATCTTTTTGCCGACCATTTTGTTTTAAGTTATAAATGTCACACGAAACTTGCCATGGGCATTTTAGGCTATATTTGTCCATGCCCTTCACCGTACCGTACAGTTTACGTTACTTGTCTATGACGGGAGTGCTCGTCGGAAATTTTCGTAAAACACCCTAAAAGATACCAGAATCGTGTTTGATGGGCGTGGCACAAACGGATATTTACTCCTAGGTATCAATTCTAAAACAACACATGTCATATCCCGCCATATGATTATGATTTTTTTTTCGGATCAATACCCGAAAAGGTACCGCGATAATTCTACAGGTGACCGTTTCAGATTTTAGCACCCTAAGCAGTACCAATCTACAATTTTGACCCCGCCATTTTTTATGGGGTTCAAATCAGAATGCTGATAACTGTTTTTAATGGAGCTCATGCATAACGACCCAGTGTTATGAAATTCAAATCGTTGATCTGCATTTTCTTTTTTCATTTAAAAATCACGGGTTAAATACCTTTCCTAACTTATCGTACAGATACAATTCAAACGAATAGCAACAGACGATACACACGTTTGGGTCCTTTGCAACAGATAAACAGACAGTTCTGGGGAAGGCTTATTTTGTTAGTTTAAATATTGGCCGCTAAATAAATCAGCCCATTGCCGTAGAGCCAGCCTTGCATTCAGTTTGTCTTATACACTTCAAGTGAGGTCTGGCTCGAGCATCTCTACATAGAGATCAGGCAAAACTGAACCAGAGCATTTTACTTATGCGTTGTGTGGACCTCTGCATTCAAACGTTTCTACAGTTCAGTCATCACAAGTTCAGTTATCGGAATTTAATCGCTGTTCAATCCGCTCGATAAAACGACTTACGAGAGCATAATTATGCTCTTCCCTCTACTTTCCTGAGCGAACATACAAAACTCCAGAAATTAAAAACCATATTAATGGCGGTGGAGGAGGGGGGGGGGGGGGGGGTGGTGTTGGGAGCAATAAATAGATTCCTTGTCATCCAAGAAGTTCTACTTGTGGAAAGTTTTATAAAACAAATGACACAAGTCTTGAAGTATTCACAACCTAGAAGGTGCCACAATATCTACAAATTTGGCATAATTGGTAGTCCACCCCTTTTAAAAATACAACAATGTATCCCAAAAGTTACGTGACCATCCAGTCCATATTATGCTTTTGAAGCGAGTTTCACAAGACGATTTCCATTTAAAACCGTGTAATTAATTTTCTCAAGATCTTATTGGATAAAACACATCATACGGTACATCCTCGTTATTTCAGCAACATTGAAAACAAGCAAACAAACAAGTCAAAGATTGATCAGGTCTAAATGGTAATGGTAATTTTTCAGGGTCCCAAAAGGGGGGTGGTCCTGTAGCCCTGGAGCCCGGGAGCCCCTTACGGTTGGAGTCGGTGGCGCCGATGGGCTGGGAGACCTCATATCCCTGCACAGCCCTTGCGCATCGCCATATACCTATTGGAGGAGTTAACTAAGGACGCTTTGCAGAAGAATACCTTAGTCATTTATTCTACGCCTTATGGCATCCGCAGGGCCAGGGGTCACAAGTTAATAGCTGAATTGGAGTCGCCCACACAGCATCCGACAGTTTTTGCAGCTGCTGAGGGTGCTAAGAGGATGTGTCCAGGCGGTTGTATCGAAAACTAAGACCCACGAAAACGAAGACCTAAGACCTAAGACCGAAATCTAAGACCTAAAACTAAGGCCTAAAACTAAGACCCCTATAATTTACCTTTTTTACCAGGGTCTTAGTTTTCGTTTTTTCGAAAACTAAGACCTAAAACTAAGACCCCCTTTTATTTCTTTAAAGGCCGTTTTTTCAGTTCACTTGAAATGGAAGCGGCTACAGTCGAGGAAAACACTGCTCAAAAGAAGCGATATTCATTTCAAATGTTCGCACAATAAACAGAAAACTCTGGTTAGCTTGTAGGTTGCCTGAATTATAAAGTGGCATAAACAAAACCAGTCGCTAGACTGGTAAGCTAATTACCAAATGGAGGTAATATAACTATCGAGCTCCAGACGCAAACAACTCACAGATATAAAGCGGAGCGGAATCGATGCTATTAACACAGCTTTGACTGAGAAGCGTTTTAAAGTTACAGAGCTTTCACTAAAGCTTAAACTATCTCTCTCTGCTAACCTTGGATCTACATTTAGTTCACCGTGACATACTCCTGCAACGACAAACACAAATAGCTGGGCCCAGCGTGATAAAAAATAGCAGGAAACACATTAAACGATCAACATATCTTTTCAGATCCTATTACTTCAGAGAGAGAAAAAACTACAAATATTGAATCCTCTTTTTTGTTAAAAATCAACATAAAACAACCCACTAACCGCAAAAGCAAATGAAAAGGGACGTTATAAGAGGTCAAATACTTTAAGAACGAAATCACAGAAAAACATTACAGACATAACACAGTTGACCTCTAGTCCGTAATACACGCGGCTTTATTCAATTCAATTCAATTTATTGCTTCCAATAAATTTATTGCTTCTTTAAAAAGAGTTTTTTCAGTCAACACTAACTCCTCCAAAACCAAGTAAATGTATACCCGTTAAAATACATATATAGGTGGCAAACGGCATTTAACAGCACTTTGTAAAAGTCGTACAGGCCTACCACTTCCAAAAGGAGATACTCGTTAGAAGAAATTAAAATATAGAAGGTTTTCAAATGTTTGTGCGGCCTGTCAACCCTTGCTATTTCCTACTGGAAAAAGAAAAAAAACGGCCTTTAAAGAAATAAAGGGGGTCTTAGTTTTAGGTCTTAGTTTTCGAAAAAAACGAAAACTAAGACCCTGGTAAGCAGTGTCAAAATGACTTTTGCCATACACTTCGCATCTGGTTTTTGTTTATTGTCTTGTAGTAAATAACGAATTGAAATAACAAAATTGCCTTTGGAAAAAGAAAAAACGGCCTTTAAAGAAATAAAAGGCCTTAGTCAAAATGACCTTAGTGACTTTTGCCATAGACTTCGCGTAGACCCTCGTGATCTGGTTTTTGATTGTTGTCTTATACTGAATAACGTCAATAACGGATTGAAATAACAAAATTGGCTTTGGAAAAAGAAAAAAACGGCCTTTAAAGAAATAAAAGGGGGTCTTAGTTTTAGGTCTTAGTTTTCGAAAAAACGAAAACTAAGACCCTGGTAAAAAAGGTAAATTATAGGGGGTCTTAGTTTTAGGTCTTAGTTTTAGGTCTTAGATTTCGGTCTTAGGTCTTAGGTCTTCGTTTTCGTGGGTCTTAGTTTTCGATACAACCGTGTCCAGGCCAGTTCTTTGTTCAACCCAAACAATAACAGCCATTGTCCTTTAACAGAGACACTTCTGCACTTCTGACACTTGCCAGGATCGTCTGGAATATAACACTGCTTCCTCCTCAATGGCAGATATTCGCTTTTTGTTTTATTACTGATAATACAGAGAATAATCAATTTCGCGAACTGGCCACACTTCTGTAATTGCTAGGTCTAGTAAGGTTTCATGCTCGATTCATGCCCACTAGCTATCACAGCGAGAGGATTATTGATCTGTTGCCAGAATCTAAAGGTACTTGAATTGTTTTTCCTGTTTTGCGTAGGATGGGTAGTACTATACAGAAAGGTTCTTATTACCACAAGTCGCACGAGATAAGTTTCCTGACTATTCGTGATGAATTCAGGAAGTATTTGTCACCGTTTGTTGAAAATGTGAATCAGTCTTAAATCAGGTGGCACTTCAAATGAGAGTTGTTATTTAGACAGACATGCAGGCTGGAAAACGCTTTGTTCCAAGAGGCTGGAAAACGCTTTTAATTTATTCCAAGAGGAGTTACATTTAAGGTTCAGATCCGGTTCTAGGGGGGAAATGCTATAAGTAACAAAGTGCATCGGTGGTTTAATTATCTATTCGGCAAGTGGAGGGCCTGAGTTTATGTTATTATAGTTTTTGCCTGGTACTTGAAACAGGCCTTATCCTGCAAACAATTCAGATTTCTTTGTTATTTTATTCAGCGTAGATTGATCTTCCATCCAAAAAGCGCTGTTTACAACGGGAATTTGTTCGATTATCCTCACATTTAGACAGTAGCTAATAATAATAATAATAATAATAATAATAATAATAATAATAATAAAAACATGTCGGGAAACTTTAAGTATCTGAAAACTTTTTCGTTTAGAGCCATTTCCGCGCGTTTTATACTCCAGTTTTTTCTTCGCCCTATTTCCAAAATGTTCTGTAACTTTTCACTAAAATTGAATATATATGGGAAAACGCAGACACGTTATTTTAGCGCTTCCGGTCATAAAGCCAGAGAACAAATCAAATTACCCTAGAATAATATTATAATCGCTTTGAGTTGTAGATTTCAAAAGGTGATTCAAGCGCTCGCATTTAGACTTTGTAAACAATTCGGCAAGTCATTTTATTAGAAAATGAAAGGTATGCTCTATATAAGCTTTAATTTGATGTGGGAGTTAATTGAGACGCTCAGGAAGTTGCCATTGCGTGACATTGTTTGTCCTGTTCGTCGGCTTTGGGGAGTACAATTACACAGACTCCTTTTATGAAAACATTCCGGGGGCGTTTTATCAAGAGCTGTGGGTACTAAAACCAGTTAAAACCAAACGCGAGTTTCCTTCGCGACGAGCAGCAATTCCCGATACTTCCCTCAACTTTATTATCGTACAGTGAGTTAAGAAAAAAATCAATGTTTACTCCCGGGCACCGGTTATTAAAGTTTCACGCGATGTCCACAGTTGCAGCTACCGTGGTACCCCGAGGGGGGGGGGGGGGTACTCCCCCAAAATACCTATACCGGTATGTGCCGCCCAACGGGGTCGTGATTTTGGGACTCCTGATCTAGAAGGGGTATCCATTTTAGAGACGTTTCCTAGAACGGGGTATAATATTTCCAACGCACGAAAGCTTCAAATTATCAGCAGCCATTTTTTCTAGAACGGGGTATTAAAAATTGACCATATGTTATGTTATGTTACGTTACGTTACGTTACGTTACGTTATGTTACGTTAGGTATCATGCAAATTCTTTCTAAAACGGGGTCCAAATTTGGGGACCCGGGCGGCACATACCCACCCAAAATATACCCGAGTACCCTCCCGGGCGTGGTACCTTTCAAGGTTGTGAATGAGGCAAAGCGGAAGATCTGTAGTATTGTTTTCTATGTTTCTAAAAGTTGGCTCAAGTAGTAGACTTCTAGAATCAAATGATCCCATTAAAGCTCCCCCCCCCCCCCCCTCTCCCCCGCCCCTCATCCATTGTATAAAATATCATTCCGTCTGGAGCCCCGTGAATTCCACTCTGGATGTGTGTAATTTGTGATTTGGATGGTTTGGAGCCAGTTCAGCATGATTTGTATGCGCCCTATGGGATTTCATTCCAGCTATTAAACTGGCAAGCAACAAACCTTTGATCAACAGAGATCGATTATAAAATTGTGCATTTAGCAACTTGAGGCAAACCTTTGTTCGAATCAAGTTTGAGATACAGGATCTTCACTATCCCCGACGTAGTCAATCGATAATATCGATAATCGATAACATTCGATAACAATCGATAAAAATCGATTAATTTTTTCGAAATTCGATAAAAATCGATACAAGATTTCGTTGTGAGTAATCGATAATTATCGATTTTTGAATTAGGGCTATCGATTGTATCAATAAATATCGAATTTATCGAAACTGAATTATCGTACCATTTTTCGCAACGGAAACACCAAAAGATATTAAAGAGCTCGCAGAAACACTTATAACAACTTCCCTGTTCGTTAATCGATAAAAATTGCTACATCTTTTCTACAAACTTTAAGTAATACTCAGCGTGTGTTGTATTTGAAATCCGCTTTAGATCCCTGGTTCAGATTATTCCACTAGGCTAGTCATGCAAATACTTTTGAATCATTCCTTATATTGATCACTTCTTATTCCCCATATTTCTTAGGTTAAAACGTGGTTTCAAAACCGCCGGAACAAAGGAAAAAGAGAAAATTTAAACGATAACCTTGAAGCCGAGAAGCCGGAAAAGGAAAATTAATTCACGTTTGTAATCGAACAATAAAATCAGGAAGAAAATCATAATGCAGTCTCTTTGGTGTCTTGTACAGTGCTTGTCAACAAATCATTTCATTGCCGCCTTTGAAATCTACATTTAAAGAGTCACAATCAAACGCCCCGTCAACGTGAATAGGATAATTTTTATCCATTCTATAACGATCGATGAATACGATAAAATCGATAAAATTAACACTTCGTCGGCGTGTGAGTATCGATTTTTATCGATTGGCCGATAAAGTCGATATCGTTTAAAATCAATTTATCGATAGATATCGATTTATCGAATGATTTTCCGATATCAATTTTTATCGATTGACTACGCCGGGCACTGTCCTGTTGCGTTTCTGTCCCGGGAGGGGGGGGGGGGGGTACTCCCATATATGAGCTATATAGGTATGTGCCGCTGTGAAGGGTATGGTTTTCAGGCAGTTTGGTCTTGGATAGGGTATAGTAATCAGAGATTTTTTTGTCTAGAATAGGGTATCATTTTCCGCGAAACTGGTCAGTTGCGTGAAGAATTTAGTTTAGACAAGGTTTACTGGCAAATGGCATTTAAAAATCGGTACGGCGGGCAGTACGGCATTTTTACTGACCCCTGTTAAGTAATAACTATGATAGTAAACACGTTTCTGGAAAATAGCGAGTCTGGAATAGGTCTAGGATAGGGTAGGGTTCTTCAGTGTTTAGTCTAGAATAGGGTTGCAAAATGCAGCTAAAATGGTCTAGTATAGGTTAAGCGTCTCAGAGTCCCAGCGGCACACCCCCACCCAAAAATTTCTAGAGTATCCCCCCCGGGGAGGTTTCTGTCGGCAAAAATGAAGGTGCTTTATCAGTTTTGACGCCACTGGGCATAAAACAATCTTCCTGTTAAATGGCATCTGTCTTCTGATTAACATGTTCCTAAATTTTTGAATTTGTCTTCATTCACGGCATTTCCTCTCTCAGTGGTTAAGAATTTGATTTCGTTTATGTAGCACTCTTTAAAGCCAAGCTTAATTATGTATACAACACGCGTAGTTAAATAATTCATGAACCATTACAAAGTTTACCTTTTCTTTTTAAAAGATATCAGCTGCACCAGCACCTTAATGAACGCCACCAGAATTGTCAGTCATCAAGGAATCACGAACATTGTACGACATAACTATACTACTGTCTCTGAAACCCTTACGATTAAAATTCCGAGACAAAGAATGCAACTGAAACCCAATATTAGGGGAAATTTCCCCAATTCTTAGAAAGGAAGTTGAAATTCCAAACAAATTACGTCAGTGGCGGAAATATAAATAGATGTGAGGCCGAGAGGAAATGGTCCGAGCCAAAGTTTAAAGCCAATAACATGCAAAAAGAGAGGAGAAGGAACAAAATTCAAGGCCGTTGGTTGAATTTCACGGAGCACCTTGCAGACCAATCTTATAATATGGTGACATGGATGCGAGGGGAGAGGGAGCGGGCGGAGGCAATAAAGACAGTTACACATAAAGGACCATAAAGTAGTCTACTTGTATCAGACTAGTGTGTCACGTTTAAGTCGGTAAACTGACAATTTTTTGCTTTATTCATAGCTCGAAATCTGCTACGATTGCTATAACACCCACAATGTATTTAGCAGACGATAAACCGTCAATTTTAAAATGTGAGTGCTCCCGGAAATACACGTGATTATTTTAAAAGCCTTCTACATAGGATTCTAGGTCATTTTACTCTATTAAACTCGCAGTGAACAAACCCGGCATAATCGACACAGACGTTCTGTGCAATTGCGTACTAAATGATAGACGAAGCCTTTGTTGAAATCTGAGTCTAAGTCGCCAGAACTTAGAAAGAACTGTTGGCAGAAAAAAATTGGCAGAACTTAAAGCTCTTTAATGTTTTGCCGACCGAAGCATAAAATAATTAGTTTTCCGTAAACAAAATGATATATGTCCGATGATTTTCTTATTTCGTCTTCATGATCATACACGTGCTTTCTGGATTTGAAGTTGGTTTCGTTTCCCTTGTTCTCTTTGTAAATGAGATGTGCATATTGGGTGTATTAAGGCAAGAGTAGATAAACATGAACGCCATTTTTTCCGCCACTTGACGGAAATATGGAAATAATGGAAATATCTCGTTCACGTTTCAAGCAATCCAAAAACTCTCTGCTTATCTCATGAATCTATGTTATGGGGTGTTATGGAAATAGTTTTTCTCAATTTGTGAATTTATCACTTCAGATTGAGGCTAACCCTGTAAAAATGCGTCTTCAATGCTTTCATTGTAACCGTGACTGACCTCTGGTTCACGAAAACGTTTGGAGACTGGCACTAGACAAGTTTGACGCCTGTCTATTATTGCTCGCCTGTTTGCTGAGATCAGTGAAAAGTGTGAAAATAATTTATACCTGTAAGCTTTATGTCTAACTGCAGTGAAAAATATCCGTTTTGTTCGAAAGAAGAGCCAATTTGACTGAATGAGATGTAGTGGAGCTACTAGAAAGCTATACAAGAAGTTGACAAATGCAAACACGGGAAAACTGGAGTGAATTCGTCGAAGGTATATCAGCCACTAGACATTCAGCTAAGCTTATGTTCATAATTAGCTAGTTTTTAGGCCTGCGCTACCATTTCCATGCACTATAGTTATTTAAAAATGACTACAAGGCAACAGACTCAGAAGGTGCTGTTACAATGTAAATTAATCGTCCTGCAATTTGCCTCACAATTCGTTCAAATTTTTCAGTGATCGGGTCAGTGAGACAAGCATGCAACAACAACAACCAACAGGAAAAATCTGAAAATCATTGCAAAATAAACACTTATAATAATGACTGGTCCTGAGGGAAACAGTGAATTTTGTTTCCTGAGACTTAATTCTCAGGAAACATCGAGTTTCGAGGGAAATAAAATTCACTGTTTCCCGAGGGATCAGTCATTAATTGATTTGTTATATAGCAACACAGAATCTTATCATAGCCATATTCATGCCACCTTTTGTCATGGTCTGATCACTAGTACACTGTTACCCTCTGACATAAAAAAAATTGCCAGCTTTTGCAAAATAATGTTGTCTGCTCATGGATGTTTGGCGGGAAACTGTTTGTTTGATGTCATGTGATCATGAATCAACCATTGAATGCGTGCATTGTATTGAGAAAATCTCCAGCTATATGACAATATAATTTAAGTCATGATCAGTTACTGCAATGACTGTAGAAAGCAGAACTGAATTCTAAAGAAGATTAGCTCTCTGTAACTACATGTTGCAGCAGCTTGTTTTGCAAAGATTTTACTCTTTGGTTGCTATATAGACATTGAATGCAAACAAAGACTACAAACAAGTCAAAGTGCGATCAGGACTTTATTTTAATTTTTCATGGAAGAAAAAGAAAGTCATTTCATAGAAGCCAGTGAAGGTGAGATTTAAAAATTTGGTGGTCAATGCAGTGCCAGAAAACAGCAAAGAATCCACAATATAAATTAATGCTGTCAATTCATTTACAACTGAAGTCTGTTTGGGAAATTAACGAGAGTGCTGTAAAATAAATAAACCCATTACTGGCTTGCTGGCCTATCGAACTATAAATTGCCGCTCTCTTAACATGCTGTTACAATAATTAATGTAACACTTTTTTGTGCAACTTGTTGTTGCAAGTTGCTTGCTTATTTATTTCAAGCATGTTTGAGGTTGGCGGGAGGGAGGCTTAATAGAGAGGGGTCTTATTATAATAATAGGGAGCTAAGACAACAAGGACGGCAACGCCGAGGAAAACATCACTTGAAAAAAAGGATTCAAGCTATTTTAAACTACTTAGCAATTGTTCCAATTTGTTTAATTTGTCTGATATGACTGGATTGTCCAGGAGCTAAATTTGTAGGGTCAGCCTTTAAGTTCAAATAGAGAAAGGAAAATTAACCGTCGTGTGTTCACGTTCTCCATGAAACCTATAATTTGATCATTTGACGTTATTGTTTTGCAGGGAAGGCAACAAAATGTACATGTACCAAAATGTAAACCACATGTGCATAAGCATTGTTTTTGCTCATTAAACCCTTTGTTTTGTGCCGTTCTCTCTGCCATCACCGTCGTGGTTGCATAAGCTCCCTAATATTTAATGGAACACAATGTCATCCGAACTTCCTGCACATGAATAAACGTCCATAAACCATACTTTAATCGATGAATAAAGTGTTGTACATTCATGATTACCGTAAATATGATTATTTTTAAGTTCAAGTACCATAATATTTCTACCAAAGCTTGCAAATACAGCATTTGACTGTGTGCCTGGATTGGTACATAATGTACCAGTAATACAGTCTGTTGTTTGTTGTTTTGGTTGTGAAGGAGAAGGGAGGGGGGGGGGGGGGGGGGGGGGTGTTAATAAATTTCTTGCTTCAAAAAGCAGGGATTATTAGAGAGGGGCAGCTTAATAGAAGATTTATGGTATTATGTTTTTTGAAAATATCTGTGTACTTAATCAGCTGTTAAGTTGTGTTTTAATATGTAATGTTTAGCTCACTTGTTTGTGGGAGAAGTGCTTGATGGTTTGATTCTTCTGACTAAACGTGGGGACTCCATCTACTCATGCGGCAAACTTAAAGACCTTGATGAGGTAATTGACAGTCATGCAACGTTCTCAGAGGGTCCCCTATAGCTCTTTACAAATTTTAATTAAATTACATGTATGTAAAAACATTGTGTCTTCACACATCACAAATAATAACCAAAATGCTTTCATACTGTCTCACACCAAAATCAAGGGTGAATTCATATGCTGGTAAAAGAAAACAAAACATGGAAAATTATTTGATTCTTCAGATCAAATTGTTTTCCCTTTGTATAGAATTTAAGGCAGTCATGTAATGTTCAAGAGCAGGATAACAGTGACCAGTGAGATTTATGACTCTAGAGCATGCAGAAACTTAAGATATAAAAATTAGGAATTCCAATCACAAATAAATAGCCTCTGTCTTGTTTCACAGGAAAATAATTGGTTTCAATCATGTGCACTCCCCGGGGGGGGGGGGGGGGGGACTCCCATATAGAAATGACAGGGGTGCTCGTCAGAAATTTTCGAAAAACACCCTAAAAGATACCAGAATCTCGTTTGATGGGCGTGGCTCAAAATAATTTTTACCCCTAAGAGGTACCAATCCTAAAACAACACGTCATATTCTGTCATATTTTTTCGGCTCAATACCCTAAAAGGTACCGATAATTCTAACGGTGGTCATTTTAGATTTTAGTACCCTAAGCGGTACCAATCTACAAATTTTGACCCCTAAAAGGTACGACGAGCACCCCTGTCATTTTTATATGGGAGTCCCCCCCCTCCCCCGGGGTGCACTCATGTCCAATATAATGTCACATAAAAATATAGGGGGCCCTCTCCTTAAACTCTAATAATTATTATAATGTTTAGTTGTCTTAGAAAAAGAATTCAGCTGGGGACCCCTTAATTTTTTAGAGATTGTAATAATGAGACCAAATGAATGTGGTTGTAGGTTTTTCTCATTGTCCCATAAGTGACCACCTTGGATTTGCAGTTTGGGTGATCACTTAGAGGTGGGTGGGGGGGGGAGGCGCAGAGGGTTAGAACTTTCCACTTCCCATACCCTATTCTCCTGCTTTCCATACCTTTTTCTCTCAACTCCCGCCCTTTTACGCATTGGTCCCGCCCCGCATTTAGCATTTCTCTCCCGCTTCTGACCCTGCTAAAACTCCCGATTCCTGCCATTTCCTCTCCCTCCTCCTATCCTCCCGGGCTGCAGCCCCCCTGTTCCCCTCACCACTTCCTAGAGGTTAAACTTTTTCGGTGAGGTTAACTTTGCATGAGATTGTCATTGTCAGGATGGGAAACACTCCATTGTTTAGTAATAATGGGTTTCTGTATTAGCAGGTAAATTTTAGAGATGTATGGGTTTTTGGCTGGGACTCGGAAACCTGTCTGTAATAACAGGGTGTCTGTATTAATCATTTGACAATGTCTATAAAGCAGAGTTTGACTGTTTAAGACTGTTAAGTATTAATTTTACAGAATAGCCTCCCACAAAATGTGCTCATATTTTAACCTCAGATCCAAACTGCACAAGTACTATTGTGGACTAATTTAATTCCGTACCAAAGTTAGATAGATATAATATAGATATCCAGCAAGAAATTAAATTCATCAAACTTATGAGCAGCATTTTCTTTTCTACAGAAGTACTACTCTCAGTTTCTTGTAATCTTCAACATCACATCTGAAGAGGAAGGTACATGAACTTGTAAATGTCATTAACTGTGTGTTGTTCCAGAAAATTCCTAGACCACCCACAAAATTAATGTAGTTTTGGTTTTAACTGCCCCCTTCCCTCTTAAACTTTAGTTTCACGCTTGGCTATTGCCCCCCCCCCCCCCCCCCCCACTCCCCTCAAAATTTCCATTGCAGGGTCATTGACCCTGCATGGGGATGATATTGGAGAGGGGCATTTGTCTTTTTGTGTGGCTGTGTTTTGTGTTCAAACATTACTGTTTGTGTGAGAAGGTTTAGATCCAATATCTTTTGAAAATCAAGACAAAGTAAGCAGGCAATGACAAGTTTTCTTGAATGTAAAAAATATTCATCTATTTCCAGAGGGCTCCCCATACTAAAGTTGAGATACTGTAGCTTGGCTGGATGTATAAAAATCAACATAATGATTCTACTGGGGGAGGGGAGGGAGAGTTGACAGCAAAGATAATTTGCTAGGAGAAAATGTCAGTGTCCCTACACTTTTGGCCAGGATTATATTGTTACAACTACATGTAAACTTTACAGTGGTATACATTATTCACAAGCGACATAAAAAAAGCATAAGCAGAGCGAACAAACAAACATTGACATGAGCATAAGATATTTTTTCCAAGAGGGCATGGTAACAAAAACCTGCAATCTGATTGGTTTTTAGCGTGGTCTGGATTTTCCTATCTTTGCCCACGGTCACGGTAACGCTATCGTGAATTTTTGTCCTTGTGTTTACAAAAATTGAAACCT
The DNA here is from genome assembly GCA_022457155.1 of Cladopsammia gracilis. Lineage (NCBI taxonomy): Eukaryota > Metazoa > Cnidaria > Anthozoa > Scleractinia > Dendrophylliidae > Cladopsammia > Cladopsammia gracilis. Next base: position 782,039 of record JAJGOT010000025.1, read on the forward strand.
TGTGCAGCATTTTCAAGACCTCGGTCACAGGTCTTCACTAATTATACAGACCTCCCAGCGGCAAATAACATATATGTCAGTAGATTTTTATATTTATGCTTAACATCAAGTCTGTTTTTGCTGGACATACATTGTAAGTGCTGCAGCTATGCTTCTGCTTTGAACATCTCTCTCCATCAAAATTTGTTAATGGGCATTGAGTGGCATTTTCAAGACCTTGGTCACAGGTTTTCAGTATACAGTACAGACCTCCCAGCCGGCAAATAACATATATGTCAGTAGATTTTTATATTTATGCTCAACATCAAGTCTGTTTTCACTGGACATTTATTGTAAGCACTTCTGCTTTGAACATATTAGTCTCCATCAAAATTTGTTAATGGGCATTGAGTGAATTGAGTGAATTGTTGGGAGAAATCTAACCTAGTAAGTCTCTTCTCTAAGTAAGGAATCAACATAATGGCATGTCTTGAACCACCATACTTCTGATCACCTATATTGTATTAACCACTAGAACCTTAGCATGACTGTAGTGTAATGTCATCCAAGTCAGTTGTCTTGTTGTTGTCTGATTGATTATGCATAACTTTTTCTTGCAGAATCTACTCTTTGCCAAAAAGGATTTGTTCTGCAAACTGGTATAGATGCTTGTGAGGATAAATACATTATTTATAGCAAGAACTTTTGCAGGTAGGCCCATTATCTGTCGGTGTTATTCAATGGCACGCATTTTTAATACTAGGTGCTCTTCTCAAACCATTTAATAAATTTGGAGAAATTCAAAGCAAATATTTGCTGTATGGTAAAAATATTAGTATCACCTATCCAATTATCCATCACAGTAGTGATGTCCTTTGTTTTCTTTTCATGAATTATTAATGACTTTGAGAAGTAGTTAGCTGAGACTGAGCTCTGACAGTGAAGTATCAGCTGATCAAAGTGAGTCAAGCCCCTTAAATTGTAAATAATTAAAAAGTATTTGGCATGCCTCGAAGTTAACCCTTTCACTCCCAGAGTCAATTATGGAGACATGAAGTGTATGCTAGTTCTAAGTTTTGAATCTGTCAATGAAATCCTATGGTGTGACCATTCAAATGAAACCTCTTCAGCAGAACTTTTGCATGGTACCATTTGTTTTTCAACATTTTACAAAATGAAATTTGGGATTTTTCTTGAATTTTGATTTCTGGCACTCTTGTGATTGAAAGGGTTAAAAACACATTTTAATGAAAAGAACACTCTAACCTGCCGTAAGCGACCACCCAAAATGCAAAGGTGGTCACTCATGAGTGGTCAGACCACAGGCCGCCCACAGGTGGTTTAATATTTGAATCTAATAGAGTGTTTTCACTCACGTGGTCTGCAGCTATGCTAATTTATTTGAACAAAACAAAGTGTTTGCATAAGAAAAGAGTTCAATCCCCATAGGATTAGCTTGGGACACCAATATGGCCGCCGTTTTATTGTTTTGGGACACCAACATGGCCACCGTGACGTCATGTGAAAACACTCCATATGAACCTGTAGTAATATTTCAATGTACAAAGCACATATCAGCACAAAATATTTCGTTCAGAGCACATCAATAGGTTTTGGTGCAAGGAACAAAAGTGTTGTTTTATTGGAGTTCTACTGCAACATATTATTCATTACAATTTGCGTCTTTAGTGACATTGAAAGATGGGTGAGTGGTCGCTTACCAGAGGTTAAAAACAACAGAAAAATTCAAATAACCAGCGTTGAAAGTGGTCGCAGTCATGTGCAATAGGTTTGACTAGATTTGACTGGAAGAAATTTGGTATTTTTAGAAGAGTGGTCGCTTAGGAGAGGTGCAGGTTGCACACAGAGGTTTGACTGTAATTCTAATGTGTGTACGGCATTTTTCTTTTCAGTGTTTATGCAGTGACACGTAATAACAGATCTGGCGTCATTGTGTGTAACTTGCCCTATGGTATCGTGATGGCGACTTACTCATTTCCATGCACAAGTGTTAAGGCAATAGACATTGTGGAGAAGGCTTGTGAACTACTGCGAGGATGACATGATAACATGCTGGCCTTTGATCTTCAAAATATGAATCACACATCCAACAGATAAATTAACTTCTATATTACAGTGAGCGTTAGGCAGAACAAAGTGCCCTGTTATTTATGTAAATGTGTATTTGCACATATTTTGACATAGTTAATATTTCTGTATTAGAGACATGGTGGTGTATAATGGTTAGGACTTTGAAGGTTGGTGCTTCAAGGCGTAGTCTCTGCTGTTGTGTTGTTTCCAAGAAACTTTGCTCCACATTGTCTCTCTCCACCTAGGCATATAGATGGGTACTTGGCTGGTGACATTTCACGAGGTTTGCATGTTGCTGTCAGTGTTTTGTGCACTACCATGCTGCAAGTTCGCAATTTCACAGAATCTTCTTGTCGTTTGTTAACATTGTCGCTGATTTCGCTTTTTCAACGCCATGTCGCTTGTCGGAATTTACCCTCACATGGTCTCCATAATGCTTGGGTTGGGATCCCTGTGAATGGACTAGCATTTTCCATCCAGTGCATTAATCTCCAGCCATGTCGGCTTCGTGTGTGACTTAATTACCTTTAATTTACAGACGTGGAACCCCGATATAACGAAGTGCCAAGGAACTGAGAAAATGTGTTGGTTATTACAGGGTTTTGTTCATTGATATACCAAATTTGTGGGAAAATGATCAAAAACTTCATTATATTGGGGTTTGGTTAAAAATTAACTTGCCTCGATAAGAAATACGGAGGATAAGGCTTAGATGACACTTTTAATAGTGCCCTCTGGTAGCATGTAATGAGCTGTCGACAGCACACAGTCTTTTACAATGGAATGTGTAATCAAATTTTAAAAGGATTTTAATCTCTGTTGATCTGTTTTGCATTAAACGTCAGTCACATTATGACATTTTTTCTTTATATCGGGGTAAATTTTACGTTTGGGCTTCTGGATTGTGTTCTTTATAATGAGGATTTCATTATACTGGGTTAGTTGCATCCGGGTACTGTTCCATAAGTTTTACTGTAAAAAAAGGATTTTGCGTTTTTTTAATAAAATCCAAAAATGGATCATGAATCAGTCGAATCCATACTTCAACTGAGAGTTTTCAGATCAAATCGCAATAAATAAGTTTATGAATGTATGTATGTATGAATGAATGAATGAATGAATGCATGCATGCATGCATGCATGCATGTATGTATGAATGAATGAATGAATGAATGAATGTATGTATGAATGAATGTATGTATGTATGTACTGAATGATTCCATTTTTGGTCTAATTTGTTACATTTTACCGTAATTTCCTCATGACAAATGATAACCAGGGTGATTATTCTTTTCTATTACTCCAAAATAGGACAAACATTTAAGATGGAGGGGGAGGGGGGGGGTGATTAATTAAACATTGCTTACTTGATGTTGTACCCTAAGGAATTTTTTATCTGTACCATAAAATCCTATGTAGCGAGCGTGACATAGCGTGACCTTCTTACTTGCGCAACAAGGTGTTAAGTTTCCATCGCTATAATCGCTATATTTATCTTGCACGTACACGCAAGTAAGCATAGGTTGTAGTTACTATTTTGCCGATGATTCGTAATGACTAAGGATGATTCAGGATTATTCAGCATTTGTAATGTTTCTATGTTTAGTAGCTTTTAGTGATTCACGTCAATACATGTACATATAAATACCGTAGTTTAACTCAATAAAGTTAGTTGATTATAGCTCTTGCCGAAGTCGCAGTTGTTGTCTCTAACAAGCTAGCCCCGACCTGAAGAACGTGGAACGGCCAAACGCTACATTGGTGGCAGCGGTGGGATGGAAACTTAACACCTTGTTGCGCAAGTAAGAATGTCACGCTATGTCACGCTCGCTACACCTACAAATTCACAATAACTCAGCTGAACATGGAGTTTTAATCAGTGTTCTAAATTATTGGGTATTGTTTAATTTGCATCCAGTGACAACACCTGCATCTGAGTCGTCAATGGGTCAAACTACATCTGGCTACAGTGCCTCAGTGAGCCTCAGTGTCATTTTAGGCTTTACTGTTATGAGTGTTATGGGTTACAATCAAAGGCTCCTATGAGCTAATACTCCACCGACCCTGCACCCCCTGCACCCCTGCATCTACCTTCTTTCCCTTCTCTCCATCCAACGCTGTCCTCTGGCTCATGGGTAAGAAGGTGACCAAACGTTACATTGCAGGCTCAATGTTTACAGCTGACTGACTAAGTGAAAATTTGCATATTTCCCCATATTCTATATTAAAATAAAACTCAGTCAATGCTGAGGGAAAGGGGGCAATTATTTGAAGGAGGTAATTATTTTAACATTTTCCCATTAAGGGGTCAATTAATCAAGGTATGGCAATTATTCAAGGAACTACATTAGTCTAGCTTACACCCTTCAAAGATAATTTTAAGAAGTAGAGTGTAATCTTATATATTAGACGACGGGTCGATACAAACACGTAGCTCACCGGACTTCTTTACACCTAACAACAATCTGACTGACACGACAAGCCCGTGCTTTGTCGCGAAAAAACTCAACTTACCGAATTTTTCTCGCCTTTTTTTCTGCGATTGTATGATGCAAATTATTCAAGCAAACATTCTGTCCGTGAATCGAACATATCATGGAGTTTTACCCTCCAGTTTTATGATGGCTCCATTGGACTTCTTGCCTGCGAACAAGCTCTCGGGCTCGGGCTCGGGCTCAGTCGGGCTTTGGGTTTGGGGGAGCAGAGGGCGATCCCTTCCCCCACCCCTCCTCTCTTCCCCAAAACCCAAAGCATTGGACTTCTACTGTTTTTACCGAGTTTTGTTCTCAGATCTCCAATGGTGCGGTAGCATATGATCATGCGTATAACTTAAAGTGGAAGTATCACGGGGATTTGGTGTCATTTTAAAAAGCAAAAAATGTTAATGTATGATCAGAAACCGAAAAAAAAAAGTTCCAAAGGTGTGATAAATTGTCACAAGATATATCAAAACTGTCGATCAGTGTCTCTGGTCATAGACGGACTGGGTCTCAGTGAATTACAACTTGAAAAAAATTAGCCTAATCTTTTTCAAGTTACCACATTTTCGTCTCCAAATTTGCTAGAACAGACTATAATCTGTCCCTCTTTCAAGAATTAGTTGATTTCACTCTCTTGGTGTTTTAGTATTTCTTTGTGAATAAGTAAAGGTATTGTAAAATGGCTTTGACCAAAAACATCAAAATTCCCGTGATACTTCCCCTTTAAGTGCGAACCATTAGATCATTGAGAGGGTGGTTGGGTGATCTTAATAATAACCATATTCAAGTGTCTGTGTATTTAGGTTTTACAGACTAAATGGGAGCATCTAAATAGATTTCAAATATAAAAGATATATATCAGAATCAGATTCAGTTTTTACGTTATTACCAATAGTAGTATATTGGCGACTGAGTTAAAGTTATATTTATCAACAGTCAGTACCACGAAAGAATTCCATTCATCCTCACTATCTACCCAGCAACCGACGCAATAGGCCATTTCCGAGTTGTTTTTAGCCTCTCTATCAAAGCGAGGTTAGGTGCGAAATCTTTCATATGAAAATGAGTTTTCATTCACATGCAAATAAAACTTATTTGCATGTGAATGAAAACTCATTTTCGCACCTAGCCTCGCTTTGATAGAGAGGCTAAAGGCAACTCGGAAATGGCCTATTAAGAGCATCATTTTACATAACTTTAAATTACTCTAAAATGACCCCGAAAACAGGCAGATTGTTTTCCACAACTCCTCACTGGTTACATTTAAGGTGGCTGAACACAGTTTGCACGCGCTCTTCAATTTCAGCTGCTTACGTGAGTCAGCGTGCGCAGAGTTTTGAGAAAAACAAACGTGGCACCTATTAGCGATCATTTTATTTTGCTCAGCGTGGATCGCGAAAGTGTTGTTTTCGTTTTAAAATCAAACAATTTGTTGTTCGTAAAAATGTTTGTTTAATCAAAAGATATTTAAAGAACCATTGAAGAAGTACACTGCCTTTTTGTTCGTTTTTGTCTTTGGATCGAGAACCCAGTCAAATGCAACGCATGCGCAGTTGACCAAAAAATTGTGACTGGATGTTTTCGCGACTTTCCTCGGAAACCTGCTGATTTCTACGGAGCCACTCGTTAGAATTTACGAAATTTGACACAATAATATTTCCGAATATGCAGAACTCACCTGCCATCAAAAATTTGAAATCTAACAAAGGCGATTTTTACAAAATTCAAACATATGAAACCACAAATTACGGAAGATCCCTCCGTCAAAATTACATGAGACCAGTGTTAACATGCGAATATTTTTACGAGTTTACTGTAGACAAATGATGGACAAAATCTAACGACTAGATTTTCTGAAAATAAACGAAACCAAATATTGCAGGCTGATTTACAATCCACCGTGTTGCCATGGCAACATCCTAAAAGCTCAACAAAAATATCAAAAAGTACAGCTTGTTGCTTAATCGTATGCCTCACCAATTTTGGGCGCCCAGACGTTAGTGGTTTTAAAATGACAATGAATGACGCATGGGTACTGTGAAACTTTGTTCAGCCACCTTAAGTGTGGCAAAAACACAAGCAAATTTCTAGTTAGAAGCGTACTGAAATCTGACGATCAACCTGGTAGTTTTAAATGCGAGCGCTCAGACTCGTACCCAGTCGTCACTTATTTATTTTATTCGCAAGTAATTTGGGCGCACCGACGTGCACCGCGATCCACCGCGATCTTAGAAAATAAAGAGAAGCGACTGGGTACGAGTCTGGCGCGCGCTCACGACGCAACACTTGTCCTTTCATTTACAATGCGGATGGAATATCGGGACCCAAACGATCTATTAAAATCACTGATCGTTTCACATGCACCTCCGCAAATCATTGTTATCAACAGCATAACATGCATGCAAAAAGATATACATTGGCAAAACAAGGAGGAGACTAGGCGATCTACATCAACATCTACGAGACACTGAAAGATAAAGAAATGACAAAGACGCATCTAAACCACTAGCTCGATACTTTAATCTCAAAAATCATTCTAAACAAGACATGGCGATCGACGGCCTTTCTTTACACCAGGGCAAAACAGAAAGACGTAAAAATTTAAGCAAAAATTCCTAATAAAAATAATTTAAAAAAATATAAATATTTATATGGCGCTATTTCTGTCACCGTCCAATGGCGCTTTACAGATTAATAGTCTTTTGTGACAAAACGTTAAAAATGCTTAATTTTACCATAGTTAATAGAATAAACTGGTTATGAAACTCGGTCAGTCCTTTGTTATATGTTTTTGTTCTCCATTTCTTTGTCCGTTTGCCTTGACCCTGCACAAAACACAAAAGGTATTGAAATGCATATAAGCAACTGACCAGTAGAAACATTTGGGCTCACACGTTGAACAAAACAATGTGCACGGTCAGGGTTCGTTGAAAGCAGCTTTGTACACTCTTTTTGAAATTTGTTGAGCTTCATAACCAGTTTGTTCTATAGACACTTTTAATAAATACCACGATGCATCATTTTCCGCTAATGACGTCAAACATATTCTTTTGAATTCTCTTGCAATTCAAAAGAATATATTTGACATCGATAGCGGAATGTGATGCATTCTGGTATTTATTAAAAGGGTCTATTAACTATGATTTTACTTACAATTTTAGTGGTAAAAAGTTAATCTAAATCAATAATCATATACTTAATTCAGCAACACTTCTAGTCTTATTATAAGAAAATAAAATTACATTACAGTAATAATGATAAGCCAAGAGAGTGCTCGATGCATATAGCAGAGCAGGAATATATTTTTCACACGATGTGATGTTACAAAACAGTAACTCGAGTTTCACGCTCGGTGGCGATCATCAGATCTGATGAGCTGATGATGATCAGACGATGATCATCAGGTCTGAAACTCGAGTTACTGTTTTGTAACATCAAATCGCTCACTGCTTGCAGTTTGAGCACTCTCGTGACTCCACAATGCAATCCAACAATGTGTAACCGTACATCCTGTGCCCAAGTTCAGGAGTTGCCATAAAGCCATTATGGTAATAACCGGGAGGGCACATTGTATACATAATTGTATATGCATATCAAATATATGCATATCAAATATTTATGCTCTAGTTTTTTCTATCGAGCACTCTGACAACAGTTCTGCAATATATATATGCATATAATATATATGTTATGAACCTATGATATTAACATAATGGTAATAGAGTGATTTTACTTAACCCGTGAAATAGTTAGTAGAATAGTACGTACTATTATACTATAATTTCGTTGTTTTCTTTTGTTTAATTTGGACTATCACACACTAATTGTTAGATAGTGTTTCACGGGTTTGGTAAAACCTCTCTAAAAGCTAGTATGATAAATACGTTTTGTTTTTCTTTAGTTTATTATGTCCAAAGAACGAAAATAATAATTATTTCCCGAGAAAAAGAAAGGAAAATCGTTTCTTTAGCTGTTCAAAGATGCGACACTTCAGTTAGCCTGCGGGGCAGTCGCCAGAAAGGGAAAGGGAACGTGCTTTACGCGCGCCCAAAATCCTCCCTCCCAAACCCCCCCCCCCCCCCCCCCCCCCCTCTTCCCTCCACTTTCTGGCGCTATGGATGACATTTTTTTAGCTTGATGATTATTTATGCCAACTTTTTTGGCTGAACAAATGTCAGACAGCGACTAATCTGTTTGTTTACAGTCACCTGAAGGTAAATAAGATGTTTCGGATCACTCTTAATCAGATGACATGATCGTGTCCACTGTAATTTTGCCGCCATCACTCTCATTTCAATACGCTTTTTGAAACACTTTAGCTATGCATGCTTTCGAGTGATATAGAAACACTCTGGGAGATTTAGCCATGCTTTTATCCGCGTGATTTAGCCTTGCTTTTGAAAATTTGAGTGTATTTCGAATAGTTTATTTTGCTTCAAAGCATTTGTCGAAATCGGTTTTATCACTGCATACTATTCACATGTGTCTTCGGAAACTAATTTCAAGGTTTTCTAATAAAGGTTCATGTTTGCTCCTTTAGTAAAATATAATGTAATTCAGTTTCCCAAGGCCCTTTCATGCCTGTGGTTTAGTAAGCTCAAAAGTTGTGATTTCCGTACGTACGTGATTGCCATAATGGAAAAATGGAAAAGAACTAAATAGAACTCAATAAATGAGCCCAATTCTGAAAAGCTCATTACAATCGTCCGCTTTCATACAGGAAACCAATTCAGCTAACTATTCTTAACTTACCGACATTTTTGCATACTCTTTCATGGAATTATTGGTTTCTGTGTATTTAACACTATCGAGGTCCAGTTTCTTGCGTTCCATACTGAAGTCGTACTATTCCGTAACTCCAACTCACGATTTCTATTTGACTACGTGTTGGCCAGTTTATTTCAATCTAAACTGGTTATCAATTGATCAAGGTCGAAAACTTTTTGTTACGCGGTTTTCCCGAAGACACACCCTTAATGGGTCTTAATTTTGTTTCCAACTTTGTAACTGCGGCTACGTTCTTAACTAATTTATGAATTCCGTTCATCTCGCCATTACCTTCGAAAAGAGCAATTTTTGTTTACTGTTCTGCAGAGATTTTAACTTGTGTTTTCTACTCTTAATATCTCATAAGTAATTAATTTCTATCGATAACATTGTTCATTATAATTGTTATATTGCTCTCGATCGTTCTTTTATGGTTGGACAAACAAATTGGGAACGCTTGTGACAGATTCCAGTCATAAAACAATTTTAACGTTGATCAGCGTTAGTTTGTTGTTCAGAGCATATGTTAACAAGTTCGGTAACCAAGGTTTACACGGAAATTAGTATTGCCTTCGTTCCATGCAAAACCAGGTGCTTCCAATTGTTAATTTCCCAACAATTCGTTACAAAAGAGCGTAGTGAGTTACGGTTCGTTTGTCAGTGGATGATGACCCTTTTAAGAAGTTGATGTAACGCTTTGCAGAAGACTGACAATTCTCGATTGAGGTCACTACTGGCAGAAGATTCCTAACTGAACTAGTCCCCAACAGAAGTTGTTCAGTACTCCCAAAAACGTCCCACATGTGTCCCACTACAATTACCACCAATGTTTTTTCCGTATCCAGGTGAACCCGACATCGACACAACTCGAGAACATTCAGAAGTCACGTCATCGATGACCCCGTTATATTCGCCCTGACTTTGAGTGATCCTGAGTAAAAAGTAACTATCGGAGATGCTCCCACATTCTTCGCCAAAACAGTTTCAATCGAATGTGAAGTGCGTGCTGAGCAGACTTAAGGGCTGAGGGAAAGTCTCCAAGGGAATATTGAGTGGCTACGGGTAAGTAGTAACTCTCCTCTAAATCACAGTGAAACACCCCAGAAAACACACACACACACATCCCTTGGGTGTGGCTCGCTCCAAGCCAAGCGTTCGTTTATTGCACTAGAATAAGTAAAATACTACTGACAGCAACTGAAAGCACGTCAAAAATAGCAAAAGCTAACTGAAAAGGGGTTGTGGGACAACAGCTGGGTGAAAAACCTCTCCGTACGCCCACTCGCTCCTAAGAGGAAAACCCCAGGCCAGCTGAACCCCAAATCGCGGTCCCCTGGGCAAGACCAACTGATAAAAGTCAAAATCCAGGAGAAACCCTAAATACCTAAAGCTTTTGAAACGGACAAACGCGAATCTAAGGAGTCTTTGACATAGCCATCTTTGGCAGAATCACTTGACCAGCGGCCGTGACGCTTAAAAAGACGATCCGGAACACCGGCATTTGCGGCAGCGGTAGCCCCGCCGCTTCTAAGACTGAGAGTTCCAATACGTGAAATATCAGGCACAATGCCTCTAAGCTCCTCGAAAACTAATTCTCTAAGCCTGGTATAGCTTAGCCCTTTAGCCCTAGGCTTGTAACCATATTTGGTCTTGGATAACTGGCAAAAGAGAGTGACTAAGCTTGGCCTTAACTAAATAGCGACTCAATAGAGTAACAGGACAAGAAGCAGCTACAACGACCCATGCACCGTCCCCATATTGGTCGGTTTTACTAGATTCAATATATATCTGTAACATTTTACTATCGACCTTAACATCTGAGCGCACTAGTTTCGCGAGTTCGTCAAATCTAAGAAAGGCCGCGAAGGCCATCACACAAATAACAACGGAACGAATATCGTATAGGGAAGCCATAGAATCGGCTTTAGCATTAACTAATTGTTCCAACTGAGAAACTGTAATAGGCTCCTTCTTGGAAGTGTGGTGGGCCAAACAACGCTGCGCACCATCAAGAACGTTCTTCACCAAAGGGTGCTCTGAGGGAGATGGCTCGCCAGCCAAATGGTGTATCCAAGCAATGCTATGTACCGCAGAGTCTATCGGAGAGGCCGTCTTCGCATTAGACATTAGGTGGCGCAGGTAAAGAACGAAGTGGTAAGGAGACGCAGGAAAAGCTGGCAGATCATGATCACGGGCCCAAAGTTTCCATCTGGCATAGGCTGCGGAGTACTTGGAAGTTGTACTTGAAGCTCTGCCCGCCAATGCCACATCCGGAAGGGAATTAGCAAGTGCTGTTAAATCGTCATTTCCCGGAGGAATAGCAACTTGAAGATCTCTCCACATTGCTGACTTGAAAACATCTACAAAATATAATTTAAAAAAAAGAGAGAGAACAGGCACCACCAAAAAAAAACAAAACAAATCAGAATACTATCCAAAAAAATAAATAAATAAAACTAAACACGAACGCGGGGAAGCGAGACCGAGATGAAAGACCTACTCTTTCGCGCCTCTATATATACACCCGCCAAATACCCCACATACCAGCGCCCACACCTAAACAAAGATACCGATGAGAGCATATTTTCCTGCTAATTCCGCAGTCAAACGCAGGAAAATACCACTCTCCTCTAAATCACAGTGAAACACCCCAGAAAACACACACACATCCCTTGGGTGTGGCTCGCTCCAAGCCAAGCGCTGCAGAAACAGACGAGAACTCGAGAACGGGAAACTGAAGAAACAACGAAATCCCCACTATAGAGACTGCTGGCTATAGAATGCCCCACAAACTGGTCGAAATAAAGCCCCGAGCAATCACCACCACCCCTGGCTACATAAAGCCACATACATGCTAGTGTGACAATGGATAACGGTCAGAGACAAAACAAACCACCCACTGGCTACCTGAAAACCACCCACTGGTATCATGCTATCAACAGCCACCCACTGGCTAACGCCTCTATCTAGAAGAGTCGGTGCAAGCCACCCACTGGCCACGTAAAAGCCACCCACTGGCAAGATTTAGACCACCCACTGGCCTTGTGTATAAACAGCCACCCACTGGCTAAAAACATTCGAAGGGGCTGCTCAAGCCACCCACTGGCTATAACCTAAAGTAACCCACAAAACTATAAACAACTTACCAAACTGGAGCAGAACCACATTTGGCGCACGAGCCAATTTCACTGGTGCAAAATCCGGCATTAAAGAAGCGAGCCGATCTGAAATTGATACGAATAGCCAAAATTCTAAACTGAAGGTCCTCTCTGCCGAAAACACCAACACTGTGACGACCGGCGCAGAACGTTGCCTTTAAGGGGGGAAGATCCATCCAATCCACCACGGAAGATGCAAGATGCAGTCCGTCTGATGTTAAAAGAGGCCAGAATGGAGCGGATTGCCATAGTGGAGCAATCAAAGTCCCTAGTGCGCAGCAAGACCTCATGTGCCTGAGAGCTCTCGGAAATAGATGAGGAGGTGGACAAAGCCAGTTGTTCTCAAACTCCCATGACCTTGTGAACGTGTCCATAGCTTCACAGAGCGAATCAAATCTAGGTAATAAATGGTTATGCTCATCAGCAAAACGATCAACAGTGTGGGGCCCTCATCTTGAATCTAAAAGGCGAAAAATGTGAAAACTAACAAACCAATCATCAGTGTCAATAATACGGCTCAAATAATCAGCTTGATCATTGCTGGTTCTAGGCACCCATTCAGGTTCAATAGAAATACCATGATGAACGGAAATGTCAAAAATGTGTTTGGCTTCTTCTTGCAAATGGAACTTCGTACTACCCACATCAATAATACGAGCGACATTCTGATTATCGGTGTACCATTTGACACATAACCCCGCCAACTTAGGCGCAAAAGATTGTAGAACTTTACGGACAGCTAAAATCTCACGCAAAGTGGAACTTAGTCGCACTTCGTCAAAAGACCAAACACCTTGAGCGGCCACCTGGGGACCAAGCTCAACAATATAGCCGCCATAACCAGTGGCACTAGCGTCTGAATACGCAATCCTGACTGCATTGGACTTAAACCAAATGGGACGACCATTATGTTGATCCAAATTTGCGAGCCAAAACACTAATTCGCCCTTGACCGAATCATCGAGTGTAAAACGAAAAAACCAAGAGTTTTGCGCCGAAATCTGGGCGTACATTGATCGAGACATTAAACGCACTGTGTTGCCAGTAGCCATAAACATAGCATTTAATTGCCCAGCAATGCTAGCGAGTTCCTTGGCTGTGAGGAAACGTTGAGAAAGAATACGCGAGATGCTTTCCTTAACCTTCATAATCTTAGCATGCGGCATGGAGATGTTACAACGACTGAAATCTAGACAGTAACCCAGCCATACACCAACTTGAGACGGTGTCCAAATGGATTTTTGATCGTTCACAAAAAAAAACCCGCGGAATCCAAATCGACGCGACAAAGACGACTAACTTCTTGACAGGCGATGTAATCGGGAGCGCCACCGATACCGTCATCCAGAAACGTAACGGTACGACGACCGCAGTCAAACGCAGGAAAATACCATTCTTGAACATTTGAAGATCAATTAAGCGGTCTCGGACACATCCACTTAAAAACAAATTTGAAAGATTGATACGTAACATGAGATATTGAAACTTAATAACAACTTTGTATTATTGTAAATATTATAGGACATAATTCAGCCTATTGGCTGCGACGTTTTATATAAATAAACTATCTATCTATCTATGACAACTTCATGACATTCAAATACCCTAGGCAAATTAACAATAGGTCCGGGGGTGCTCCCCAAAAATTTTAGTGGCGCTATGTGACACTCTTCTTGAAATCCTAACCCGTTTAACCAACCATATCCTTATAGCTTGTATAAAGAAGAAAGAATTACCCCCCCCCCCCCCCGGACAAAAGTTCAAAAGTTAACAAAGTTAACAACGAACCTTTGTTCACAACTTTTTTCCCCTTCTTGTATTGATTCCTAAATCTCGTTAGCGCGCATGCGCATTAACGAGATAAAACGATGAAAGGTGTTAGTGAAAAGTGATAACTTATCAGTCTGATCAATACATGGAAATATCTTACAATTCGGTGAAACAAATAATTTAGCGTATTATTTCTAAATAGTTATTGCTTAGTTTTGTCACAAAAGAAATGAATTGTCTATATTCATAACGAATCCTTATTAAAAATGACAGCTCTAATAGCCTGTCAAAAATCTGAAAACCATGTGGTTTCCTTAAAACTAGACAAATCTATATATCTTTGTTATCACAGTTCTTCTTCTTCTTAATAACAATAATATTAATAATAATAATAACAATATTAAATTAGATCATCATAATATCAATAATCTCCTCCTCTTCCTTCTTCTTCTTCTTCTTCTTCTTCTTCTTCTTCTTCTTCTTCTTCTTCTTCTTCTTCTTCTTCTCCTCCTCCTCCTTCTCCTTCTCCTTCTCCTTCTCCTTCTCCTTCTCCTTCTCCTTCTCCTTCTCCTTCTCCTTCTCCTTCTCCTTCTCCAGTTCCTGCTTCTTCAAAGAGACGTCTTCTGATTTCAAGTGCACGCTTTGTAGACTCAAAGGCTGAGGTAAGGTCGCCAAGGCAACGTTGAGCGGTTCCGAGTGAATTGTAAGTATCGGCGATGATCGCATGTTCTTCTCCAAACAATTTCAATCGAATGTGAAGTGCGTGTTGAACAGACTCAAGGGCTGAGGTAAAGTCGCCAAGGGAACATTGAGTGGCTCCGAGTGCATAGTAACTATTGGCGGTGTTCGCATGTTCTTCTCCAAACAGTTTCAATTGAATGTGAAGTGCGTGCTGATCAGACTCAAGGGCTGAGGTAAAGTCTCCAAGAAAAAATTGGGCGCTCGCGAGTAAATGGTAACTATCGGCGGTGCTCGCATGTTCTTCTCCAAACAGTTTTAATCGAATGTGAAGTGCGTGCTGAACAGATTCAAGGGCTGAGGTAAAGTCGCCAAGGGAATGTTGAATGCCTCCGAGGTTATGATAACTATCGGCGGTTCTCTTATGTTCTTCTCCAAACAGTTTCAATCGAATGTGAAGTGAGTGCTGAGCAGAATCAAGGGCCGAGGTAAAGTCGCCAAGGGAATGTTGAGTGGCTCCGAGGTTATGATAACTATCGGCGGTGCTCTCATGTTCTTCTCCAAACAGTTTCAGTCGAATGTAAAGTACGTGCTGTTTAGACTCAAGGGCTGAGGTAAAGTCGCTAAGGGAATGTTGAGTGATTCCGAGTGAAGAGTAACTATCGGCGGTGCTCGCATGTTCTTCTCCAAACAGTTTCAGTCGAATGTGAAGTGCGTGCTCACAAGACTCAAGGGCTGAGGTAAATTCGCCAAGGGAATGTTGAGTGGTTCCGAGTGAAGAGTAACTATCGGCGGTGCTCGCGTGTTCTTCTCCAAACAGTTTCAGTCGAATGAAAAGTACGTGCTGTTTAGACTCAAGGGCTGAGGTAAAGTCGCCAAGGGAATGTTGAGTAGTTCCGAGTGAAGAGTAACTATCCGCGGTGCTCGCATGTTCTTCTCCACACAGTTTCAGTCGAATGTGAAGTGCGCGCTGAGCAGACTCAAGGGCTGAGGTAAAGTCGCCAAGGGAATGTTGAGTGGCTCCGAGTGAAGAGTAACTATCGGCGGTGCTCGCATGTTCTTCTCCAAACAGCTTTTTTGTTATCTCAAGCGCTCGCTGTTTTGCCCGAAGAGCCTCTGTATAGTTCATCTTACTGTGGTAAACTGTACCAAGGTCCAAGTAGCACTTCGCAAGTGCCTCACTGTGTACTTGATTAAAACTGCTAAAGTTGTCATTGCTAGGAGAATTTTCTCTGCATCGCTTGAGTGCAGTTTCATGGTAATTGATTCTTGACTCATAAATGTTTACAGGGTCTTCAATTTTATTGAAACTCTTGAGTAGTTGAGCAACATTGCGATAAAAGCTGAATAAACCAAGTGAACCTGGAACCTCTGTTTCGATTTCCTTTAGTATTTGGAGTACAACGTTGCACATATATTGCTCGGTCTCAGCATTAGAGATAAACTTTCCTGCTCTACTTAGAAGAAAAACAATTTCAAATTTTAGCGGTTGATTAGGCAAGATGCCCGTGTCTTTTTCTAGTTTTATTCCGTCGTCTGTTTCCCTTGTTTGAGCTTTCTTCGGTGGAATGATGTTAAGTATTTGCGAGTCTCCCACTCGGCGGCATTCTTGGAGTGCCTTGTTATAGAAGTTACGCACACTTGAGGAGTCATTTAGGGACTGATAATAAACAATCAGGAACAGAAAAATAACAAGCCTGAGAATAGTCTGCTCTGAGTTGTCGCAATTGTCCAGATTTGAAAGAGCCTCGTGTAAGCACTGGACTCCGCTCTCCGTGTCTCTGGTAACAAGGCGATAGATACCTAAATAGCACATGTGCTTTCCCTTTAAGTCAGTAGGAAATAGGGAAGACGAGTCTTGAATTTCATTCCATTTAGAGAGAAGCTGCATCGTATTTCCTTTTGGTCCCCAAGTTACCTCAGCGAAAGCTCTGGAAGTAAGCAGCTGTCTGTAGTATTTATCTGTCCCATGTAGATTGGAGGCTTTTAAAGCTGAATTGTATATGCCGATAAAGTTGGCTGCTTCACTCACAGACCAAAAAAGCGAGTCTAGAAACAGCTCCGCTTTCACCAAAACGTCAAAAACACTGTCCGCTGTCTTGGCATCTGAACAACCCTCTATTAAGCTTTGAATAAAACTTTGTTTATCTTCATAGAATGCAACAAACGCCGTCATTGAATGACCTGTAAGAAACTGTTCATTTAGCTTCTCGAATAGTGAAATGTAGAACGTGTTCAAACGTCCCTTTGAGTTAAGAACCGTCTCTTTAAATTCACTTTCTCCCTTTTCTCTTGCAAATGATTGAAGCAACTTGTGCATTGTGAATGAGCCGGGTTTTGAACTTGAATCAAGAAGTGATTTCCTCCGAAGGCTTTGTAAAATCTTCCTGGCTTCGGAAACCCTTGTTTTACTCAAAACAGCCGTAGCGACCTCTGTACTGAAATTCTCAGGAAGAATACTCAAGGACACTAGCGCTTGTTGTTGTTGTGCAGTGAGTCTTTGGAAAGATGAGTTAAAAAGGAAGTGCAATCTGTGACTGGTTTGATAATCTGGATTGTCCAACATCTCGACGATACTTTCTGTAGGGAATTTCATAAAATCATCAAGAAACTGGCTCGGTGGAACACTATCTTCTGAAATTAATGAACAGAGTAACTTCATCGCTAAAGGTACATGTCCGCAGATTTGTCTGATTTGCGTGCAGTCGGAAGCGTTCGCATTTGGAAGTAACTCATGAACTAAAGTTTGAGCGGAGGTTTCATCTAACGGTCTTATTCTTACACCCTGATGGCCTTGAAAATGCACATTCATAAATTCGAAAGACTCCCTTGTGGTTACTGCGAATGTTACCCTTTGATTTCGGCTGAGAATTTCTTCAAGAAGTTGCATGACCTCTTCCTTTACTATTGGCAAACCGCTTTCCAATAAGTCGTCAGCATTATCAAGAATAAATACAGATCGTTCTGATATATCACTGATAAGTTGGCAAAGCTCGTCATCAAGGGAGAGGCGCTGAATGGATGGTTGCGCATTTGGAGCCGGCTGGCTAACAAAGCTAAGAAGCTTTGAAGTCAGATCTGCTTTGGACTGAAGTCCTCGTAATGAAACCCAACAGACAGGGAGTCCTTGAGATTGGAGAGCGTGTCCCACTGCAATTGCCACCGATGTTTTCCCGAATCCAGGTGAACCCCAGATCGACACCAGTCGTGTAGATTCGGAAGACACGTGACCGACGATCTCCTTGCACTCACTCTGACGCCCAGTGAAGTTGGGAACCATTGAAGGAAGACAGGTTCTTCGTTGAGTTAGTTTTGTACCTTTCAAAAGGCAATACAATTAAGAACATTAATGGCATATTTGTTTCCCCGCATATTTTACATCAAGAGTTTCATAACCTTAATTCCAAACGGAAATATGAAGAATGATTCGCTCGACAATCATCGTGGAAAATAAGTTAACTACCCAAAATTCGACGTTCTCTTGTTTGTATATATTTTTTAAACAAACAAGTTATCATGTTTTTTCGAGAAGTGTTGTACTTCGTTAAATTTAGTGTCATTGTAGCGTGATTTTTCTCTGCACCGCAGTCTTGTCGCGGTGCAGCCTGTGAACAGGCGCCTTTTGGGGGGGGGGGGGGGGGGGGTTAAACGACCACCGGGCAAAAATCTCAATCGACCTGTAGTTCCTCATGGCCAAAAAGCCTGAGTGTCGACCAATCATATCGCAGGAAATCATATAGTTAGAACTGTCTATTGCTCGGAACCACTTGATTATTTCAGTGATTTCTACAAGACCCACAGAGTACCACTAACTTTACTTTTACTTAAAAATTACCTGCATGATCTGTAGAGACAAGACGACTTTGTTGAGAGGATTGTGAACAAGAGCAGGATGGCTCTGGTGATTTGTTTCGTGCTACCAAATCCCGCAGATCTGACCAAGTACCTAGGGGGTAATGTTACAAAACATAATCATCTCCACGGTCCCAAGAACACAGGAGGAAACGGGAGCGATAAGCTAAAAGGGATAGCAACTTAAGCCCACTGCACTGGCTCCAAAAAAGTCACTAAGATCAGTAGGAGCTCGCTCGAATAAAGTAAGCTTGATTACGGCTGAGGCTCATAGACATTTTTACATTAACAACCACTAAGGGGTTAAATTAATGGGGAGTATTTGGAAATTGTGTCATGCCCCAATATGACCCCAATATGATAAAACCAAACATGACATACACAAAGTAGCCCTGCAAATTTTACTTCATGTTAAAATATGGATTTTGTGCACGAGTGACGCATCTTAACAACAGACTCTTTTTTTTTGCCATGAGATCATAAATTCCTATCGGCAAGATGTCGTGTACATGTACAAACGTATCTCATTGTTAGGTTAACGTGGCTATTGTTACCTTGATAGTGAGGCCACCGTTTGAACACAACAGGGTCATTCAAAATTTTGGTAACTAAAGAGGCAGCATTAGCACTTGCAAAGAGACTCCAATTTTCACTGTCATCTGCGTAATTGGAGATTCCTTTTACTACAAGCCATTCAACTTGGAGGTCAAACGCCGCTGTAAAAAGTCCTGCAACAGAACCAGAACTATTGCTCATAAACATGGATATATTAGCTGATAAAATGAGAAAATTAATAAAAGTGTTTTCTACAATGATAAAACTCATTTTTCAAGAATAAATAGCTTTCTGCTTTTCGAGAAATCAAAAACAGCGATATCGACTCACAATCAAGAAGTGGTGAGTTATGGTGAGCAAAATGCTCCCAAGGGAGTAGCATTTTATCGCTGCAGATCCTGTTTTTACCTTCAGCAACTGTAACAAGGCCTGTCGTTCTAACATCTAGCCCCGGTTGTTCAAAACTGAGGTGGATAGCGCTATCCACCTTTTGAACAACCGAGGCCAGGCTGTTCAGTCACAGCAGGCGCTGACCGTCCGAGCAGTGTTTCATTTGGGGACTTTAAATCGGACGAGATTGAGATCACGAGATTGAGTACGAGTACGACTTTTAAAACTTAGTTCGCGTACTCTAAATAGCCATTTACTACACAAATTTTATGCCTAGAGTCTTCTTATCCTCTGGTTTGTAACAGGAAGGACCGACAGCTCTGGGGACGTGACTGGCTTTAAATTCAAAAGTCGTACTCGTACTCAATCTCGTATTCGTCGTCCAATCTAAAGTCCCCTATTGTCTTAATTGTAAGACAGAATGACGCGCCAATATTTACCTATTGTCGAGCTCTACCTCTCTCAAGATAGGGGAGAAAAATGGAATAAAATACCCTTACCTTCACCTTCCGTGACAATCGCCACTGCCTGAGGATACCGTTCAGCCAGTTCTTTAAGCCGAGATTCAGAAGTGACCAGCTCAGGGCCACTCAAAAGTTCACCATTGCTATGTACTCTGATTTCTCGATCTTCCGGGTTCTTCAAAGGAGGTTCCCAACCATGTGCTGAATCCTTGATGAGGTCAAGGAAACGTCTACTAACAAAGGTTCTAATGCCAGTGGACTGTTCTTGATTGTTTGTCACTACCTTGGAGCCATATGTTGTCAATTTTGCCGAAATAACAACATCTCCCAACTTGGTTTTCTCTGGATTAAGCCCACTGCACGTTCCCACAGAAATAACTCCTTTGGGCTTGAGCACAGTGACAGCGTTTTTGGTAGTTATTAGAGAACCACCAGGACCACTGGAACCTTCATTACATCTCAATAGAGCAAGTGTTACTTTCTCCTCTTGGCTTTCACCCGCGTCCTCGAAGTAAACGTAACCGAGACCATCAAACCAACATTTGAATGGATTGTTCATTTGCATGTAGCAAGCTGAGAATTCACAATCCTTAACGGTCAGTAACAGAATACCAACAGGAAGATGTGCATCATTCGGATGTTTTGTTGGCGGTTGGATTTCTCTCATGAGTGGAAGATTAACAATA
Organism: Cladopsammia gracilis; assembly: GCA_022457155.1. Taxonomy (NCBI): domain Eukaryota; kingdom Metazoa; phylum Cnidaria; class Anthozoa; order Scleractinia; family Dendrophylliidae; genus Cladopsammia; species Cladopsammia gracilis. The sequence continues at coordinate 802,909 of JAJGOT010000025.1, forward strand.
AGCTGAGGTGGGTCTCTACTGATATCGCCATATTTCCTCTTAGTTCCCATATTTGCAACATTAGATATATCGCCATCATTTGAATTGCTGCCAAAGTTCTTTGCAGGTTTTGACATCTCTTTCAACTCAGATTTAATTGTAATTTAGGGTCGGATTACAGTATCTAGGGTTAAAGCACTGATTTTAGTATTTAGGGTTAAGCAATTCATACAGCTAGTCCTCGGTGGTGAAGTGGGTAGTGTGCATGCAGCAGATCATACGGCCCGGGTTCGATTCCCTATTCTACCTTTTTTTTTTATCTTTATTTCTACTGAAATAAAAACTAAGTGTTGAAATACAAAATAATAAGGGATACACCAAGGACATACCGTTTGTTTCCGATAGCCGCTGACAATAATAAAATGAGAATAAAATGACCTGTCTTGTTGTTTAGAAAACTACTATGACGTAATCCTTTGTAGTGAGTAAGCGGTCACGTGACGTGTTCACAAAATTCTTTCACTTCCCACGCTGAAAACCGTGTTCCCAGGGTCTAAGAGAAACTCTAGGCACGAGGTTGCCCGCATTGATGATTTTGCTAGGCACAGTGTATTGCCTTTTTCACCTTTGAGTAAATCAGTTCTGATCTTTTTGCCGACCATTTTTTTTTTAAGTTATAAATGTCACACGAAACTTGCCATGGGCATTTTAGCCTATTTTTGTCCATGCCCACCCACCGTACCCTACAGTTTGCGCCACTTGTCTATGACGGGGATGCTCGTCGGAAATTTTCTTAAAACACCCTAAAAGGTACCAGAATCTCGTTTGATGGGCGTGGCTCAAACGGATATTTACTCCTAAGAGGTATCAGTTCTAAAACAACACATGTCATGTCCTGTCATATGATTATGTTTCTTTTTTCGGATCAATACCCGATTCCTTGTCATCCAAAAAGTTCTACTTGTGGAAAGTTTTATAAAACTAATGACACAAGTCTTGACGCATTCACAACCTGGAAGGTGCCACAACAGCTGTAACTTCTGGCATCCCTGAAAACCGGGATATACCTCAACGAACGGCTCCAAGCTTGTTAAAGTTGTTACAATGAAGTGAGAACAGTGTACAAGATAAATCTGGAACAAACGAAATGTCTGTGAAACTCTTGTTCTTACGATTTGTATTCCAAGACAAACAAACAATGCAACTAAAGGTTGCTAGCGCCCCCAGGAAATATACATAATAATTAGACAACTCTTGTCAGGGGGGGGGGGGGGGGTCCTAGATTAGTAGAAACTAAAAGAAAGCGGAAAATTCCAAAGCTTTTATGTCAATGATGAAGTTATAGATGTTGTTGCAGTAACGTGGGACTGAGAGAGAAATGATCCAAGTTCACGGTCCATAGATTGCCAGAGAGAAGAAAACAAACGAAACGAACCCAAGCCAGTTCTGAATTCTATTTTATGTATAATGACGCGTTTTCAGCTATGACCGCGACAAGGTTAACCTTCAGTTCATTTAACTCCCAAACTCTCATCCCTACAGAAACTTTCAAAGTATGATTTTAGGCATTGTTATAACAATGTGCAAAAAAACGCAAGGACGTTTTTCTGTTTCCCAGAAAGCCATTCAACCGTAACGTTCATGGTTTGTACTTTTTACCTGACAACGTTTTTCAGTCGGGTGAAAATGGAAACCAATTAATGAACTTTGAGTCAAACCAAGCGATTATAATTGGACAATTATTTTCTCTTGGCCAAACCTAATAAACTCCTGGGCGTGACCGTCCAGTTAGAATCTTATAAAGGAAGACAGGAGCCGCGGGAGTTCCCTACCACCCATCTATACATTCCGCTCCACATGTGTGCTCCGTGTGATTAGCGCTCCAATCCCCACTCCCTCCCCTTCATAAGCTTAACACGTGAGTTAAGCTGAGTGGCATTTCTAAAATTCCGGAATAGCAGAGGCTCATCAGATCTGCAGATGGCCCACCAACCGGCGATTAATTCGGTTCCTGTAGCGTTAATCACTGACTTTGTCGCCATTTTGTTTTAATTTATAAATTTCACACGAAACTTAGCTTAGCCTACATTCTTCTATGCCCACCCACCGTACCCAACATTTTGCACAACTTGACTTGTAACACGCCTCATAAACCAATTGCAAGAGTCTTCAGAGTTTTGCTTTTCACAACTATTTTGGTAACAAAAACATTGTAAATATTTCTTACAGGGTTAAATCTTCCTGGCACTTTTTAAGACTGCAATTTCTGAATGATCAGTGGCAATAAAAATACTGTCAATTGTTCTTTGCATTATCAGATAAACAGATACTCAGGTACGCCAATATCGATATATTAAAAAAAAAAAACAAAAGAAATTACATTCAGGCCGGGGGATGAATTATTCATACATGAATAAAAAACAAACGAAATTTCAATTTCTTTTTTTTTCTCCTATGCCTCGGAGTCAAGTAAGAATTGTAATATATCGAACTTGGCCGATTGTAACTGGTAATTTTTGAGTCTACGAATAAGGAGCAAATAAATCTGCAATAAAGCTATTAAATGCAACTATAAAAACCGACGACGTTCAACGTTGGCTGCACGTCATGAAGTACAAGTTCAATATCAGAATACTGATAACTCTTTTCAATGGAGCTGATGCATAACGATCAAGTGTTTCGAATTGAAATCGTTGATCTGCATTATTTTCCATTTAAAAATCACGGGCTCAATACCTTTGCCAACTTTATATCATACAGATGCAATTCAATGAAAAGCAACAGACGACACAGACGTTTTAATTTTGTTCCTTTGCAACAGATCAACAGACACAGTTCAATCATTACAAGTTATGATCGGAATTCAATCACTGTTTAATCCGCTCGATAAAACGTCTTACGAGAGCATAATTATGCTCTTCGCTCTACTTTCCTAAGTGAACATACAACACTCCAAACACCAGATGTCATAATCTTAATATTTTAACAAATGAAGGTGAGGAGGTGGAGGTGTTGAGGACAATTAATCGATTCCTTGTCATCCGATAGAAGTTATACTTGTGGAAAGTTTCATAAAACTTATGACACAAGTCTTGATGTATTCACAACCTCAGTGGAAAGTGCCACAATATCTACAACTTTGGCATACTTGGGAGTTGACCCCTTTTAAAAATATAACAATGTATCCTAACCCTAAAAGGTACGAGACCGTCCAGTCTTATGTAAGAGGTCCCCACGGAAATACATGTTGATGTTTCAGCAACAAACTCTTAATTTTGTTCCTTTGCAACAGATCAACAGACACAGTTCAATCATTACAAGTTATGATCGGAATTCAATCACTGTTCAATCTGCTCGATAAAACGACTTACCAGAGCATAATTATGCCCTTCGCTTTACTTTCCTAAGCGAACATACAACACTCCAAAGTTTAGTTTACAAAACACCAGATGTCATAATAATCAGATGCTGAGTCATCGGTAAATAGTGTTCTTTGCGAAACACGTCATATTAACAAATTTGAATATGTGCTTGCATACATTAAATCCTGACTGAAGTTTTCTTTTCACCAATAAACCAGCTCAGTTAAAGAACTAAAACTGAGCAACAATAATATAAAACTAGCTTCTCTACAAGACTTAAAAAACTAATGCCACAGATCTATAATCACAAGAATCTTGTGTTCACGATTATCCCTGATAACTGTTTGAAAGTTTTCTGTTTTGATGCCGCTTATGCTTATGTCTCTAGTGAAAACCGGGCTTAACTAAACATACAATACCTCAACGAACGGCTCCAAGCTTGTAAAAGTTGTCACGATGAAATGAGAACAGTGCACAAGATAACTCTTGAACAAACGAAATGTTTGTGAAACTCTTGATCTTACGATTTACATTTCAAGACAAACAACGCAACTAAGAGTTTCGTGACGTCCCCCAGGCAACAGTTAGACACCTCTTGTCAGGGAGGGGTGGGAGGGGGGGGGGAGATAGAAAGCGGATAATTCCAAAGCTTTTATGTCAATGATGAATTTATAGATATAATTAAAGTAGCGTGGGGCCGAGAGAGAAATGGTGCAAGTTCACGGTCCATAGATACCCAGAGAGAAGAAAGCAAACGAAACGAACCTAAGCCAGTTCTGAATTCTATTTTATGTATACCTTTAAAACTAGCGGTTCCATATTGGAAGTGAAGTGCTGCCTCATTTGGGAGTTTTAAGTGAGTTTTAGTTTGGGCATCGTGTGGTGATTATGGTGCATATGTATGGTTTCTGACACCATATCATCAGCACTCCCATTTGAATAAGATATGCTAAAATATTTGCACTCTTGAGAATCATAACGTAACAGAACAGTTCACAGCATCTCAGTCAAAACAATTTTAATAAACTTTAACAATGTATTTGCTTCTGTTTAAAGTCGTCAGTGTTTTCAAGTCATTGATTGTAACAATAATTATAAACCATTCTTAAATGCTCTAAAACAATTTTAATTAACTGTAACAATGAATTTGCTTATGTTTACATTCTATTAGGCTATTGTAAGTCACACATGTTTTCAAGTCATTATCAACTGTAATAATAACTATGCGCATTTGAAAACTCTATTGGTTGATATTTGCGCAATATAAATTTATATTTATTTATTATAACTATCAACGAGTTCAATGTCAGAATACTGATAACGCTTTTCAATGGAGCTGATGCATAACGACCAATTGTTTCGAATTAAAATCGTTGATCTGCATTTTTTTTCTCCATCTAAAAATCACGGGCTAAATACCTTTGCCAAACTTATATCGTACAGATGCAATTCATTTGAAAAGCAACGGAAGACACAGACGTTTTAATTTTGTTCCTTTGCAACAGATCAACAGACACAGTTCAATCATTACAAGTTATGATCGGAATTAAATCACTGTTCAATCCGCTCGATAAAACGACTTAGCAGAGCGTAATTATGCCCATCGCTTTACTTTCCCGAGCGAACATACCACACTCCAAAGTTTAGTTTACAAAACACCAGATGTCATAATAACCTTAATCTTAAAATAAATGAAGGTGGGGAGAAGGGTGTGTATGTGTTTGTTCGGGGGGTGAGGGGGGGGGGGGGGGGCGGAAGAAGCAATTACTCGATTCCTTGTCGTCCAAACAGTTCTACTTCTGGAAAGCTTCATAAAACTAATGACACAAGTCTTGACATATTCAAAACCTGGAAGGTGCCACAACAGCTTTAACTTTGGCATCCTTGGGAGTTAACCTCTTAAAAATACATCAATGTATCCTAACCCTTAAAGGTACGAGAATATCCAGTCTTACGTTAGAGGTCCCCCCCCCCCCCTGGAAATACATGTTGATGTTTCAGCAACAAACTCTTAATCGATGCAGACGTTTAGATTTTGTACTAAGCAGAAAGAAAAGCTCTGTTCAAATCAAATCTGTACAAAATAAAATTCTGGATGTTTAATGTTAAGATACATTTCTGTTGTCAGAAGCAAAAGTTATTTTGAAATTTGTTTTTAAAGCAATCGTCCCGTTTAACGAATTTCATGCGTGTCCTCGTGTCTTACGTGCTTCTCAACCTGACTAGCTGGTCTTCATTCACGAGTATTTTCTGACTCAGAGGTTTATTTCGTTTGCCTGCATATTAGTGTTCTTTGTAAAACACGTCATGTTAACGAATTTAAATATGGGCTTGTATACATTAAATGCTCTTACTATCTCAGAATGGTTGTCGGTTGATCCTGACTGAAGTTTTCATTTCGCAAATAAACTAAAACTGAACTAAAACTGAGCAACAATAATAGAAAACCAGCTCCTCTACAAGACTTGAAAAACTAATGCCACACAGATCTATAATCACAAGAATCTTGTTGTGTTGATTAGTTAGTCCTGACAACTGTATGAAAGTTTTCTGTTATGCTTACCCTTATACTTATGCCGCTAGTGAAAACCGGGCTTAACTAAATATACAATACCTCAACGAACGGCTCCAAGCTTGTAAAAGTTGTCACTATGAAATGAGAACAGTGTACAAGATAACCTGGATCAAACGAAATGTCTGTGAAACTCTTGATCTTACGATTTACATTCAAAGACAAACAATGCAAGTAAGGGTTGCCGACGCCCCCCAGGCAAAATACATAACAAATTGTCAGGGGGTTTCCCAGATTCGTAGAAACTAAAAGAAAGCGAAACATTCCAAAGCTTTTATGTCAATCATGAATTTATAGATATTATTAAAGTAGCGGCGTGGAGCCGAGAGAGAAACGATCCAAGTTCACGGTACATAGATTGCCTAAAAGAAGAAAACAAACGAAACGAACCTAAGCCAGTTCTGAATTCTATTTTATGTATTATGACGCGTTTGCATCTTTGACCGCGACTAGGTTATGGCCCCGTCCACACGTATCCCGATATTTTTGAATCCGCAACTTTTTTGTTGCGCATTAGAAAAGATTCGCGTCGACACGTTGAAGTATTCGAATCGTATTGGCCCGTCCACACTTATCCGGATTCGCTTTAGTACCCAGTGCTCCTCTTTACATAGCATGCACAAAGGTCATGTTCAAAGCAAAGTTAAACTGAAAACACGTTATTAGACTTGAAATAAGTCCATGTAGAAATGAAGCGATAACATTTCGGTCGGCCATATTGAATATTCGCGCGGTTAAAGACTGGATCCGATACTGTTACGTCGGCGTATTAAAAAATATCCGGATTCGACCGTCCACACGATGCCGTACTCGCAGCGTATTCAAACATTTTCACTCTGGAGAGCATATTAAAAACGTTGCGGATTTGTAAGCCGAATTCGCCAGATACGTGTGAACGGAAGGCCAATTCGCAACAAAAAAGTCGAGGAGCGGAGAATCGGAGAATATGGTAATGAGAACGGGGAACGGGGAATCTTTAAAACGAGGAATCTTCACTAACGAAAACAAGGAATCTTTAAACGGGGAATCTTTAAAATCTCTAATAACTGGCTGCTCGTTCACACTAAGATTCTCTGCTTTAAAGATTCCTTGTTTTAAAAATTCCCCGTTCTCCGTTCTCCGTTCCTCGTTTTCCCGCTTCCAGTTTTAAAGATAGCCGTGAAAACTAATGTCGACATGAAGGAACACAAAGGACTTTCTTGCCATAAAATAAACGTTGTGCGGTTAGCATGTATTCTACTCTACTTGTGTTTTTTTACTCTTTTCGTCTTAAACTGGAAAGGTGATGAAGGTGAAACATACACGACAGTACTCTCTCTATGAATAGTAAACTGGACGAGCTGATAACACGCGCGAGTTAGGAACTGGCACCTTCGGCGGTTCACATAATCACAAGAATCTTGTTGTGTTGATTAGTTAGTCCTGACAACTGTATGAAAGTTTTCTGTTATGCTTACCCTTATACTTATACCGCTAGTGAAAACCGGGCTTAACTAAACATACAATACCTCAACGAACGGCTCCAAGCTTGTAAAAGTTGTCACTATGAAATGAGAACAGTGTACAAGATAACCTGGATCAAACGAAATGTCTGTGAAACTCTTGATCTTACGATTTACATTCAAAGACAAACAATGCAAGTAAGGGTTGCCGACGCCCCACAGGCAAAATACATAACAAATTGTCAGGGGGTTTCCCAGATTCGTAGAAACTAAAAGAAAGCGAAACATTCCAAAGCTTTTATGTCAATCATGAATTTATAGATATTATTAAAGTAGCAGCGTGGGGCCGAGAGAGAAACGGTCCAAGTTCACGGTACATAGATTGCCTAAAAGAAGAAAACAAACGAAACGAACCTAAGCCAGTTCTGAATTCTATTTTATGTATTATGACGCGTTTGCATCTTTGACCGCGACTAGGTTATGGCCCCGTCCACACGTATCCCGATATTTTTGAATCCGCAACTTTTTTGTTGCGCATTAGAAAAGATTCGCGTCGACACGTTGCGTATTCGAATCGTATTGGCCCGTCCACACGCATCCGGATTCGCTTTAGTACCCAGTGCTCCTCTTTACAGAGCATGCACAAAGGCCATATTCAAAGCCAAGTTAAACTGAAAACACGTTATTAGACTTGAAATAAGTCCATGTAGAGGTGAAGCGATAACATTTCGGTCGGCCATATTGAATATTCGCGCGGTTAAAGACTGGATCCGATACTGTTACGTCGGCGTATTAAGAAATATCAGGATTCGACCGTCCACACGATGCCGTACTCGCAGCGTATTCAAAAATTTTCACTCTGGAGAGCATATTAAAAAAGTTGCGGATTTGTAAGCCGAATTCGCCGGATACGTGTGAACGGAAGGCCAATCCGCAACAAAAAAGTTGAGGAGCGGAGAATCGGAGAATATGGTAATGAGAACGGGGAACGGGGAATCTTTAAAACGGGTAATCTTCACTAACGAAAACAAAGAATCTTTAAACGGGGAATCTTTAAATTCTAATAACTGGCTGCTCGTTCACACTAAGAATCCCTGTTTTAAAGATTCGTGTAAAGATTCCCCGTTCTCCGTTCTCCGTTCCTCGTTTTCCCGCTTCCAGGTTTAAAGATAGCCGTGAAAATTAATGTCGGCATGAAGGAACACAAAGGACTTTCTTGCCATAAATAAACGTTGTGCGGTTAGCATGTATTCTACTCTACTTGTGTTTTTTACTCTTTTCTTCCAAAACTGGAAAGGTGATGAAGGTGAAACATACACGACAGTACTCCCTCTATGAATAGTCAACTGGACGAGCTGATAACACGCGCGAGTTAGGAACTGGCACCTTCGGCGGTTCACATAATCACAAGAATCTTGTTGTGTTGATTAGTTATTCCTGACAACTGTATGAAAGTTTTCTGTTATGCTTATACCCTGATACTTATGCCGCTAGTGAATACCGGGCTTAACTAAATATACAATACCTCAACGAGCTGTAAAAGTTGTCACGATGAAATGAGAACAGTGTACAAGATAACTCTGGAACAAACGAAATGTTTGTGAATCTCTTGATCTTACGATTTACATTCCAAAACAAACAATACAACTACGGAGGGCCTCCCAGGGGGGGGGGGGGGGGGGGGGGGGGGTACATGTTCCCTTGTTCCCTATAAAAGAAAGCAATTTATTCCTGGTTCCCCAAAAATAAATTCTAGTGCTCCCCAAACTTCTTTTTTACTGAGTTCCCCTGTTGCCTGAAATTATGTTCCATGTTCCCGTGTTCCCTAAAAATAATGTCCCCCACAATTTCACAGGTTACCGCGCGCTCAAAAGCTCGTTACCAGTTCTTTCGTGAAGAACAAAATTGCGCCCACGCCTCTTTCTTCTTGCACCGGGAGACAAAAGAGAAACGAATGGCCTTCTTCTGACCTTTTTTGCCATAAAGAAGTATAAAAATTTCTTGAAAATCTAAATAATCAATGTTCCCTTGTTCCCGAAAAATGCTCAAAGGTTCCCTTGTTCCCTAAAAGTAATTTTAAGATATCCCTTTTTCCCCAAAATTAAATGGCCATGTTCCCTTGTTCCCTAAAACAGAAAACGGCAAACTGATCCTTACGGCAAGGCGATGAAGGAGTAAATAAAAGAAAAAACAAAATTTATATATATATTAAAACAAATTTGTTGGCCAATTTGGGGCAAATTTGTTTTAATATATATATATATAAATTTTGTTTTATTCTTTTATTTACTCCTTCATCGCCTTGCCGTAAGGATCAGTTTGCCGTTTTCTGATTTTATACAAGTAATTATTGTACTGATCCAGGTCTACAACTGGGAGATCCGGCAGCACTCAACGGTTTGTCGCTGTGGTTTGGCTGATATTTTATATTTTAGTTCCCTAAAACAGCTGGGAGGCCCTCACTAAGGGTTTCGTGACGCCCCCAAGCAAAATACATAACAGTTAGACACCTCTTGTCAGGGGGTTTTCCCAATTTCGTAAAAACAAAAAGAAAGCGGAAAATTCCAAAGCTTTTATGTCAATGATGAATGTATCGGATATAATTAAAGTAGCGTGGGGCCGAGAGAGAAATTGTGCAAGTTCACGGTCCATAGATTGCCAGAGAGAAGAAAACAAACGAAACGAACCTAAGCCAGTTCTGAATTCTATTTTATGTATTATGACGCGTTTGAAACTGTCAATACTACCTTTAAAACTAGCGGTTCCATATTGGATGTGAAGTGCTGCCACGGAAGTTTTAAGTGAGTTTTAGTTTGGGCATCGTGTAGTGATTATAAACCATTCTTGAATGCTCTGAAACAATTTTAATTAACTGTAACAATGAATTTCCTTGTGTTTACATTCTATTAGGCCATGCCATTGTAAGTCACATAAGTCACACATGTTTTCAAGTTCTTATCAACTGTAATAATAACTTAATCAACGATTCTGAAATGCTGTAAATATCAACTGCTACAGCAATTCAGTCAAAACAATTTTAAAGAACTGCGCAGTAACAATGAATTTGCTTGTGTTTACATCATATTAGGTCTATTAGCACAGCATTTCAGTTAAAGCAATTTTAATGAACTGTATAACAATGAATTTGCTTGTGTGGCTAAGTTATATACGTGTTTTCAAGTCATTATCAGCTGCAATGATAATTATTAAAAATAATAGATTGTAAATTGTTCTAAATATCACCCGAAAGCTAAATCTGGAATAAGTTTATTCTCAAGAGCATTCAAGTCGACATACAACGGCTCCTTCAAGAATTCCATCGCGATTGTGTCGATTGCAACTGGCAAAGACTGAGCACACAACAGCGCTCAAAAACTCATAAAAGAACATTGCCTTCCCCTAGAAACGTCACTAAAACATTTGTGAACTTGATGAATGCTAATCAATCAACAAATAATTTGAGATTTGACATAATTTTGAGGAGGAATATTCACCTAATATAAAGTTCTCAAAATTCTCTCGAGGGCTCAAAATCTATTAAAGCAGTTTTCAATTGAAGCTAATTGAGTGTCGTACTACCAAAACCAAAGTAATTACTCTGACCAATCACAGCAGTCGTAGTAGCCTCCGAGACTAAGGGTTTAAAAACAAAAGAAATTACATTCAGGCCGGGAGGATGAATTATTCATACTAACATGCGTGTCCTAAATAAAAAAAGAATTGATTTCTTTTGTTTTATTCCCTTAAGCCTCGGAGTCAAGTAACAATTGTAATTTTTGAGTCTACGAATAAGGAGCAAATAAATCTGCGATAAAACTAAAAAATGCAACTATAAAAACCGGCGACGTTTCAATGTTGGCTGCACGTCATGAAGTACAAGTTCAATATCAGAATACTGATATAAACTCTTTTCAATGGAGCTGCATGATGCATAACGACCAATTGTTTCGAATTAAAATCGCTGATTTGCATTTTTTTTTTCAGTTTTTTCTTCATCTAAAAATCACGGGCTAAATACCTTTGCCAACTTTATATCGTACAGATGCAATTCAATTGAAAAGCAACGGACGACACAGACGTTTTAATTTTGTTCCTTTGCAACAGATCAACAGACACAGTTCAATCATTACAAGTTATGATCGGAATTAAATCACTGTTCAATCTGCTCGATAAAACGACTTACCAGAGCACAATTATGCCCTTCGCTTTACTTTCCTGAGCGAACATACAAACACTCCAAAGTTTAGTTTACAAAACAACAGATGTCATAATAATCTTAAAATAAATGAAGGTGGGGGAAGGGTGTGTGTGTGTGCGTGTGTGTGTGTGTGTGTGTGTGTGTGTGTGTGTGTGTGTGTGTGTGTGTGTGTGTGTGTGTGTGTGTGTGTGTGTGTGTGTGTGTGTGTGTGTGTGTGTGTGTGTGTGTGTGTGTGTGTGTGTGTGTGTGTGTGTGTGTGTGTGTGTGTGTGTGTGGGGGGGGGGGGGGGGGGGAGGTGCCACAACAACTTTAACTTTGGTATCCTTGGGAATTGACTTCTTTTTAAAACACATCAATGTATCCTAACCCTTAAGGGTACGAGACTATCCAGGTCTTACATGAGAGCCTCCCCCCGGAAATACATGTTGATGTTTCAGCAACAAACTCTTAATCGATACAGACTTTTAGATTTTGTACTAAGCTAAAGGAAAAGCTTTGTTGAAATCAAATCTGTACAAAATAAAATTCTGGATGTTTACTGTCAAGATACATTGCTGTTGTCAGAAGGAAAAGGTATTTTGAAATTTGTTTTGAAAGCAATCTTCCCGTTTAACGAATTTCATGCGTGTCCTCGTGATTTACGTGTTTCTCAACCTGACTAGCTGGTCTTCGTTCACGAGTATTTTCTGACTCAGAGGTTTATTTCGTTTGCCTGCATATTAGTGTTCTTTGCAAAACACTTCATGTTAACGAATTTGAATATGTGCTTGTATACATTAAATGCGCTTACTAGCTCAGAATGGCTGTCGGTTGATCCTGACTGAAGAACTATAACTGAGCAACAATAATAGAATACTAGCTCCTTTCCAAGACTTAAAAAAAACTAATGCCACAGATCGGCAAGAATCTTATTGTGTCGATTATCCCTGATAACTGTTTGAAAGTTTTCTGTTTTGCTTCGCTTATGCTTATACTTATGTCGCTAGTGAAAACCGGGCTTAACTAAACATACAATACCTCAACGAACGGCTCCAAGCTTGTAAAAGTTGTCACGATGAAATGAGAACAGTGTACAAGATAACTCTGGAACAAACGAAATTGTTTGTGAAACTCTTGATCTTACGATTTACATTCCAAGACAAACAATGCAACTAAGGGTTTCGTGACGCCCCCAGGCAAAATACATAACAATTAGACACCTCTTGTCAGGTGGGTTTCCCAATTTCGTAAAAACAAAAAGAAAGCGGAAAATTCCAAAGCTTTTATGTCAATGATGAATGTATAGATATAATTAAAGGAGAGAAATGGTGCAAGTTCACGGTCCATAGATTGCCAGAGAGATGAAAACAAACGAAACGAACCTAAGCCAGTTCTGAATTCTATTTTATGTATTATGACGCGTTTGAAACTGTCAATACTACCTTTAAAACTAGCGGTTCCATATTGGAAGTGAAGTGCTGCCACGGAAGTTTTAAGTGAGTTTTAGTTTGGGCATCGTGTAGTGATTATAAACCATTCTTGAATGCTCTGAAACAATTTTAATTAACTGTAACAATGAATTTACTTGTGTTTACATTCTATTAGGCCATTGTAAGTCACACCCACATGTTTTCAAGTTCTTATCAACTGTAATAATAACTTAATCAACGATTCTAAAATGCTGTAAATATCAACTGCTACAGCAATTCAGTCAAAACAATTTTAAAGAACTGTAACAATGAGTTTGCTTGTGTTTACATCGTATTAGGTCTATTAGTACAGCATTTCAGTCAAAGCAATTTTAATGAACTGTATAACAATGAATTTGCTTGTGTTTACATCGTATAAGGCTAAGTTATATACATGTTTTCAAGTCATTATCAGCTGCAATGATAATTATAATCGATTGTAAAATGCTCTAAATATCACCCGAAAGCTAAATCTGGAATAAGTTTATTCTCAAGAGCATTCAAGTACATACAATCTCCTTCAAGAATTCCATCGATTGTGTCGATTGCAACTGGCAACGACCGAGCACGCATTAAAGCGCTCAAAAACTCATAAAAGAACATTGCCTTCGCCAAGAAACGTCACTAAAACATTTGTCAACTTGATTATAATGCTTCCATCAACAAATAATTTGAGATTTGACATAATTTTGAGGAGGAATATTCACCTAATATAAAGTTCTCAAAATTCTGTCGAGGGCTCAAAATCTATTAAAGCAGTTTTCAATTGAGTGTCGTAAAACCAAAACCAAAGTAATTACTCTGACCAATCACAGCAGTCGTAGAAGGCTCCGAGACTAAGGGTTAAAAACAAACGAAATTACATTCAGGCCGGGGGGGGGGGGGGGGTGAATTATTCATACATGAATGTCCTAAATAAAAAAAGAATTGATTTCTTTTGTTTTATTGCCCTCAGCCTCGGAGTCAAGTAGCAATTGTAATTTTTGAGTCTACGAATAAGGAGCAAATAAGACCCCGTCCACACGTATCCGGATATTTTTGAATCCGCAACTTTTTTGTTGCGGATTGGCCTTCCGTCCACACGTATCCGGCGAATTCGGCTCACGAATCCGCAACTTTTTGAATTCGCTCTCCAGAGTGGATATTTTTGAATACGCTACGAGTACGGCATCGTGTGGACGGTCTAATCCGGATATTTTTGAATACGCTGACGTAACAGTATCAGATCCAGTCTTTAACCGCGCGAATATTCAACATGGCCGACCGAAATCTTATCGCTTCACTTCTACACAGTTGAACTTTGATTTGAACTTGGCCTTTGCGTATGCTTTTTTGAGAGCATTTAAAGAGAAGCCCTTGCTGCTAGAGCGAATCTGGATACGTGTGGACGGGCAAATACGATTCGAATACGCTACGTGTGGACGCGAATATTTTCCAATCCGCAACAAAAAAGTTGCGGATTCAAAAATATCCGGATACGTGTGGACGGGGCCTATATCTGCGATAAAACTAAACAATAACTATAAAAACCGGCGACGTTTCAACGTTGGCTGCACGTCATGAAGTACAAGTTCAATATCAGAATACTGATATAAACTCTTTTCAATGGAGCTGCATGATGCATAACGACCAATTGTTTCGAATTAAAATCGCTGATTTGCATTTTTTTCAGTTTTTTCTTCATCTAAAAATCACGGGCTAAATACCTTTGCCAACTTTATATCGTACAGATGCAATTCAATTGAAAAGCAACGGACGATACAGACGTTTTAATTTTGTTCCTTTGCAACAGATCAACAGACAAAGTTCAATCATTACAAGAATTCAATCACGGTTCAATCCGCTCGATAAAACGACTTACCAGAGCATAATTATGCCCTTCGCTTTTCTTTCCTGAGCGAACATACAACACTACAAAGTTTAGTTTACAAAACAACAGATGTCATAATAATCTTAATCTTTAAATAAATGAAGGTGGAGGAAGGGTGTGTGTGGGGGGGGGGGAGGAATTCTGGATGTTTACTGTCAATTTTTGAAATTTGTTTTGAAAGCAATCGTCCCGTTTAACGAATTTCATGTGTGTCCTCGTGATTCACGTGCTTCTCAACCTGACTAGCTGGTCTTCATTCACGAGTATTTTCTGACTCATGATCAGAGGTTTTTATTTCGTTTGCCTGCATATTAGTGTTCTTTGTAAAACACGTCATGTTAACGAATTTGAATATGTGCTTGTATACATTAAATGCGCGCTTACTAGCTCAGAATGGCTGTCGGTTGATCCTGACTGAAGTTTTCTTTTCACAAATAAACCAGAGCAACAATAATAGAATACTAGCTTCTCTACAAGACTTAAAGAAACTAATGCCACAGATCTATAATCACAAGAATCTTGTCGTGTCGATTAGTCCTGATAACTGTTTGAAAGTTTTTTTTTTTTTTTAATTGAAACAACTTTATTTGAAACAATACATTATTTACATCACTACATTACAATATGATACTACACAAAACTACACAGACGTACGATTACATTTACAAATTTACTAATACTAATTACAGAAGAACTGTCCATTTTCGGCGAAAAGTAGGCAAGCATTTCTTTGCAAATGCAGTTTCTTTAATTATTTCAATATTTTCTTGTATTCGCAGCAGGAAGTTACGGAAGTATAGTTCACCTTGGCGCCTGTTTGACGTGCAGAATATATAGTATTTTGCTATTAGAATTGAGTAATTTAATGGCTGCCAGTATTTTGTATTGTCAAAGTAGCCGTATAATAATTATGCTACCATGTTTTAAAGAAAGTCTTTCACGTGCTTTTTCAAACCACCACTCCTGAAACGTATTCCAGAAGGAGAGTGAGTAACTGCATTGGATTAACATATGGTTTAATGTTTGCTTTTCACACCCACATAACGGACACAAATCACTTTCAGAGATACCGTCACGGTAAAGGCTCATTTGAGTAGGGGGTATGATGAGCTGTTTCAATGTCTTGATAAAGAATCTCAGAGGAAAAAAGAGTTTTCGAATTGGCTTATCTTTGAGCGAAATGGCAGCCACATCAAAGTCACCTACTTTGGTCCTTTTGGAAGTGCGACGGATGAAGACTTCAAGGACTCACAACAAGAAACAGAGCGTTCTCTTGCCATTAAAAGGGAAATGTTGGAACAACCGAAATCACTGGATAATAAAATGACTAAGGAAGAGCGAGAAAAAAGGGAAAGGCAAATCAAAGAAAACATACATGCGCATTACTTGTCAATAGTGCAAATTGTTGAATCAAAACTCCAATCCAAAAAGGGGGAGTTGGTAGATTTGATTTATCGTGTTTATGATAAAGAAGAGGTTAAAGAAGCTGCTAAAGAACTGGCAGGGAGGCTGACAGCTTCAACAGGAAAAATACTGCTGAAACCCATGTTAGCGATTGTAATGGTTGAATTAGCAGAAAAGGCAGCACAAAAAGTAGCTGCTAAAATAGCGGCAAAGGCGGCAGCAAAAGCAGCAGCCAAAGCAGGTTTAAAGGGGGGTGGTAAGGCTGCAGCCAAGGGCAGTGGCAAGGCAGTGGCAAAGGGAGTCCCTTTCCTAGGAGCAGCAGTTGGGGTTGGATTTGGAGTCTGGAGGCTGTGTCATGGAGACGTGGCTGGAGCAGGATTGGAAGAGGCTTCAGGAGCATTATCGTGCGTACCAGGGGCAGGCACATAGCATCTGTAGCGATTGATGCCACTCTCATACAGGGAAGGACATTTATGAAGCAAAAGCTGAAAGTGTTCAACATGCTGAGGTAAAGAATTTCAGTCCAAAATTAAACAAAATTAAGTTTAAAGCCGATTGAGTGATCAAATTACTTAAAATATTCCCTTTAATACTACAACTCGTTTTACTCTTCGAGTATTCACAAGTTAATAATAAAATATGGGCATGGCCCTAATTTATCCTTACCATAAGATCATGAGGTTCCATAAAATTTAATAACACATACAGTAATTTACAAGCACACTTCTTATACATATAATATAGTTAAATTTTGTACTTGGAATGAAATTGGTTTTGAAAGTAATGACATTGATTGCTACCTCTTGTTTACCATAAAAGGTACTTTCTCTACAATTGATAGTAACAACTGGGGACATGTAAAAACTGAACACCCTTCATCAGAGATGCCAACCTCTGGAGATTAAAAATAGGGAGTTTTTTTCTGAGGGTGAAAACGTTTTTGCGCCCAAGGCGTGAATCGAGCGATGTAGTTGCAAGCATCTAGGGGGGTTCGGAAAATTTTTTAGGCTTTAGCCTCTCAAGGTGCCATTTTCTGCATTCCTGAGATCTGAAAAGTGTTTGTGAAGTTAAGATATGATGAACTTGACCAATTTTTTTTTTGATTTTAAAATCTTAGCCTATTGTGGAGAAAAGATCCAAAGTCGCTTTTATCTGGGAGATTTGGTGACCTGTAAGGGAGACCGGGTGATTCGTTATGTATCCGGGAGACTCGTTATGTATCCGGGAGAGTTGGCATAAGTGCTTCATTGAGGTGCTAGAACTGCATTTTTTTTAACTCCTGAAACTTACGAGGAGCATCATTTTTCATCTGTCCAACATCCAACAAAGAGGTTGGAAAGGGCAGGGTTGGTACTGGGTGAAAATGGCATTTTTGAAAGGACAAAGTGGTGAAATGAGAAAAAAAATCGACCCTGACCCTAACCCTAACCCTAACCCACATCAATGTGAGCCACACCTACAAAGCAGGTTTCTGGTACCTTTTAGGTGTTCCTTTAAAATTTTTATCACGAATCTCACCAACATCAATTGGATATGGGAGTCCCCCCCCCCCCCCAACCCCCACTTGAGGGAATTTCAGGCCTACTTCCCAGTACTTGTCCGCATTAAATAGAAGAATGGGTACATAAAATTAGTTATTTTCTTGTGTTGCCACCATTTGTCATCATTCAGACCCATTTATTTCCTCTCTTCAGGAGCTGCAAGACAGAGTAAGACAAATCAAAGTGGAAATGAAGGCTCTCAGTGAAGAGTACAACAGAGCTAAAGAAGATAATGAGTTTGTAAATGAAGTTTTGGAAGACCCTGAATTTGGCATTGGAAAACTTCAACATGAGATTTCTATCTTGGAAAAGCTTTCAGCTGCACTTCAGTTTGTGGATATGCCTGATGATCTAACAGGCGTCAGAGAGTGTCTCATATTTAATCCAGAGACTGGTCGTTTAGAAATCTGGCCTAGTACCTGAGAACTCAGTCTTTGTTTGATCTTTTTGTTATCGTTTTTCGGCCTTGACCATGCACAACACAATAGATGTTGATCTTTTGTTTGAGCGACTGACCAATAGAAATGGTGCTATTAAGTTATTCCCCCGGCTTCTATATAGGCTTCCTTGCATTACCACTTAAAACATTTGATTTTGTAAATAATTAGTGAATAATGTATTTTATCGTTAATGTATTATAAATTTCTCTAATATACTGTTGTTGTATTTGTGATTAATGGCAAATGAATGAATGAATGAGTGAGTGAGTGACAGAGTGAGTGAGTGAGTGAGTGAGTGAGTGAGTGAGCGGGCGAGCGAGCGAGCGAGTGAATGAATGAATGAATAAATTCAGTCATAGGGTGTGATCAAAAAACAAAAGATGTGCACGGTCACGGCCGGTTCAACATAAATTGTAGCTCCTTTGTTTATCGCCATTGAAGTCTGCAAGGTTTCATAACCAGTCTCTTGATTAACTATTTGTGACCATTGCAAGTTCCAAGCCTAAGATTTTTTGCATAATTCGTTTTTTTCCCTTTTGTTGCGTACGTATCAGGCCTATAGTAGTCATTACATCCCTTTGTTTGGTAGTTTCTTGGTGTTGCGGATGGCGTGATCACCAAATGACGTAAAATAAAAGATTCCAAAGACACTGAACAATACCCACACCACAACACAAAAGCTAACGAACAATGGCTTCCGCAACACCAAGAAACACCCCTTTGTTTAGTTTCTTTGCGCGCATTTAGGTGTTTAGTTCTTAGTGTTATTTAGCGCCCCCTCGTTAGCGTCTCTTTGCTTTGCATCTTTATTAGCGCCTTTTTTGGTTTCTTTCGTTTTCTATTCCGCATATTTAAACCGTATTTTTACATCGCCGTTGGCAGTGCAATTTTTGCAGTTCATTCTAGTTCGCGCTTAGCGCAGTTCTCTTTGGTCTTCCAAGTGCCTTAGTCGCGTTTTACGCAGTTCGCTACAGCAGCAGTTTTCTCTGGCCGTAACAATGTAAGACGGGTCATGTAAGTGTGTTTCGTAGTCCTCGCTTATTGCAGTTTCAACCATGATTCATGTATAGATGAAAAGTGTTTTCTTGGCTATACCATTTTGAAGCACGAATTTTCTTTTCTTTTGGGCAGTTTAATTTGTTTCATTTACTGGGGATCGCAAAGCCAAGAAACTGCCCAAATTTATAATCCTGTAGGCCTGCATGCATAGGTGGCAATATAGCTTTTTCAATGAATTTAACTTTTTAGTTGATTCTGGTAAATTTTGAGCTAATTTTAGGAGAAGATAAAAATAGAAAATAAAACTAGCAGTAATCAGGAATTTTGGGCGGAAATGAGCCCCTGGAACAAGCAATAGGGGCGGCCAAACGGCAGTCCGGACACCAAAAAATCTTATATGTTTCTGCATGCAAGCCACCAGGACAGCCAACACGAAATAAGGATTGTGTTCTTCGAATGCGATAAGAAATAAAAATTAATAAATCATGGATAATTAATCACATCATCGCATGATCATTTCTTAAGCTACTGGTGTATCTCTTTAACAAAACAATTTTATGTTTGGTTCACTATCAGATTCAAGTTCCATTTTTATTTTTAATAATTAATTAGTACTTAAAGGGGAGGTGTAACTAAGCTGACAGTATAATTATGAGTAAAAGAATAAATTTCACCACGGACTGTTTATTTTTCTGTGATTGTTTCATAAATAAATATTATTTGAAAGTATCAATTATTTTGAAATTAATTCCAATAAAGGTTTATCTGTCAGCACAAATATTCCGCCCTTGATTCTTTGTTTTTATTTTTGTTCTCTCAGTTTACCATTCAGAGACTTTTTAAACTCATTGATATTCTGCACTTCATTCTTTGTTTTTATTTTTTTTTTCCTTTCGTTTACCATTCAGTGACTTTTCAAATTCATTAATATTCCTCCCTTGGTTCTTTGTTTTTATTTTTGTTCTCTCAGTTTACCATTCAGTGACTTTTCAAATTCATTAATATTCCGCCCTTGGTTCTTTGTTTTTATTTTTCTCTCAGTTTACCATTCAGTGACTTTTTAAACTCATTAATATTCCGCCCTTAATTCTTTGTTTTTATTTTTGTTCCCTCAGTTTACCATTCAGTAATTTTTCAAATTCATTAATATTCCGCCCTTGTTTCTTTGTTTTTATTTTTTATCTCTCAGGCCCGGTTCAAACGTCGAACTTTACATGTGCCGAACCTAATAATTAGGTTCGGCACATGTAAAGTTCGACGTACATGTATTTTTCAATATAACCGCGCTTCTGATTGGCTATTTAGTGGGTTTTCGCGCCTTTGCAGACAGAACTCACAGAAGCGTAACGACGGTTACCAGCATTGAGGCCCTGCCAGGGTAAACATGATCCAAAAAGTAGCGACAGCACGTAAAATGAAATCGCGACAAAAGACCATTGGCAAGGTTATCGGCTCCTGTCATTGGTATGTGAAATTATATGTCTTGATTGTTATACCTTACTTAGGTCATCAGAGCAAGCAGGTCCGACAGCAACGTGAAACATTGATAAAACACCGACGCGAGACATTTTAAAATTCAGACAAGCGACACAGGACACCCCCCCCCCCCCCCCCCCCCTCCGCTGGCAAGGCCTTAGCATTCAATTTGTAGATTTTTAGACTGAAACTGGACAGCTTAAATCGGTCTTCTAAAACGTTGCTTTTCTTTATATCCATAAAGAAATCGTAATGTATTTTAAAATTTATGGCGTTACTTTGTTTTGCCCAAATATCACGATCACGATCTCCTCGGCTATTTCCTAGCCATAACAAGAACACAAAGCACACTAAAATCAAAACAAGAATTTCCAGGCTTGGTGAATTTTACTTTTTTCGGTTTATTTCTCTATTTTAAGCAGTAAAGATGATATTTCTTTTGGCCACGAATTAGGTTCGGCACATGTAAAGTTTCACCGTCTGAATCAACAGTCGAACTTAATAGTTTGGGTCGACCTAAATGGGTATTAGGTTCGGCACATGTAAAGTTCGACGTTTGAACCGGGCCTCAGTTTACCATTCAGTGACTTTTCAAACTCATTAATATTCCGCCCTTGATTCTTTGTTTTTATTTTTGTTCCCGCAGTTTACCATTCAGTGACTTTTCAAATTCATTAATATTCCGCCCTTGATTCTTTGTTTTTATTTTTGTTCTCTCAGTTTACCATTCAGTGACTTTTCAAACTCATTAATATTCCGCCCTTGATTCTTTGTTTTTATTTTTGTTCCCTCAGTTTACCATTCAGTGACTTTTCAAACTCATTAATATTCCGTACTTGATTACATGTTTCCCACATAGAATTTTGGTTGCATTAAAACTCAGAATAGTTTTCACTAAAAGGAAACCAATTATTAAACGAGAGAGAAATAAATGTACTACTTGGTTAAGTGATAGTAGATTTTCACGTTTTAGCCAATGAGGTGGACGGTTTCAACAGTATCACAATTAACACCTTTCTGCATTCCTTGCCGTTAGGTTGCCTAGTTCTTACTAGGACTATTACTTAAAGCCTGCATGTCAAGTGGCGGAAAAATGGCATTCAGGTGTGTCCCCGCCTTAAACAAGCAAATGAAATTGCAAGAGTTGTGGGAGGCAAAGATGTCAATAATATTATCAGAAAGCGAACGTGGAGTCTGACATCTCCACCTCTAAATTGTCAAAATGATGTCAAAAAGTTGTCAAAAGCTGATCAAAAACTTTGTTGGCAAAGGCTGGGGTGCTCTTCAATGTAATTCCAAACATTTAAACAACAAATAATTTTACGATGCTCATCTGTCGATCATCTGACAAGTCTTTCGCGAGTTTTAAATATGGAGACTTTTGAAAACATTTTCAATTTATTTAGGTATTAATGTGATATCAATGCGTGCTGTTGATTTATTAACAGAGATGTGTCAGACGACAAAAATGGTCAAAAAAGGAATTTAATTTTATGCGGGTAACGTTCGGCATTCCGTCCACACGTAAACGATCCGCGAAAACGATCACAATATCACATTATAGTAGTAGTAAATTAACGTTTTCAATCGTTTTAAATCGTATAGGCGTAGACAGCGGAAACGAATGAAAACTCATACATGTAAACAGAAAACTATTCAGATTGAAAAGATTGAAAACGGTTCAAGTGGGCGGGGTCAAAGTGAAAGTCAGAGAGAGCTATTTCGTCGATATATCATATTATTTACATTCGTCACTGTTAACGATATTCGAAATGATATTCATTATCAATTATATACCAATAAATCAGTTTGACACATTAAAACATACTGTATCGAGAAATGTAACATAGCTGTACAATTGTTTTTGTAATGTTTATTTTAGTTCTTTAAATATCTGATTGTAAATAAGAAATGAACAATGAGTGAAAACACTGACAATCGACTGATAAATAAATCACGAATATTGAATAAAATGTTTACAAGAATAAAGGTAAAAAGGTCAGGAATCATGCATATCCAAAGTCAAATCATTCCGCTTCCACCCCTGAGAAAGAAAGAGGGAGTGCTTGAAGTCTATACAAGGTCATGCACGTTAAACGATTTATATTACTCGCATCTGCCTGGGGAATCTTCGCCCATGATTCGTTGTATTGTTTATGTCGTTGTTAATTATGTTAATAGATACTGAGAACGCTAGAATGCACGAGTTCAACGAAAAAAAGAAAATGCACTTTGTATTCTATAGTAAAAATAAGGCGAATGTTGAATAAAAGGAGGTTCACAAGTCAACCGTTTTGGGCTCCGTTTTACACGCCATATGGTGTATGCCCCCTGAAAACCGCGTAATTGCCATTTAACAACCTCCACGTGCAACTCTAAAAACCCTCGCAACTTCCACAACCTCCGCAACCATCGCAACCTCCGCAACCCTCGCAACCTCCACAACACTCGCAACCTCCACAACCCTTGCAACCTCCACAACCCTTGCAACCTCCACAACCCTTGCAACCTCCACAACCCCCACAACCCTCGCAACTTCCACAACCTCCGCAACCCTCACAACCATGGCAACCTCTGCAACCTCCACAACCCTCACAACCTCCACAACCTCTACAACCCTCGCAACCCCAAAAACGTCCAAAACCCTCGCAACCCCCAAAACCTCCACAACCCCCCAACCCTCTAAACCCCCAAACATCCACATCCTCCACAACCCTCGCAACCTCCAAAACCTTCACAACCCTCGCAACCTCCACAACCTCCGCAACCCTCGCAACCTCCACAACCCTCGCAACCCTCACAACCTCCGCAACCCTCACATCCTCCGCAACCTTCACAACCTCCGCAACCTCGGCAACTTCCGCAACCTCCACAACCTCCGCAACCCTCACAACCTCCACAACCCCCAAAACTCCCAAATTCCCCAAACTCTCGCAACCTCCACAATCATGGCAACTCCGCAACTCTTACAATTATGCAAATCAGTATTGAGAAACATTACAATTTACAAATTCTGCAATCACAGAGTCTCCTCCTTGCTGGCCTCGTTAACATGTGCAACAGTCGAAATAATTTCTACTCTTGAATAGGCTTGCACGTTAAAATGCGAAATGCGAGACCATTTCAAAAGTAACAGACACGATCGTTTCGAAATTGTATCAACGGATTTGATCGGACCGTCGTGGCTGCTATAAATCCCGGCATAAGCACGTTTGGATTGAAACACAACATCACGTAAGTCCATTTGTAACTTTATTCTATGATCATTCTAAATAAACGCGTGGGTTCCCTATGCTGGCCGGTATTTCGACGGAGACGTCTTCTGACTTCAAGTGCGTGCTGTTTAGACTCAAGGGCTGAGGTAAAGTCGTCAAGGGAATGTTGAGTGTCTCCGACTGAATAGTAACTATCGGCAGTGCTTCTGTGTTCTTCACCGAACAGTTTTAATCGAATGTGAAGTGCGTGCTGTTTAGACTCAAGGGCTGAGGAAAAGTCGCCAAGAGAATATTGAGTTATTCCGAGTGAAGAATAACTATCGGCCGTGCTCGCATGTTCTTCTCCAAACAGTTTCAGTCGAATGTGAAGTGCGTGCTGAGCAGACTCAAGGGCTGAGGAAAAGTCGCCAAGGGAATGTTGAGTGTCTCCGACTGAATAGTAACTATCGGCAGTGCTTCTGTGTTCTTCACCGAACAGTTTTAATCGAATGTGAAGTGCGTGCTGTTTAGACTCAAGGGCTGAGGAAAAGTCGCCAAGAGAATGTTGAGTTATTCCGAGTGAAGAGTAACTATCGGCCGTGCTCGCATGTTCTTCTCCAAACAGTTTCAGTCGAATGTGAAGTGCGTGCTGAGCAGACTCAAGGGCTGAGGAAAAGTCGCCAAGGGAATGTTGAGTGTCTCCGACTGAATAGTAACTATCGGCAGTGCTTCTGTGTTCTTCACCGAACAGTTTTAATCGAATGTGAAGTGCGTGCTGTTTAGACTCAAGGGCTGAGGTAAAGTCGTCAAGGGAATGTTGAGTGTCTCCGACTGAATAGTAACTATCGGCAGTGCTTCTGTGTTCTTCACCGAACAGTTTTAATCGAATGTGAAGTGCGTGCTGTTTAGACTCAAGGGCTGAGGAAAAGTCGCCAAGAGAATATTGAGTTATTCCGAGTGAAGAATAACTATCGGCCGTGCTCGCATGTTCTTCTCCAAACAGTTTCAGTCGAATGTGAAGTGCGTGCTGAGCAGACTCAATGGCTGAGGAAAAGTCGCGAAATGAAAGTTGAGTGGCTCCGAGGTTATGATAACTGTCGGCAGTGCTCGCGTGTTTTTCTCCAAACAGTTTCAATCGAATGTAAAGTGCGTTCTGAGTAGACTCAAGGGATGAGGTAAAGTCTCCAATGGAATATTGAGTCGCTCCGAGGTTATGATAACTATCGGCAGTGCACGCATGTTCTTCTCCAAACAGTTTCGTTTCAATCAAATGTGAAGTGCGCACTGTTTAGACTCAAGGGCTGAGATGAAGTCGCCAAGGGAATGTTGAATGGTTCCGAGTGAACAGTAACTATCGGCGGTGCTCGCATGTTCTTCTCCAAACAGTTTAAGTCGAATGTGAAGTGCGTGCTGAGCAGACTCAAGGGCTGAGGTAAAGTCGCCAAGGGAATGTTGAGTGGCTCCGAGGTTATGATAGCTATCGGCAGTGCTCGCATGTTCTTCTCCAAACAGTTTCACTCGAATGTGAAGTGCGTGCTGAGCAGACTCAAGGGCTGAGGTAAAGTCGCCAAGGGAATGTTGAGTGGCTCCGAGGTTATGATAGCTATCGGCAGTGCTCGCATGTTCTTCTCCAAACAGTTTCACTCGAATGTGAAGTGCGTGCTGATCAGACTCAAGGGCTGAGGTGAAGTCGCCAAGGGAATGTTGAATGGTTCCGAGTGAATAGTAACTATCGGCGGTGCTCGCATGTTCTTCTCCAAACAGTTTCACTCGAATGTGAAGTGCGTGCTGATTAGACTCAAGGGCTGAGGTGAAGTCGCCAAGGGAATGTTGAATGGTTCCGAGTGAATAGTAACTATTGGCGGTGCTCGCATGTTCTTCTCCAAACAGTTTCGATCCAATGTGAAGTGCGTGCTGAGCAGACTCAAGGGCTGAGGTAACGTCGCCAAGGGAATGTTGAATTATTCCGAGGTTATGATAGCTATCGGCAGTGCTCGAATGTTCTTCTCCAAACAGTTTCACTCGAATGTGAAGTGCGTGCTGTTTAGACTCAAGGGCTGAGGAAAAGTCGCCAAGGGAATGTTGAATGGTTCCGAGTGAATAGTAACTATCGGCAGTGCTCGCATGTTCTTCTCCAAACAGTTTCACTCGAATGTGAAGTGCGTGCTGAGCAGACTCAAGGGCTGAGGTAAAGTCGCCAAGGGAATGTTGAGTGGCTCCGAGGTTATGATAGCTATCGGCAGTGCTCGCATGTTCTTCTCCAAACAGTTTCACTCGAATGTGAAGTGCGTGCTGATCAGACTCAAGGGCTGAGGTGAAGTCGCCAAGGGAATGTTGAATGGTTCCGAGTGAATAGTAACTATCGGCGGTGCTCGCATGTTCTTCTCCAAACAGTTTCACTCGAATGTGAAGTGCGTGCTGATTAGACTCAAGGGCTGAGGTGAAGTCGCCAAGGGAATGTTGAATGGTTCCGAGTGAATAGTAACTATTGGCGGTGCTCGCATGTTCTTCTCCAAACAGTTTCGATCCAATGTGAAGTGCGCGCTGAGCAGACTTAACGGCTGAGGTAAAGTCGCCAAGGGAATGTTGAGTGATATCGAGTGAATAGTAACTATCGGCGGTGCTCTCATGTTCTTCTCCAAACAGTTTCAATCGAATGTGAAGTGCGTGCTGTTTAGACTCAAGGGCTGAGATAAAGTCGCCAAGGGAATGTTGAGTGCCTCCGAGTAAAAAGTAACTATCGGCGGTGCTCGCATGTTCTTCTCCAAACAGTTTCAGTCGAATGTGAAGTGAGTGCTGAGCAGACTCAAGGGCTGAGGTAAAGTCGCCAAGGGAATGTTGAGTTACTCCGAGTGAATAGTAACTATCGGCGGTGCTCGCATGTTCTTCTCCAAACAGTTTCAATCGAATGTGAAGTGAGTGCTGAGCAGACTCAAGGGCTGAGGTAAAGTCGCCAAGGGAATGTTGAGTGACTCCGAGTGAATCGTAACTATCGGCGGTGCTCGCATGTTCTTCTCCAAACAGTTTCAATCGAACGTGAAGTGCGCGCTGAGCAGATTCAAGGGCTGAGTTAAAGTCGCCAAGGGAATGTTGAGTGATTGCGAGTGAAGGGTAACTATCGGCGGTGCTCGCGTGTTCTTCTCCAAGCAGCATTTTTGTTATCTCAAGCGCTCGCTGTTTTGCCCGAAGAGCCTCTGGATAGTTCATCTTTCTGTGGTAAACTTGACCAAGGTCCAAGTAGCACTTCGCAAGTGCCTCACTGTGTACTTGATTAAAACTGCCAAAGTTGTCATTGTTAGGGGAATTTCCTCTGCATTGCTTCAGTGCTGTTTCATGGTAATTGATTCTTGACTCATAAAGTTTTACAGGGTCTTCAATTTTATTGAAACTCGTGAGTAGTTCAGCAACATTGCGATAAAAGCTGAACAAACCAAGTGAACTTGGAATCTCTGTTTCGATTTCTTTTAGTATTTGGAGAACAACGTTGCACATATATTGCTTGGTCTCAGTATCAGAGATAAACTTTCCTGCGCTACTTAGAAGAAAAACAATTTCAAATATTATCGGTTGATTAGGCAAGATGCCCGTGTCTTTTTGGAACTTTATTCCATCGTCAGTTTCCTTTGTTTTACCTTTCATCGATGGAATGACAAGAAGTCCCGAGTCTCCCGCTGCGCTGCATTCTTGGAGTGCCTTGTTATAGAAGTAACTCACACTTGAGGAGTCGTTTAGGGACTGATAATAAACAATTAGGAAAAGAAAAATAACAAGCCTAAGAATTGTCTGCTCTGGGTTGTTGCAATTGTCCAGTAACGAAAGAGCCTCATGTAAGCACTGGACTCCGCTCTCCGTGTCTCTGGTAACAAGGCGATAGATACCTAAATAGCACATGTGCTTTCCCTTTTCGTCAGTAGGAAATGGTAAAGATGAGGCTTGAATTTCATTCCTTTTAGAGAGAAGCCGCATCGAATTCCCTTCTAGTCCCCAAGTTACCTCACCGAAAGCTTTGGAAGTGAGTAGCTGTCTGTAGTATTTATCTTTCCCATGTAGATTGGATGCCTTTAAAGCTGAATCGTATATGTCATCAAAGTTGGTTCCTTCACTCACAGACCAAAACAGAGAGTCTAGAAACAGCTCCGCTTTCACCAAAACGTCAAAAACACTGTCAGCTGTCTTGGTATCTGAACAACCCTCTATTAGGCTTTGAACAATACTTTGTTTATCTTCATAGAATGCAACAAACGCCGTCATTGAATGACCGGTAAGAAACTGTTCATTTAGCTTCTCGAAAAGTGAAATGTAGAACGTGTTCAAACGTCCCTTTGAGTTAAGAACCGTCTCTTTAAATTCACTGTCTCCCTTTTCTTTTGCAAATGATTGAAGCAGCTTGTGCATTGTGAATGAGCCGGGTTTGGAACTTGAATCAAGAAGTGATTTCCTCCGAAGGCTTTGTAATATCTTCCTGGCTTCGGAAACCCTTGTTTTACCCAAAACAGCCGTAGCGACCTCTGCACTGAAATTCTCAGGAAGAATACTCAAGGACACTAGCGCTTCTTGTTGTTGTGCAGTGAGTCTTTGGAAAGATGAGTTAAAAAGGAACTGCAATCTGTGACTGGGTTGATAATCTGGATTGTCCAACATTTCGACGATGCTTTCTGTAGGAGACTTCATAAAATCATCTAGAAACTGGCTCGGTGGAACACCATCTTCTGAAATTAATGAACAGAGTAACTTCATCGCTAAAGGTACATGTCCGCAGATTTGTCTGATTTGCGTGCAGTCGGAAGCGTTCGCATTTGGAAGTAACTCATGAACTAAGGTTTGAGCGGAGGCTTCATCTAATGGTCTTATTCTTACACCCTGATGGCCTTGAAAATGCACATTCATAAATTCGAAAGACTCCCTTGTGGTTACTGCGAATGTTACCCTTTGATTTCGCCTGAGAATTTCTTCAAGAAGTTGCATCACCTCTTCCTTTACTTTTGGCAAACCGCTTTCCAATAAGTCATCAGCATTATCAAGAATAAATACAGATCGTTCTGATATTTCACTGATAAGTTGGCAAAGATCATCATCAAGGGAGAGACGCTGAACGGATGGTTGCACATTTGGAGCCGGCTGGCCAACAAAGCTAAGAAGCTTTGAAGTCAGATCTGCTTTGGACTGAAGTCCTCGTAATGAAACCCAACAGATAGGGAGTCCTCGAGACTGGAGAGTGTGTCCCACTGCAATTGCCACCGATGTTTTCCCGAATCCAGGTGAACCCCAGATCGACACGAGTCGAGTAGATTCGGAAGTCACGAAACCGATGATCTCCTTACACTCGCTCTGACGCCCGGTGAAGTTAGGAACCATTGAAGGAAGACAAGTTCTTGGTAATGATGGTTTCGCACCTTCATAATAAAAGATAGAATAATCATGAAAGGTATGCTTGCGTATTCTGAAAAAAATTAAGCTCTATTCAGGCTTTCCTTCTCAATCTTCGTTTATAGTGACGTACAATTCAGGGAGTTATCAGGTGAGTAATTTCAAATTTTGATTTGAAATTACGAGCACGATTTCCCCTTAATTGTACGACACGTAGTTCAATTGCTAATTAATTACATCAATAACAAAATTCGAGATTAAAAAGTGTATGTGGCCTTTTTTCGTACTCAAATCAGTTTGAAATCTGGAGGGAAACATCAAAAATGGACAATGTTGCAGAACCAGGATCTTAGATTGCCCAAGAAGGAAAGTTTCGGAGATGAAAGCAGTGGATCAAACTTCAACTTGAATCTCTTATAAACCTTTGAATTCCCGCCATGTTTGTCTCAATACCCATGATGCAACATTTTGATTGAAAGGGCTTATTTAAGATATTACCTGAATTGTTGGGTTGAGCATCACGTTCATCTAGCGCTACCTTCAGCTCGGTGATTTTCTGCTCTAACATAGCGACGTCTTCTTTGATATCCGAACTCACACCCTCGAGAATCTTGGTGTACGCCTGATGTTCCTCTTCATCACGTTCATCTTGTGCTACCTTGAGCTCGGTGACCTTCTGCCCTAACAAAGCGATGCCTTCTTTGTCAGCAGCATCCGCTTCAATTTTCTTCTTTAAAACATTGATATCCGAACTCACACCCTCGAGAATCTTGGTGTACGCCTGATTGTCCTCTTCATCGCGGTTTTTTTGTGCTTTTTTCAACTCATCTATTTCTTGCTTTAACATTGCAATGTCCTCTTTGTTAGCAGTGTAGCTTGTTGCCTGTTTTATGGTAGTTGACAGGGATTTTATTTCGCTCACACCTTCAAGAATCGAGATACACTCGTTGGTATTTTTGACATCACGTTCATCTTGCGCTACTTTCAACTCGTTGATTTTTTCCTCCAATATAGCAATGTTTGCGGTTTCTTCTTCTGTGGTCTTAACAGTCTGCTTTATAGCATTTAACAGCGCTTTTACCTCGTTGATATCTGAGCTCATTCCTTCAAGAAAATTGATGTACGCTTGGGTCTCTTCTCGTACACCTTTTTCCAATTTGCGAACTTCACTGGTAGGGAAGTCTGACTCGTTTAATCCACCAACAGCATCAATCGGGGCTGTCATCACACCCAAGGCTTGGAATGCATCTTTAGCGCGTTTCACGCACTCGTCAAATGTTACTTTATTTATCTCAGAACTGATCGAGTGACAAAGTAAATTTCTTAGAAGGCGAAGCTGATCAATCGCAAGTGCAAACGTTTCCGCATTGTTTCCACCCAGACTCATTACTGACGTGTGGAAGCTTCCATGAGGTACCCCACGGGGCTTCACGTACAAGTCACTGAGTGTAGTGTGGCGTCCTGTGCTAGCTGGTAGGGCGAAGGACTGGGCATAGATAGTAGCCTGGAACAGGGCGGTGCAATCCCATTCACTGTAAGACTGGTTTGTAGGGACTTTAGTTTTTCTACCCTCTTCAGCGGCAAACAAATTTCTCACAGCAGTGGAATCATCCCAGAGCAGGTAACCATGGCGATGTCCAAGGGTGTTGTCCCACATGGTTTTAAAGGTCTGTCGTAAGGCTTTTGGGAACTCATTTAATACAATGGACGAGAACTTGAAGAAGTTTAACTGCTCGTCACTAAACGGCTGCAAGGCCATCTCTGGTCCGTATAGGCTTCCAGGTATGAAACGTTCTGAAAAATAAATTGAGAATAATTTCCGGGTTTCATTTTTGCGTTTATTCTTAGAACGGACAGGAAGTAGAAAAGTCCAAAGGTATTATGTCAGTGGTGAATATATAAATAGATGTGAGGCCGAGAAGGAATGGTCCGAGAAATAGGTGGGGTACTTGGAACAGGTCTTATCCTCCAAACAATTCAGATTTCTTGGCTATTTTATTTAGCGTAGAATGATTTTTCATCCACAAGCAATTCTTGAAAAAGAGTGAAAATTGACAAAGAAATGACGGTATGACGTCGAAGTTTGTTTTTGACACGTGATATTTTTTAAGCCCTGTTTACTCAAAGTAAATTTTTGGCTTGTAGGGGACACTTTAAGGGCTACAACTCGATTTTCCTTACATTTGGACAGTAGCTAGTTAACATATAATAAAACAAATATATATATATATATATATATATATATATATAAACTAGTTAAAAAGACCGAAAATGGACAACTTTTGGTATAAAAAATATATCACTAGGTTGTGATTTTCTTATAGTGAATTTTTAGCATAAATTTTTTATCGTCTTTTGTAATTGTCTTAACGTTCAAGGGCCTCGTTCGGGAATTTGTTATTTTTGTACTGGCCTCGTCACTCAAAGGCTCTGAGTGTGGAATTTATAACTCATTGTTTAAGGACCCTGCTCAGGGATTTTGTTGTGGCATTGGCCTGTATGATTGTTCAGAGCCCTGAATGGGAAACTTATTAAGTTGGGGCTATTGCATAACTTTTTTTATTTTTGATTTTTTTTTATTAGTTATTATATCTTTTGTTAGGTTAATGTAGTTCATTAGTATTATTTGTGGCAATTGTGGTTTGCCTTTGGTTTAGTCTCGTTATCATTTCTATTATTGTATGATTGTTGTAATTTTTGCTTTTATTTTTGTTACGTAATTTATCAGTAGTTTAACATTAAGTCATTGTTGTAACCGTATTTAAGTCTCATGTGTAACTTGTCTGTATAACTGATGAAGGTCGAGAGACCGAAACGTTTTTAAACTAAATTTTTATATTTTTTATACCAAAAGTTGTCCATTTTCGGTCTTTTTAACTAGTTTTTATCATATCCACCGAATCCGGACTGTGAATCCATTATTGTGATCCTTTTGGTATGACATCTTTCGTTGGCTCAGGCAGCACCTTCAAAACCGTCTATATATATATATATATATATACTTGAATTGTAGAGAAGTCAACAAACAATGCCAACCACAAAGTCCTAAAATGAAGGATCACTGGAAGCGATCGTGGAAACTTGAATAATGTTGAAATAAACTAATTGTAAAGGTCAAGAAACCAACTTCATATAGGTCTTTAGCTGTATTTGCTCTACGTTTCGGCCGTCGCGGCCTTCCTCAGGAGCGTACACTAGTTTGACAATAACGGTAACGGTTAGGTCAATATGAATTCAAATAATGCACTTACAACAAACGGTTAACTATGACGAAATAGCGCGATAACTTGACAAGTTCAAATAGAAATAAGTTCCTTAATATATAATAATTCTTCTTCTAACATAACAAAAGTTACAATTAAAACTATAGAAAAGTTACGTAATAGAGTAAAGCTGACAAGTTACATAAAAAAACTAAAAATAAGCTAAAAAGTAAAAAACATGACAATGTAATGGTGTTGTGCAATTGTAAAAGCATAACAGGCTCCCTAATTAGGTCCCTCGAATTATCACAAGGCCAATGTAGTAACAGGGCCCCAAGCAGGGCCCCTAAACAATAGTAGTAATAAATTCCCTGCTAGGGGCACCTGAACGACCAGCCAACGCGAAAAAAAAAAACGGGTGCCCAGAACAGAGCTCCTGAATGCATTCATATTATATATATTATATATTAATGAACTTATTTCGGTAAGAATTTTCATTCCAAGTATTCTTGATCCTGTATATAAACACTGAAGAAGCCCGAAGGGCGAAACGTCTGCTATTAAACTTCAGGACATGTGAAGGGTTCGCTTCTCGCTTTTGTTTACACAATTTATCCTTATTAAGCGCAAGCGTCCAGGATCCTTGGATCCTTTTCGCACTCAAGTGTGTTAAGGCTTGACTCAACCAGTAATTTGGTGGATTTTTTTTTTCAAGTAGAAGCATTTATCTAATCTTTATGAAACTTGGCAAGCATTTTGGTATTCGCGTTTGTATCCATTTGATCAACTTTTTATTGTCAAGTTTGAGTCACGTGACTTGCATTTGCCGTATAACGGTTAAAATCTTTCAACGAAAATGGGGAATAGATAGTCACATTATATTCATCTTGTTTATTCCTTTTTCTGTGACTCCTAGTAAGGGCTTAATAATGCCGCCTTTTAATCGTGTCCATGTGTCAACGGAAACCGCCAATTAAGAAAAACAGGTCACGTGACATAACAAATGTCAAAATATCTGACAAGACATATGACGGATACCGCCTTAAAAGGCGGAGTTACATTGAAAAGGACCTTTTGGACATTTTGAAGGCGAAAGTTTTCAAACTTTCTGATTGCAACAGTTCCCCATTTCAAAAAACATGTTTTGTGACGTCATCAATCAGGGAATATCACGTGATGGTTGATGAGACTTTCATTTGATCGAACAAGACGATTATTTATTCCCTTAAACTCCATGACCGAGGAAAGTTATTACATCAAGAAAGGATGGGGTTCCTTGAAATCTCTGCAGGGGGTCCTTTAAGGATAAAAAAATCCAAGCCTTAAGTCACTTGAGCAAGTGGCATCTTCGTTGGATATCCAACAAGCTTTATTCTAATGTGTATATATATATATATATATATATATATATATATATATATATATATATATATATATATATACCCGTTTGCAAAAAAATGACATTTTTAAAAAATAGAAAGATATATATAGCTATTGTGTTCGCATCACAAATGTGGTGACAGGCGGTAGATACCTTTTCACAGTAACTACAATACCCTTTGCCAAGTGTTCATTACAGCCGGCGTCCGTTAATCTGCACCATTGTTCACGGAAAACATCATTGAATAATTTACAGATTAAATTATTCAATGCCTGAATATAAACAAATGAGCCACAGACAATTTATTCACTCGAACCTTTGCTTCTTTTGAGGCATTGCGGATAGCAACGATCTTCGTTGGAGACTATGAAGCAAAAAAGGAGTGGAAAATAGACGTCCTTGGATACAAGTATCACAACAGTTTAAAAAGCATAGGACAAAAATGATATATTTGTTCTCTTTTTCAGAACATATTGGGGGATTATTGTAGCCTTTACCGCTTTATTGGCGATTTTTCATGTTTCTTTTTAACCAAGATTAAAGGATTTGTATACAACATTCAGGTTGTTGTACTGCCGCCTTGATATAATGAATTTAATATATATATATATATATATATATATATATATATCAAAAGCCACCAATTTAGCGGCAAGTTCGTCGAACAGAGGAAATATTTTTTACATAAAAGGTCGCTAAATTTGCCAACATTGATTCCCCCTTTTTTAATTACAATTAAAGGATTCGTAAAATAACGGTAAAGGTTGTGAACGACCCCAAAAATAAGCGTACACTTAAGACGTTTGATGTGGATTACCCAAACTATGGAGTCCGTCGACGAAATGATTAAGTTACTTATTGACATCTACTCTCAATAGGTGCTGAAAACGAGAACAAATATGTCATCTTTGTACTATGCTTTTTAAACTGTTGTGATATTTGTATCCAAGGGTGTCTATTTCCACTACTTTTTTGCTGCATAGTCTCCAACGAAGATCGTTGCTATCCGCAATGCCTCAAAAAAAGCATAGGCTCTAGTCAATAAATTGTCTGCGGCTCATTTGTTTATATTCAGGCATTGAATAATTTAATCTGTAAAAATAATTATTCAATAATGTTTTCCGTGAACAATGGTGCAGATTAACGGACGCCTGCTGTAATGAACACTTGGCAAAGGGTATTGTAATTACTGTGAAAAGGTATCTGCCGTCTGTCACCACATTTGTGATGCGAACACAATAGCTATATATATTTCTATTTTTTAAAAATGTCATTTTTTGTGATATATATATATATACACACCCGTTTGCAAAAACAATGACATTTTTAGAAAAAGCTGTGTAGTTGCGCGAAAAACAAAGCCTCGCGTTGCTTTCAAAATTGCTAAGATCCCGGATGTTGTGTGACGTCATAAGCGCATGTTTTGCGACGTCATACGCGCCCGCGAATTGGCCTTGCGCGACGCACCGACCGACGCACCGACACACATGTCACGGACACGCGCCCGCGAAACATTCCGCTAGCCATGACCATGAAAAATGTATGAAAAATGACGGGCATATGTTCTATGACTATGGGGCTCCGCGAGAGCTCCGCTAAGAATTGTAATATATCGAAATTGGCCGATTGTAACTGGTAATTTTTAAGTCGACCTAAGAATAAGGAGCGAATAAATCTACAATAAAACTATAAAATGCAACTATAAAAACCGACGACGTCCAATGTTGGCTGTTCAATATCAGAATACTGATAACTCTTTTCAATGGAGCTGATACATAACGACCAAGTGTTTCGAATTGAAATCGTTGGTCTGCATTACTTTTTTCATTTAAAAATCACGGGCTCAACACCTTTGCGAACTTTATATCATACAGATGCAATTCATTGAAAAGCAACAGACGACACAGACGTTTTAATTTTGTTCCTTGCAACAGATCAACAGACACAGTTCAATCATTACAAGTTATGATCGGAATTCGATCACTGTTTAAAACGACTTAAGAGAGCATAATTATGCTCTTCGCTCTACTTTCCAATTCGAACATACAACACTCCAGAGATAAGTTCACTAAACACCAGACGTGATAATCGTAATTTAATATTTAAATAAATGAAGGTGGAGGGGGGGATGTTGGGGACAATTAATCGATTCCTTGTCATCCAAGAAGTTATACTTTTGGAAAGTTTCATAAAACTTATGAAACAAGTCTTAATGTATTCACAACTTCAGTGGAAGGTGCCACAACAGCTATAACTTTGGCATTCTTTGGAGTTAGCCCCTTTTAAAAATACAACAATGTATCCTAACCCTAAAAGGTACGAGACCATCCAGTCTTATGTGAGAGGTCCCCCCCCGGAAATACATGTTGATGTTTCAGTAATAAACCCTTAATCAATACAGACTTTCAGATTTTGTACTTAGCAGAAGGAAAAGCTCTGTTCAAATTAAATCTGTAAAAAACAAAATTCTGGATGTTCGCTGTCAAGATACATTTCCGTTGGGCAGAAGCGAAAGGTATTTTGAAATTTGTTTTGAAAGCAATCTTCCTGTTTAACGAATTTCATGCGTGTCCTCGTGATTTACGTGCTTGTCGACCTATCACTAGCTGGTCTTCATTCACGAGTATTTTCTGACTTAGATGTTTATTTCGTTTGCCTGCATGTAGTGTTCTTTGAATATGTGCTTGTATACATTAAATGTGCTTACTATCTCAGAATGGCTGTCGGTTGATTCTGACTGAAGTTTTCTTTTCACAAATAAACCAGATAAGATAAAGAACTAAAACTGAGCAACAATAATAGAATACTAGCTTCTCTACAAGACTTAAAAAAACTAATGCCACAGATCTATAATCACAAGAATCTTATTGTGTCGATTAGTCCTGATAACTGTTTGAAAGTTTTCTGTTATGCTTCCGCTTATGCTTATACTTATGTCGCTAGTGAAAACCGGGCTTAACTAAACATACAATACCTCAACGAACGTCTCCAAGCTTGTAAAAGTTGTCACGATGAAATGAGAACAGTGCACAAGATAACTCTGGAACAAACGAAATGTCTGTGAAACTCTTGATCTTACGATTAACATTCCAAGACCAAACAATACAACTAAGGGCTGCGTGACGCCCCGAGGCAAAATACATAACAATTAGACACCTCTTGTCAGGGGGGTTTCCCAGATTCGTAGAAACAAAAAGAAAGCGGAAAATTCCAAAGCTTTTATGTCAATGATGAATTTATAGATGTTATTGCAGTAGCGTGGAGCCGAGAGAGAAATGGTTCAAGTTCACGGTCCACAGATTTCTTGAGAGAAGAAAACAAACGAAACGAACCTAAGCCAGTTATGAATTCTGTTTTATGTATTATGACGTGTTTGCATTTTTGACCGCGACTAGGTTAAGAACCCGTCCACACGTACTGAATATTTTTGATTCGGCAACTTTTTTGCTGCGCATAAGAAAATTTTTGCGTCCACACGTAGCGTACTCGAATCGTATTTGCCCGTCTATACGTATCCGGATTCGCTCTAATACCCAGGGCTCCTCTTTACAGAGCATGCACAAAGGCCATGTTCAAAGCCAAGTTAAACTGAAAACACATTATTAGACTTGAAATAAGTCCGAGTAGAGGTGAAGTGATAATATTTCGGTCGGCCATATTGAATATCCGCGCGGTTAAAGACTGGATCCGATACCGTTACGTCATATAGAATGGATGTGGTGGAGCTCGTCGCACCTTTTTAATAGAGTTTGAATATTTTTTCGTGATCGGTATCGTTAAACGTTGCACGATGTCCACAGTTGCAGCTATGATGGTACCTTTTAAAGTTGCTTCCCCCCTGCCCCTCATCCATTTTGTCTGATAAGTTCATTCCGTCTGGAGCCCCGTGAAGTCCACTTTGGATTTAATTTGGTTTGCTTTTAAGAGAAGGAGAGAGAAGAGCAAATCCTCTTGCACGATCATTTTTACAGGCGTAAACTGTGTAATTTGCGGATTGAATCCATGTCCGATAGTTTGTGACTTGGTTGATTTGGAGACAGACAAAAGTCTATTGTTTAGCATGATTGGTATGAGTTGTATGGGATTCCATTCTATGAAACTGGCAACCAACAAACCTTTGATCAACAGAGATCTTAAAATTGTGCATTCCTTTGTTCAATGAAGTTTCAGTTAAAAAAAAAATATATAGGATCTTCACTGACCCGGTTGCGTTTCTGTCGGCAAAACTAGTAAAGCTGCTTTATCAGTTTTGACGCCACTAGTACGTACTAGTGGTAAAACAATCTCCCCGTTAAATGGCATCTGTCCTCTGATTTACATGTTCTTAAATTTTTGAATTAGTCTTAATTCACCGCATTTCCTTTCTGGTTTAGAATTTGATTTCGTTTACGGAGCACTCTTAATTTAAATTCACGCTTATGTATAAAAACGTGAACCTACAAAGTTTACCTTGTCTTTTAAGACATAAACTGAACTCAGAAATGAATTTTAAGCACACTGCAGCACCTCGATGAACGCCACCAGGATTGACTGAGTTTACAAAATGACTTTGGTTCACACCAGGGGCGGATCCAGGATTTTTCTTAGGAGGGGGTGCACCTCTAAGGAATGACGTAACTAAAGGGTGACGTAAACAAATTTTAAAAGCGAACAACGCAGACTAGGTCATCTCAGGGGGGGGGGGGGGCATCCCCTGCACCCTCCCCCTAGATCCGCCCCTGCAAACGATGATGTATCTGAAACTCTTTTGATTTAATACATTCTGAGGAAAACAATGTTACTATAGATTGCGTGAGTCAGGTTAGATTCCCCTTTTTGGGGGAATTTCCCAAATTCCTTTAGAACGGACAGAAAGTGGAAATTCCAAACATATTTATATGTCAGTGCTCCGAGCCATGTAAGTGGGATTCAAATTTTAAAACTAATTTTCTCCTTACTGGAGCAAAATTAATTATGGAATGAGATACCATGCTTTCTGAGAGAACTACCAAAGAGTTCGTTGAAAACAAAATTAAGAATATACTTTTGACTATACTTAAAGAATTAGATTCCTATATTAGTATTGACAAGATTATCTCTAAAGTTAAATCAAAAAGTAATTAATTAATATTTTCATAATTCTCTTTCTTTTATCTTGATCACTGAATTGTTTTTCCTTTTCGTTTCTTCTCTTTTCTTTTGTTTGATCCTTACTTTTTATTTTAACAAATATAGTGTGTGTAGCGTTTTCTATATAAAAATCGTGTTATTATTTTGACTGGCCTGCCAAGATTAGCTTTTGCTGCCTGCGGGCCTGTCTTATAAATTGTGTAATAATTAGCTAATAGAAATTTTTGTTGTTGTTGTCCTAGTAAAAAGAGAGAAGGAACAAAATTGCAGGGTTGGAATATTCACGGATCACCAGACGAACCTAAAAATATGTGACATGGATACATGCGGGGGAAAAGGGCCGGGACGGGCGAAGGCAATAAATACACACATAAAGTTCTACTTGTATTTTTATAGCCTGAAATCTACCACTATTGCTACAACACCTTGACAGATACCCACAATGTATCTTTTGCACAAAAAGTGGTCGATAAACCGTCGATTTTAAAATGCGAGAGTGCCCTCGGAAATAAAAGAGATAAGTTAGCCTTCTTCATAGGGTTATGCGCAGAAGTGATGCGCAATGCAATACTAAGAATCTGACTTTGATGTTTTTGTCGGTATTTATCTCTGACTATAAAAAAAACTCCCTAAGCCTCGGAGCTGAGTCAAGTGAGAATTGTAATATATCGAAATTGGCCGATTGTAACTGGCAATTTTTGAGAGTAGTTATAAAAATGTCTCTTCCACTACACTTCCCAAGTACTTTTTCCCTATCATTTTTCTATTTATTTCTGATATAAAAATTTTAAGAAAATCCAAAAATCAACTTTTTCTGTCATTTTCCTGAGAATCCCTGTTATCCATTCTTTAAAATAAAGGGAAATCAAGACCTAATTAATCCTTGTGATTTTTTGTATTATTGGCATTTTTTGAATTTTAGAAAATTTTTTAACAACGGGAAATAAATATAACTTATACGGCAACTCTTGTTTGTAACGTTGTTTTTCTATTTATATAAGTAATATATATAGATAGGCTTAGCCTAACAGCGGAGCTCTCTGAACAGAAACGATATGATAAGCTTAACTTAGGTGAAAGGTCGGAAGCACAAGAAAAATTAGAATTAAGATTGACGACCAGACTATTTTTCAATTTTAGCAATTCTCAAAAACAGTAAGCGTATAACGCGACCGTCTGCACAGTACATTTAGACTGCACAAATTACACAATAGCTGACAAAACAACATTTTCTCGGTCTAGAATAACTAGTATGACTAATTGCCGAATAAAATACATCTGTGAGGGTGGTAAAGGGGGGGTCTGGATCACGTTTCACGAAAAATAAAATTGTCATTTCACGTTTCACGGAGAATAAAATGGCCATTTCACGAAAAAAAAAACATTCCTTACTTTTTGCTAATTAAATTACAAAAAAAAAAATAATAATAATAATAATAATAATAATCAAATTACATCGAAAGTACAGCTTTGTTTGTTGTCTTCACCGACCGTCCACTCCTCGTTGTTTCTGATGTAAAAAGAAAACTGTCTTTGTTTTGCTGATGTTGTGTAAAATTACCTAACCTTGTAGAGTGACCTGGGGCCCAGAATGACGATCAGTCACGGTCATGCATTCGTCACGCAATTTACCACCGGCGCAGTTAAACGCTTACTGGATAATTTTTTGGGAGGAAGAAAAAATCACGGTTTACAGTAGCATTTCACGAGAAAAAAAAAACAATAGTCATTTTGCAGTGCTCATGATAAAACGTCGATTCACGGTTTACGGGTATGTAACCAAATCACGTTTCACAAGAAAAAAAATAGCCATTTCACAATTCACGGGGAAAAAAAGGCTTTTCACGGATCACGAAAAAAACCCTTTACCATCCTCATCTGTTGCGTCTGGAAAATTACCGAAAAACTGATTTGGAAGTGATGAGTTGCCAGTAGCTCAATCATGAGTCACAAGCTTCACAAATATTCGGATGACACCACAAAGCAGAAAATTTCTGTTCGGTCATTCGGGAGAAATCAATTTGCAACTGTGTTGTGATGTCATTCCTTATGTCCCTTACAGTGGCCCGAGAGTTCTCGGTGCCATTGTGGAAAGTTGCCTTATTTCGAAAAACCCATATACTATAAGTATGGTCTTAAGGTTACAGTGTACCTTCAGATCGAAAATTTATCGAAAATTTTTTTTTGGCGTCAAAATAAAGTTTACAGAATGAACTTTCATCCCAAAAAAAAATTATCGACAAATAGTGAAAATTTACGGAGAAATGACGGTATAACTTTTGTGGGCGGAGTTTGTTTATGAAGCGATATGTTTTTTTAAGCGCCGTTTTCTCAAAGTTCATTTTTCGCTTGTTGGGGACACTCTAAAAAGCTACAACTCAAAGGAAATTTGTTCGATTTTCCTCAAATTTGGACAGAAGCTAGGCTAACATATAATCAACAAAAACGTGTCGGCGAATTTCTTATTTCCGAAAACTTTTTCGTCAAGAGCCATTTCCGTGCGATCATTCCAATTTTTTTTCTCCCTGTTTCGAAAATATTCTGTAACTTTTCACTGCAATTGAATATGGGAAATCGCCGACACGTTTTTTTGGGGCTTCGTGTCCGCAAACCCGAGAACAAATCAAATTAGCAAAATACAATAATCGCTTTGAGTTATAGCGTTTTAAAGCTGATTCGGACGTTCGAATTAAGACGTCGTAAAAAAATTCGACAATTCACTTTATTAC
This sequence comes from Cladopsammia gracilis, assembly GCA_022457155.1. NCBI lineage: Eukaryota > Metazoa > Cnidaria > Anthozoa > Scleractinia > Dendrophylliidae > Cladopsammia > Cladopsammia gracilis. The sequence goes on from JAJGOT010000025.1 coordinate 844,623, forward strand.
CAAATGGTTTCCATATTTTGATAGCCAGCTCTATAAGCTTTAATTTGATGTCTGGGTTTAGGTATATTAAGTGTAATCTTAAGACGCTAGAGCTGTTATACTGGAGACACCCCCGAAGGTACACTGTAACCTTAATGAAAAAGCGCGCTCGCATGTCATTCTCATCGTAAGCAGAAGTCCATAGGTAAAAGAAAATAGTCTTAACATTAACTAAAAAACCTAGTATTGAGTAGTGCCGATAGGGTGGGAGTGAAAACACCCCACACCCTTCCACAGGTTCAAATTTTAATCTAGCTTGGAAAGGCGTGGTAGCCAGTTATCCGGTACCATTGCTAGACCAGACACCCAAGATTCACATTCTTGACACCCACGTCAGGCCATAAGGATTGTCCGGATGTGAGCACCAAGCTCCTAACCTCATGGCATTTAATTTAGTCCCTGTACCTGTCTAGTATTTGTGAAGTAAACAATTTGTCTAAAGAAAAAATGTACTTCACAAAACATGTGGAGTCATCCGCACATTGGCGAATTTTAAAACGCTTTCCTCGGGCTTCTGGAAGGAGAAAACCTTCAATAGTATCATCCTTTCTTACACTGGTAGCCAAAACATCTGCGCATAAAATATACAAAAGTGGAGACTGGGGATCTCCCTGCCTCACTCCCGACTTGAGTGGAATTACGATTAGCTATAATTTTCATATTTGCTTGACAGTGAGTGTCACGCAAGAGAAATAAATAAATTCTCAAAAATCGTCCTACCTGGGACGGAACAAGTTTGATCTTCTTGAATAATCGAGGGTAACACTTTTGAAAGTCTGTTTGTAAGAGCTTTTGAACAAATTTTGTAATCAACATCGAGTAGCGAAATGGCGGGGTCACCAATTTTATAAGTTTTTCCTATCATCTTTCTTGTAAAGTAACCTAAGGCCAAAAAGATCCCAGAATTTAGCGTAAAATTCTTGAGGTAATCCGTCTGAACCGGAGGGTTTCCCCGAAGAAAGTTCACGCATTGCGTGGGTAATTTTAGCCAAAGATAAAACTGGTTCTTCGCAGGATAAAATTTCGCTCTAATCTGCTTTCAAGTTTGTTCAAAAATTCGGTTTGGACTGTTAAATTAACAGGTTCTTGCGAGTACAAATTACGGTAAAAATCGAAATGAGCCGGAGTCTTATTAAAAGACTTTAACACCGGCGGAGTTAATACAAATAGAATGAACAGTATTTTTCTGAGCCGTGTTGCTTCGAGCGTAAAAAAAGAATTTGCTAGGTTTTTCACCTTCTTCAAGCCATTTGACTCTGCTACGAATTTGGTTTCCTCTCATTTGGGATAAATTAACGGCTCTAATTTCTCTTTCGAGCGTTTCTATGGTGGTTTTCGCTAAGTTATCTCCTTAAATAAGAGCCCCTTTTGCTTCGATCAAAGAAATTATAGTTGCGTGGCCTTATCGCGATTAAATATGCGTTGTTTACTTCGACCAAAATCTATAGCAACTAATGTTATAGATTCTTTAATGTCTTTAATAAATCCCACCAAGCTTGAATGGAATTAAATGCTTTCCGGTACAATACATGTTTCTTAATAATTTCTGAGATCATATTGAAATATTAAATTCTAAATTTAGCCTCCAAAGTCCTGGTCCACGGGAAGATGCATTATGCAAATTGCGGATAAATCAACAGAATCATGATCGGAAAAACACAAGGCAAAATTTCACATTTTAGAAAGGAATCATACAAGTCCTGAGCAATAAAAACATTATCCAAACGTGTACCGATAGTTTTATCCGCGTTAAACCATGTGCATTGTATTTTTCAGTCGGCCGTGTTTTTTTTGCGCCAGATATCAATAAACGATGAACACTTGTGCAGATCTTTCAAATCCGTGGAAATTGTAAGATTTCCTCCAAACTTATCAGAAACATTTTCAATGCAGTTAAAATCGCCAGTAATTTTAAAAGAGTTCTGAAAAAATATTCATGAATTGTATCATAAAAGCATTTACGTTCACTTGGATTCGTGGGTGCATAAGTATTAACCAAATTAATTTTGGTGTCGTCGAGTTCAGTTATAACACTAACAATTCTACCAGAAGAATCTTTTTTTCCATTGTAAACATTTGAAATCAGTATTTTCAATTACAAGAATGGCAACACCGCCTTGTTTACCAAGAGCGGGCGACCAGAAATTTTTACCGCGCCATTTAGCTGTCAGAGAATTTATCGCATTTTGACTTGTCGCTAAAGTTTCTTGTAAACAAATAAAATCAGAACGGGAATTTTTCGCAAAATCAAAAACAGAGCGTTGTTTGGCTTCATTGCCAAAACCATGGATATTCAAAGATGTAAATTTAGCTATGAATGTAAAAACTTGGAGAAAATTCCTCTGGTAAAATCTTAAGCCTTAACTAAGCAATTTTTGCAAATCACATTTAGACAGTTAACTTACTTGCTTTTCTGTTTATGCTTGTTTGTCCGATATCCAGTGTTTTTCCTCTTCGGCAAAGGTTGTTCGCCGTCATATTCAGAACGTTCGCGAGTTTTAGGGTCCGTTTTCTTTGCTTCAGGAATTGGCGTATCTTGTTTGTCTTTCTCCGTGATTTTTCCATTGACGAGTACAGGTTGTGTTGGTTTTGGCGCGGAGGCAAGCTTTTGCGAACTGCCCTGTTTGTAGCCGCGGGGAAGCGCGCGAAAAACCAAGCCTCGTTCCCAGTTCCTCTCTCTTCATATACGTCATCATCGATGATGACGTAACGGGTGGACAGACGTGCACACGGACCGACGCGCCCGCGAAACATTCCGCTAGCCATGACCATGAAAAATGACGGGACGGTTCTATGAGTATGGGGCTGCGCAGCCGAGCCTTCGGCTCGGCGACCGCTCCGCTATTAAAATTAAAGAGATTCTAAACCTAAAAAAACTCAATATTTTAAAAAAATTACAAAAATCTAATAAAATCTTGATTTGCTTTATCCTAAAGAAATTATAAGCTCGCCCTTCGGGCTCGCGGGATTCTCAGGAAAATGACAGAAAAAGTTGATTTTTGGATTTTCTTAAAATTTTTATATCAGAAATAAATAGAAAAATGATAGGGAAAAAGTACTTGGGAAGTGTAGTGGAAGAGACATTTTTATAACTACTCTATGGGTGATGGATTTTGATGTAGTGGGAAAATTAAAAAAAAATAATAATTTAAAAAAAATATTTATATATAATAAAATAATGAACGCAAAGCCAGATACAAACCAAATCATAAAGAAAAATCCAGAATCAATATTAAATTTACAAGAAAAATATGAAAATATAGATAAAATTTTTTTAAAAGTTTTTAAAATATTAAAAAAACTTATACTTGGTCAAGATTGGGATTTTTTAAGAAAAGAATTAAGAAAAAATTTAAAAAAAATAAATACAGAGTTGAATAAACTTCCAGATTTGATTTTAGATTTTGATAGATCTTTTTATGATAGAGATGATGATGAAATAGATACTTTAGTTTTTCATGATCTTTTTTATTGTTCAGGTAATATTGCCTGTTTTTTAACAAATAGATATTTATCAAATTGTAAAGAGATAAAAAGTGTAAAGAAAATTTTATATAAATTTCAAGAAAAAATAAAAATTAATATTATAGGAGAAAGACCAGAAAAAGACTATGATGAAGATTATGGAAATTATTGTATTGATGCAGAAGAAGTATTTGATTATTTTAAAAGTGGATTATCTTATTAGCCCCATTTTTGGGGTTTTTTTTATGCTGAAATTTATAATTTTTTTGTAGAGAAAAAAAAATTTTGGATTTAAAAAAAAATATAATCATATAATAAAAAGAATGTCTTCAAAAGATTTAACTAATCTTTCAATTGAAGAATTAAAGAATATAAAAAAAGATAAACAAACTAAATTAAAAACAGAATATTCAGATTATAAAAATCAAGAGAAACAAAAACTGATTAATGAAATTATGGGAATAGAAAAACAAAGAAAAAATATTAAAAAAGCTAAAACAAAACTAATAAAGAAAACAAAACCTAAAAAGAAAGTAAAATCTCTTAAAAGAAAAATAAAAAAATTAAAGAAAACAAAAGAATATGAATCAAAGGAAAAGAAAATACTAAAACTTAGATCAGCAATAAAACTTAAATCTAAAAAAACATTTGATGATTATTTTAAAGAATGTATAAAAAATAGAAAAATTCCAGAAGATACACCAAAATATTTAAAGAAAGCACTTGAAAAAGCAATTAAAGAATACCAAGTTGGAATTAAATTTGAAAAATCTGCTCTTAGTAATTTTGCTGAAAAATATGTTATTGAAGGGGTTCCAAATATATTTCCTAAAGATTATTTTAAAGAAAAAACTCCACAATTAAAAGAATTTCTTAGAAATTATAGAAATATTAAAGTTAGATTTATATTAGTTTGTTTAATGGAAAAAGTGGAGTTTGAAAAAGATAAAGCTAAATTTATTACAGATAAAGCTTATTTTTATTCAGAAATACATATTAATCTTGAAGGCTCATATATTAAAGAGATTTTAACTAAAATAATTCAAGAAATTCATAATAAAATTTCAATTTATCTAAGAAATGGTTCAGGTTGGTATTTTAGAGAGGTTTTATCATTAGAAATTCATACTGTAAGATATAAACCTATGAAAGGTTCTTCATATATTAAACTTCCTGATTTTATTTCAAAAAAGCAAGCTATAGTAAATTTAGAAAATAAAAAAGATAATAAATGTTTCATGTGGTGTATTTTAAGGTATTTACATCCATCTAAAATTGGTCAACCTCAAAGAATATCAGATTTAAAACAATATGAAAATGATCTTAAATTTAAAGGTATTAAATTTCCAGTAAAATTAACAGATATAAAAAAGTTCGAAAATCTAAATCCAAGTCTTCCAGGAATAAATGTTTTTTCAATTAATGATAATAATAAATTTTATCCTTTAAGAATGAATGATAAAGATTGTAATAATTCAATAGATTTATTTCTTTATGAAGACAATGGAAAATCACATTATACTTTTATTAAAAATTTTTCAAGATTAGTAAGTAAACAAGTTTCTGAAAATACTTTAAAAAAATATTATTGTAAAAAATGTTTGTCTCATTTTACAAAAGAGGATCTCTTAAAGAAACACATCATATTTTGTAGTAATAATACCACAGCCGCAATAAAAATGCCTCCTAAAAACTCATTTACATTTTTTAAAAATTTTAATTATAAAATACCTTTTCCTTTTGTTATTTATGCTGATTTTGAATGTTTTACAAAACCTATGAATAATTGTGAACCGGATTCAAATTTTTCTTATACAATGGAATATCAAAAACATGAACCTTGTGGATTTTGTATTTATATTAAATCTTTTGATTTTGATGAAAGAGTGGATAGAATATTTGAAACTAATCCTATTATTTATACAAAGGAAAAAGAAGATGAAAATATTGCATTAATTTTTGTAGAAAAACTAAAAAAAATAGTAGAACAAATTAATTTTAGTTTTTATACTTTCTCAAGAATGATGATATTTACATCTTCTGATAAAATAGAGTTTAATAATTCAAAAATTTGTCATATTTGTGAAAAACCTTTTATTAAAGATGATAAAGACTCTAAAAAAGTTAGAGATCATTGTCATTTTACTGGGAAATATAGAGGAGCTGCTCATATATTTGTAATATTAATTGTAGAAAACCTAAAATAATTCCTGTAATATTTCATAATCTTCAAGGTTATGATTCACATCTTTTTATTAAAGAGTTAGCGAAAATAGAAGGTGAAGAATTAACTTTTATTCCTAAAACAGAAGAGAAATATATATCATTTTCTAAGAAAATTAAAGTTGGTGAAAAATATGATGAAAAAAAAGAAAAAAATAAAATATTTAATTTTGAAATACGTTTTATTGATTCATTTAAATTTTTATTAACTTCTTTATCAAATCTTGTTAATAATTTACAACCTAATGATTTTTATAGTATAAAAAGGTATTATAAAAATAATATAGATTTATTACTAAGAAAAGGGGTATATCCTTTGAAACATTATAATTTAGATCCAGCTCATTATTATACATCTCCTGGTTTAGCTTGGGATGCTTGTCTTAAAGAAACAAAACAAAGTCTTGAATTATTACATGATTATGATATGTTGATGATGTTTGATCAAGGAATAAGAGGTGGAATTACTCACATTTCAAAAAGATATTCAGAAGCAAACAATAAATATATGAAAAATTATGATTCAGAAAAACCATCAAAATTTATTACATATCTTGATGCAAACAATCTTTATGGTCATGCAATGTCTCAAAGACTTCCAACTCATGGGTTTAAATGGATGAAAAATCTTACAAAAGAAAGTGTAATAAAAATATTAGAAAAGAAAATTACAAATCATGGTTATATATTTGAAGTGGATCTTAAATATCCAAAGAAATTATGGTCAACTCATAATGATTATCCATTTGCTGTAGAAAGATTAAAGTTTGACTCAGTTGAGAAACTTGTTGGTAATTTTTATACTAAAAAGAATTATATAATACATTATAGAAATCTTAAACAATGTTTAGATTTAGGTCTTACACTAGCAAAAGTACATAGAGGAATATCATTTTATCAATCTACATGGATGAAACCTTATATAGAAAAGAATACAGAATTAAGAAAACAATCTAAAAATTCCTTTGAAAAAGACTTTTTTAAATTAATGAATAATTCTGTATTTGGAAAAACAATTGAAAATATAAGAAAAAGACAAAATATAAAAATAGTAAATAATAAAAAAATTGCTAAAAAATTAGTTTTGTTATATGGTAATATGGTAAAATGTTTATGATTGATCTTCATTTTTATAATTTATATAGGAATTATCAAAAATTTTATGATATAAAAAAGAGAGAAATTGAAGATTTTTTTGAAGAAAATAAGAAAATAAAAATGAAAGAAATAGTTTCAAAATATCAAGAAAGTAATAAATTTTATAGAGAAAAAAATAAATATTTGAAAAAAATAAGAAAAGAAATAAATTATATGAAAAAATATTTAATGAAAAAAGAGTATAAAAGAAAACTTATATATAAATATATTTATAAAGGATATGAAGTTTCTTGGAAAAAAGAAAGTTATGATAGGAAATTTAAAATTCTTAATTTTGCAAGATTGGAATCTTATATTTATAGATCTTTTTTATATGATTTTGAAAGTCTAGAAATAATTAAATTTTATAATAATAAAATGAATATTTTAGATTTTAGAGATATAGAAGAATTAAGAAAAATTAGAGATTTTTTTCATTAAAAAGAGAACAAAAAGAATTATATGAAGAATTACGAAATTTAATTAATGAATTTGATTGTTATTTTAAATATTATTTAAATTATTAACCTTTTTAAAAAAAATTTAAAAAAAAAATTTATATATAATAAAAATGCAACTTACCAATTACGAAAACATTTCTAAAGAAAATCTAATTTTTAACGAAGCCAAACAATATAAAGTCAAGAATTCTAAAATGAAATATCATCGTATGAAAATTGAAACAATTTATCCTGATAACACTATAGGTCCTCTTATAATTGAAACACCTTTACTTTTTAGTTTTGGTGTATCTGAAAGAAAGAATCAAGAATCACAAGAATTAGTTGGTTATACTATTCCTATTTGTTTATGGGAAAAAGAAAAAGAACCAACTAAAGAAGAAAAAAAGTTTTTTAAAACATTAGAAAATATTCAACAACTTTGTCATAATCATCTTGAAGATACAATTGGTGTTGAAGAATCACAAAATTTATCAGAATTATTATATTATAAAAAGAAAGAAATTACTGATAAAAAAGGAAGACCAAAAAAAGTAAATGATGACAGTGTTTCACCAGTTTTATATGCAAAACTTATATATTCAGAAAAATCTAATAAAATTCTATCTTTGTTTAAAACAAAAGGAAATAAAAATGTTGATCCATTTGAATATCTTAATCAATATTGTAAAGTGAAATTAGCTTTGATAATTGAGAGTATTTATAATTCCAAATTAGTAAAATCTATTCAAGTTAAAGTTCATGAAGTTTATGTTAGACCATTGAAACCAAGAGAATCATTATTAATGATTAAAGAAGAAAGTGATGACGAAGTCGATGAAGAAAATGAAGAAGGTGATTCACAGGATTTGTTTTAAACTGAAATAAAGTATTTTGCCCTTTTAAGGGCTTTTTTTTTATGTCGCTTGAAACAATTTTTAATACTACAATAGTATTAAAAATCTTTTAAATCACTCAAAGGAATCCACGAATTAAACTTGTCAGGATATCCACTCCATTTAACTAAAGCTAACTTTTTCTTGGTGTCTCGTTTCAATACTTTCTCTATTCTGTATGTTTCTTGTTTTGCTTTTTGTAATTCTTTTTCATAAAAAGATCCTTTTACTTCTTCTCCCATTAAATCAACAATTTTATAGGTAATAGGTTTTGTATTTAATATTTCATTAACCACAAATATTTCCTCTGTCCAGTTTGGAGTATATCCTTTATCAAATACAGGTCTTTTATACTTTGATATACGAACGAAATCTCCAACCTTAAATTTTATTTTTCCAGGTTTCAAATAAATTAAATCTGAATATAAATTAGCATAAACTTTTTCTTCGTTTTCTTTTTTACTAGCTTGAATTGGAGTCATTTTAATACTAGAATGTCTTGTTTTATTATAATCATTAACTAATTTATCAAGGATGTCCCAATAAACAGTATTGTTATTTACACTGAACATCTTAAACATTCTGGTTTTCATTGTTTTATTCCATCTCTCCACAATGCTTGATTTCTCTTCATTCTCTGTATGATATAATTTGATTTTATTCTTTTCAAGGAGGTCCTTAAAATGTTTACTGATAAATTCAGAACCTTTATCTGTCCAAAGCATTTTTGGTTTACGTTTACTTTTTTTAAATATATCATCAAATGCTTTACTAACACTTTCAGTCTTTTTGTTTTTCAATGGTTCAATCCATCCATATTTACTAAAAATATCTATTACCATCAGTAAATAATTTATTCCTTTATTCCATTTACTAAACTTTTGCATTTCAACCAAATCTGCAGCCCAGATTTCATCAATCCCATTTGATATTACAGTTCTCTTTAAAAAGTTTCTAGTGATTGGTTTATGTAATTCATCGGCTAATTGTTGAGTCCAATCACTATTATTACTCAACGCCGCTTTACGTTTTTTGACTTTGTCTTCTTTGTCTTCTTTGGTATACCCAAACCAAGTTTCTGTTTAGTATTTATAATAAATCTCGCTGTTTGCCCCCATTTCGGTATTTCACCGTATGGAATCTGATCTAAAGATTTAACCATTTGCCTATCACATTCATTCTTATTTTTTCCCATATCATAACATATATCATGATAAGCAGAAATTTCATCCACTTTATTATATGGTTTAACCATCCATTCTAATACTTCACCTGTTTCAGGATCATATCTTAATTGATCATTCAAAGGGTTATACGGTCCCATATACTTGTATTCTCCAGGAGTCCAACCACCTTTTGGTTTTGGCAATTTTCCAATGAGTTTATGAATATCTACACTACCTCCTCGGTCTAGATCTTTTCTATTTGTTTTATATTTTAATTTTGGTCTTATTTTTGTTGATATTTCATCCAATGCTTTACTACCAACATCTTGAATCATTGGAGTTAATTTATTTAATCCATAATTAATTGCTTTTTTCTGTAAGTTTTTATTTCTCATAGCTTCAGATATACCATATCGTCCCATTTCTACTGTTTTTTTACCTAACCAAGGTAAAGCATGAGTTAAACCTGTTAATGCTAATTCACCCAAGCCTTCTCCTTCTGATGTTTTGAGAGGAGATGTTTGTGAAGAAGAAGGCTGAATTAGTTTCCCTGTTTCTTAACAAATCGTGTTTTTTTTATTCCACAAGAAGCACAAGTACACCAATACATTTTTCTTCCATTTTTAGCAGTTTGATAACCTTCTGGTTTCACACATTCTGTTTGTTTTTTTTCTTTCACACAATAAGATTTCATTTTATTATATATTTAGATAAAAAATTTTTTAACTTTTACACTTTTTATATAATTCATTAAATAAAAAAGAATGACGAATTATTTTCCATACAAATTAAAATTATCTGAATCTCAATTAAAAAAATTAGCAAAAGCTTATAAGGATAGATCAGAGATTACTTTAAGAATTACTAAAAATAATTTAGTTGGATCAGATGAATTAATGTTGACAAAAACACAAATTAATAAACTTAATAAAGCTAAAACTAATGGAGTTGGTTCTGATATTAAAATATCAAAAACACAAATTAGAAAAGTAGTAAAAGAAGGTGGAAGTTTGTTTGGATCTCTTATTTCAATAGGTTCAAAAGTTCTTCCAATGGCTGCAAAAGCAGCTAGTAAAGCAGCTCCAGCACTTGCTCAGGGTGCTTTATCAGCTTTAGGATCACTTGGAATTGATAAAATTTTTGGTAAAGGAATTAATATTCCATCTGAATATTTATCTAAATTGATGAGTCTTAAAAAAGAATTAACAAAAAAACAAATTGATGATTTAAATAAAGCTAAACAAAAAGGTGGAGCATTATATTTCAAACCAACACAAAGACAAATTAATGGAGGATTTTTAGGAACTCTGGCTGCAATTGGTATTCCTATGGCTATAGAATTAGCTTCAAAATTATTTGGAAAAGGATTACAAGTTCCAAGAACAGGAAAAGGAAAAGGAAAAGGATTACAAGTACCAATAGCAGGAAAAGGATTACAAGTAAGTGCTAGACCAGGAATGATACCTTATCAACCACCTCCATTTTTTGGAACATGGGAACAACAAGGGAAAGGTAAAAAAAAAAAGGACAAGGATTATTACTAGGACCGAACAGTCCATTCAACCAAATTCCAGTATTAGGAGCAATACTTTAAAACCTATTTTCAAAGATATTCCTCTCAGTAATTTTGATCTTTTAGAATATATAGATTATCTTAAGATACCAAATTTTAAAGGAATTTTTTCTAGAGACTCAATTGATCATTTTCATGAAAAAGGATGTTGTATAATTAATCTTGATGATAAAGTAGGACAAGGAACTCATTGGGTTGCAGAATTCATAAAACCACCATATATTTATTATTTCGATTCTTTTTCACTTCCACCACCATTAGAAATTAAATCACATGCAAAAAGATTAAATCTAGGTTTTATTTATAATAAAGGTTATCCAATTCAAGATATCTATTCTGTTAGATGTGGTTATTACTGTTTATATTTTCTTGATAATATTTATAAGAAATCTTTTTATAATCTTTTAAAAGTTTTTAAAATTGATGATCAGGATTATAATGAAAAGTTTATAAAAAATTATTTTATATAAGTTATTAAATAAAATGATTCAGAATAGAGTATTAGTTTTTAAAAGTCTTGATGCTAAAAAACAAAATCCAATAAATAAACCAGGTAATTTTACTTTACAATTTACTCCTGAATTGAAATTGGATCCAAACACTACTCATTATTTAGCATTAGACCATCTTTCTATGACTGCTAGTTGGCATAATATTAGATCTGAGTATCAAAACAATGAATTGAAAATATCAAAAGATAAAGGTAAAACTTATATAACAATTGTATTTCCATCAGGTATTTATGATTATCAAGATATAAATACTCTTATTCAAAAAAGAATAGGTAAAATTGTAAATACAGAAAATTATGGTATTAATATACTTTTTGATCTTACAACATATAAAGTATTTATTGCTCTTAATGAAAATTATTACATTGATTTTTCCAGTAGTGGTAATTTTGGTAAACTATTAGGATTTGAAAAGAAAGTTTTAAAGAAAAGTGCATATGGAAAGAATTTTCCTAATATTAGTAATGATATTGATAATTTATATATTAGAACTAGTTTATTATCTGATAGTATTATCTCAGGAAAACGGTCAAATGTATTATACACATTTTCAACTAATACAAAAACAAGATCATTACCATTTGAAATTCAACCTATAAATTACTTATGGAATAGAATGAATAGAAATGAAATTTTTGAAGTGAAATTTTATATTACAGATGACCAAGATAGAGAAGTTGATTTGAATGATATTGATATAAGTTTGACTGTTGTTATTGGTGAAAGAAAATAATAAATTGTATAAATAAAAATGAAAAGACGAATAAGAAATTATGATACTGGTGAAGATTATTATACAGATACAGAGACAAAAGGTGGTGGTGTTTTTGATGTATTGAGTAATATTGGAGCTAAACTTACTGGAAAAACTGCATCTAAACTTGCTTCAAAAGCAGCAGAAAAATTAGTAGAAAAAGGATCTGAAAAGATTGGTGAGAAAACTGGACAATTAATTGGTGAAACGATTTATGATAAATTTAAACCTAAACCTAAATCATCAAAAAAGAAAGAACCTATTCCTGAAATTAGTGAAATTCCTGTGATTCAAGATATTGTAATACCACTAAAAGAAAATATAAATCCACAAAAAGAAAATAAAGGTGAAAAAATTGTAAAACTTTTGCAAAAAAATAATGATAAATATTCTTATGTCAAAGATGTTTATAAAGATCTTCTTTAAAAAAAAATTTTTATATAATCTTAAAATAAAATGAATGGAAATTTTAGAAGCCCGAATTTAGTAAAGAGATATGAATATACATATTATGATTTGGAAACACCATTGAATGCTAATGTTCCAAATAATGCTAGACAAGTAAAGGATAATTATAGATTCACAGTTGATAATTCATCAGAAGCTAATCCAATTGATTGGTATAATGCTTATTTAGAAGTTAAGTTTAAACTTGTAACCCTTGCTAATAGTACAATTGGAATAACAGCAGGAACTGGTGCTGATACAACTTATTGTACAACAACTAATGGTCATACTTTCATTAATGAACTCCAAGTTGAATGTAATGGAATAACTGTATATAATAATTCAAAAGCTAATGAAACATCAAATGTTTTATCTCTTTTGAAATATACTAAAAGTTATGCAGATACAATTGGAAAAGATCAATTTTTCTATTTAGATACATCTACAGGAACTGCAAATCCAGTCGAAGGTGCTTTATATAATGAAGGTTATGCTGAACGGAAAAAATTAACAGATGCTGCACATGAAACTGTTTTTTCAATTCCTCTGAATTTATATAGTTATTTTGCAGCTTTCAAAAATAATCTTCATCCTAATATCAAAATGAATATTTTATTAAAACTAGAAGATGATACTAAAATTATTTTTAAGGGAGGTAATGCTCCAAATTCAAAAGTCATTATTACTAATTTACGATTATGGTGTCCAAAAATTATTTTTAATGGAGAAGGAATGAAGTTGTATCTTGATAATTATTTAAAACCAAAAAAGTGGACTTACTTGAGAGAACAATGTGAATCATTACCATCTGGAGCTGTAAATAGCTACTTCAGAATAAGTGTAGGAATTAGAAGACCACGGCATGTATTCATTTGGTCTGTTCCCTCATTAGCTTATACTACACAAACAGCAAATATATTTACTTGGAATATTTTTGGAATTGGTGGAAATCGAAATTTTACTAGAGCACAATTAGAAGTAAATAATAGTATATACTATCCCCAATTGGAAATGACATCAAAAGAGGAATCGAGACTTTATCGCACATTAATGTCATATTCTTCAGCTTATAATGATTTACTAAGTGGACCAATAATTGATAGAACAAATTTCAAAAATCTTTTTGGGATTTTGTATTTTGATCTTAGAAATCAAGAAGAAGATGTTAAAGATGGTGTTGTATCACTAACTTTTAGATATGAGTTAAATGATACTCCAGCAGGAAATTATACAATAAATGCTTTGGTTTTACATGAAAAAGAAATTGAATTATACACTTCATCTGGAAAAATGCTTATAAAAGCATAAAAAGTTATAATCTTTTTTTGATTTTAATACTAATTGAAGTATTAAAATCTAAGATTTTACCCATTTATTATACATTTTTTCATGTAATTTTTTATCAATAGCTTCTATTCTTAATAATTCATCATTAATTTGTGAAATATCATTTCTTATAACTGGTGAATTATTCCCAGCAGCTATTGAACCAATTAATACTTTTAATCTATCTGTTAATTCTTTTGGATCTTGATAATACATAACACTTGATCCAACCATTTTAGATTTTCCTGATGATTTATGAGGTGGCATATTACTTAACATATTTAAATCATTAAAGATTTTTACTGCATTCATTGAATATTTTGTTTTAGGATTGTATCTCTTTGTTAATAGGCTTATAAGAGATTTATCAGCATCTGCTTCATAAATTAATTTACCTCCACGATAAGCATTCAGTTTTAAATTTTTCATTAAGTTTGGTAAATCAATCATTAATCCACCATATTGATTATTTTGAATTTTATAAGCATTTCTTCTTGGTTGTTTATATCTTCGAATACCTTCTCCTTCTTTCACTCTCAAAGGTTCACCCCTTTTTACATAATTAATTTTTTCTAAATATTTTTGTAATATTTTCCTTCTTACATTCAAACCAGATTCTTCAGACTTAAGTTTTTTCATTTCTTCTTCATCTTTCGTTTTTTTTTTGTGAAGCTGTATTTGATCTTTTTTTATTCCCAATTTCTGTTGAAAATTTTTTATATATTTTTTCATTTTTTAAAAAATCTTCTTCTGATAAAGTTGGTAATTTTGATGGATGTTCTAAATTATGTTTAATTAAATAATCTATTTCATCTTTATAAAAATCTTGTCCAAAATCATATAATACAGTTTGTTGTTGTGGTAATTCTTGTATTTTTGGTTGTGATAATTCTTTATCACTTCTTTCATCTTCTGGTTGATATTGTGGTAATTCTTGGTTTAAATTTATAATATCTTGTATTCCTTCCACTAAAGCTTTTTGATCTCCTATTCTTCCAGTCAATTGTTTTATTATTTTTTCCTGTTTTTCATGTGTCTTTTCCTGTTGTTCAACAATAGTTTCTTTTAATGGTTCTCTTAATGTTTTAAAATATTCACTCATAACAATATCTTTGATTTGACCTTTGTCTTTCACTTCATTTTTAGCTTTAGTAAGAGCTTTAGCTATTTTATATCCTTTATATTCTGAATCTGCATACTTTTTGATATTTTCTAAATTCATTTTATTATAAGATTATATAATTATTTGTAAAAATAACATTTAATTTTATTCAAATTATCTAGCATTATAATAAAAAAAGTATGAAAATCCCAAATTATGATTCGAATCAAAAAACAAAGTCTAAAAAACTATGTAATTTCTTAGATGAAGATTTCAGAATGCTTATTGCTGGTCAAACCCGATGTGGAAAAACAAACACTCTAATGCATATGATAAGAACACCATTAGTTTACTATGATAAAATTTATTATTATGGTCCTAATCATAATCAAGAAAAATTACAAGACCTTAAAAAAATAATGTCTAGAATTAGTGAAAAAGTTGGATACTCTGTTTTAGAATTTCCAGAAGATATAATGGAAACAACAGAATATCCAGAAGATAATAGAAAAATTGTTGTATTTGACGATCTTGTTAATGCAACAGATGGAATTCAGAAAAAAATAGCAAATCATTATACTGATGGAAGACATCATGGAATTAGTCCTATTTATCTAAGTCAGAGTTATTATGATGTACCCTCAAAATTAAGATTAAATTGTTCTCATATGATATTATATCCACCTGTGAGTAAAAATCATTTGAATCTTATTGCAAAAGAAAATTTGATTGATCCAAATCTTTTTAATAAACTTAGACCTTATGAATTCTTGTTTTTAGACAAAGAACAAAAATCAGTTACTAAGAATTTTGATGAAAAAATATAATTATAAAATAAAAATGGGAATATTCAATAATATCAATCAATATACTAATATTGATATCAATGAATATATTAGACAGATTAGTCAAGAAATACATGCAAGCACAGGAATTAAATTAGATGCTGATAATAATTACGATATTGAACAAAAACGATTAGTAAATCTTGGAGAAGGTATTAATTCTTCTGATGCTATAACTAAACATCAATTTGAAACTGGATTAGCAACAAAACCAAATCCTACTGATGTTATTCTTGTTAGTGGTACAAATCATATGACTGGTCATCTTGATTTAGGTGGAAATAGAATCGTTCGTCCTGGAGGAATTGAAATGAATCGAAAATTAATTACAAATATGGATACAGATGAAAATAATGATTTATCAGCTGTAAATATGATTACTTTGAAGAAATATCATCCCGATGTTCCTCCTCATACTCATGAAGTTACTAAAAATATAGATTTGAAAGAACTTTTTAATGTTATACAAAGTAAGCAACAAAGTTTTGGTTATTTAACACAAAATTATAACAATGTAATTTCTTATAATGATGCAAAGAATATTTTCTTATCACGTAAAGAAGTCTCTCCAATGGAAAATGATATTAATATCAATAATAATCGAATATATAATCTATCAAAATTACCTACATTTGACCATGAAGTACCGAATAAAGAATATGTTGATCAACAAGATAATAACTTAAATAATATGATAAGTGATTTAAACACAAGAAAATTAAGCAATCCTTCTGGAAAAGACCTTATAATGCAAAGTCAAAAAATTAGGGGATTGTTAACAGATGAAAATGATCCAAATTCAGCAAGCAATGTTCAATATGTTAAAACAAAAACCAATGAAAATACTACAAAAATAACTAAATTAGAACAAGATTATAAAGATTATGTTAATACATCTCATATCTCTTCTACTTTTTACCAAAAAGATCAATTTAGATATTTAATGGAAAATGTTAATGAAAGTAGCAGTGAATATGGTATTACAGTAGATGGAATAAATGATTTTTCAGGGAGTCCACATATATTTAATAAAAAGGCATATGATTTTAAAATAAATAAAAGTTCAAGTGATAATAAATACTCATGTAGACTTGGATTTAATTTATATAAAATTCCTGAAGGAGAATATACTATTTGTATTGAATTTTTTCCACTTTATATGACAAATGTGAGTGTTGATGTTGTAAGTACAAGTTTGAATATTAATCAACAATCAACAAAAAAGTTTTCTAATTATACAAGATCAATTATTCATTTATATAAATGGAAGATTTCCCCACCTGAGTATTTAATGGTTGATATGAAATGTGATGGATTTTCATTTTCTCCTAAACAAGGACAAGGATATTTAATTATTTATGGTGTTAAAAATTACGTAGCAGACGTTGAATCAAGTGTTTATGATTCACCATTCAATTTTGAAAATAAGAAAATGGAGATGCAGACGGATATTGATATGAATAATCATGAAATTAGTATTAAAAATCCAACAAAAGATGATCAACCTGTTAGTTTAGCTTTTTTGAAATCGTTAAAATATTATTTTAACATTCTATTCAATTTTGATAAAACAAAAAATAATAGACAATGTTATTATAATAATATTTCATCATTTTTTCATAATATAAAAAATTCTTTATTGGAAGAAATATTTATACATTATAATCATACTGATAATCCAAATGATTATGTATTAAAAGTAGAACTTTATTATTTTGTGGAAGGAAGAAAAATAAAAAAAGAATTAATAACAAATAATACTATTAAAATTTTTTTTTATAATTTTAAAAATATAAATTTCATATTACCGGAAAATACAGATTTATTTATGGATGTTTATGATAATTTAGGAAATTTAACAAATTTAACTAAAATTTCATTACAGCTAAATTTCAGTAGAAAAATAATAAATTAAAATATTTATATAATAAAATGTCAATCAAAAGAATAAAATCATTAAGAAATACTAAAAAAAAAGATATATTCGAATTCAATCATATTGCTTCAACATTAAATCCTGAGAAAATCCAACAATTAAAGGATTTATACTCTTTTTATCATAAAAAAACATGGATATATAAAAACAGTCAAAGTAAATATAAAAAAATAAATTATATTATGAATATTTCATCTGTGTTACTAGCTTCAGTTGGTGTAATCACAGGTGGAATAACCTTAAACCCTATTATTTTAAGTGTTTTAACTGGAGCTGGAATAATATTAAAAACATATCATGAAATGAAAAATTACAAAGGTAAATTAGATATGGTTAAATTTGGATTTACAACTTATGAAAAAGTGTTGACTAATTTACGAACAGCAATGAGAGGTGGTGAATTCGAATATCAGAAATTTATATCTGATATGAAACTTTTGGATCAAGAAATGATTGAATTAGCACCCTCTTCATCGAAGATTGAAAAGAAATACAATAAAATGTATAAGACGTAAGTAGTTATTAGTTTAACTTAAATAATTTTTTTTCAGCTAACGCGTTAGTCGTTATTATTTTTTTTATAATTTTTTTTGTTATAATTTTTTCGGCTAACGCGTTAGTCGTTATTATTATTTTTTTTTTATAATTTTTTTTGTTATAATTTTTTCGGCTAACGCGTTAGTCGTTATTTTTTTGTTATAATTTTTTTTGTTATAATTTTTTCGGCTAACGCGTTAGTCGTTATTATTTTTTTTATCATTTTTTTGTTATAATTTTTTCAGCTAACGCGTTAGTCGTTATTATTATTTTTTTTGTCTAACAAACTTTACTAACAAACTTTACTTTTACGATAAACTTTACTAACAAACTTTATCATGTGTAAAATCATTAATTATTCAACCATAGTCAAAACAAACTGCAGGTGTTTATATTCAAGAAATATCAATACGCATAATTCGGGGAATCCCCTTGTCTAACGCATTAGACAGTTTTCTATATGAAATAGTAGTTATAAAAATGTCTCTTCCACTACACTTCCCAAGTACTTTTTCCCTATCATTTTTCTATTTATTTCTGATATAAAAATTTTAAGAAAATCCAAAAATCAACTTTTTCTGTCATTTTCCTGAGAATCCCGCGAGCCCGAAGGGCGAGCTTATAATTTCTTTAGGATAAAGCAAATCAAGATTTTATTAGATTTTTGTAATTTTTTTAAAATATTGAGTTTTTTTAGGTTTAGAATCTCTTTAATTTTAATACTTATATAAATAGAAAAACAACGTTACAAACAAGAGTTGCCGTATAAGTTATATTTATTTCCCGTTTTTAAAAAATTTTCTAAAATTCAAAAAATGCCAATAATACAAAAAATTACAAGGTTTAATTAGGTCTTGATTTCCCTTTGGTTTAAAATATTGAGTTTTTTTAGGTTTAGAATCTCTTTAATTTTAATACTTATATAATTAGATTTTATTCAGAAAAAAATTTAAGTATTAAAAATGTCATTAAATTTATGAAATAATTTTTAATACTTGTTTTTAAGACTTAAATAAATAGAAAAACAACGTTACAAACAAGAGTTGCCGTATAAGTTATATTTATTTCCCGTTTTTAAAAAATTTTCTAAAATTCAAAAAATGCCAATAATACAAAAAATCACAAGGATTAATTAGGTCTTGATTTCCCTTTATTTTAAAGAATGGATAACAGGGATTCTCAGGAAAATGACAGAAAAAGTTGATTTTTGGATTTTCTTAAAATTTTTATATCAGAAATAAATAGAAAAATGATAGGGAAAAAGTACTTGGGAAGTGTAGTGGAAGAGACATTTTTATAACTACTTTTGAGTCTTGAATAAGTCTGCGATAAAACTGTAAAATGCATCTATAAAAACCAACGATGTTTTATGGCTGCACGTCATGAAGTACGAGCTCAAATCAGAATACTGATAACTCTTTTCAATGGAGCTGATGCATAACGACCCAGTGTTTCGAATTGAAATCATTGATCTACATTTTTTTTTCATTTAAACATCACGGGCTAAATACCTTTATACGGTTATACGGTAGGGTTATACCCTGATGAAGAACGGCCGTGCTGTTCGAAATTAATCGGTTACAAAAATATATTCCTTTACTGTACGATCAGCCTTTCATTTCATTTTGTTCTAATTAATTTCGCTGATCAGATCCTTCCCAGGGATCCAGTATTTCGAATTTGTCGAGCGGTCCTTTCATTTACAATTTATAAATACCTTTGCCAACTTTATATCGTGCAGATGCAATTCAATTGAAACTGGCAACAGACGACACAGACTATATATTAGCTATAGAGCAAAACAAAAGCAGTAGTTTAGAGATAAAGTGCAGGATTGATTGCAAGGATTGAAGTAGATTACAGTTAGTGAAATTTGTCAATAAATCAAACTTGCCATTCTTGTGAATTTTTACTTTTCTAGCCGTTTTCTTAGCTTTTTTCTGTTTAGTTCATATTTCTTTGCTTAATAATAATAATAATAATAATAATAATATTCATTAGTATAGCGCAAATTCTATTTACATATTCAAATGCGCTTGACAATCAATCAGACCCACCCCACCCATGAACAAGTAACACTGAGGGTGGTCACAGCCAGGGTTTGTTACGTCCTCAGTGGTTCTTTTACGTCCCCATGGGAGACGGGACCGCCATTTCATTGACACGATAAGACTTAAAGCTAAAAAGCTTTTATCACTTTTGGCGATGGTTTCTTCCAATTTCAAGATAATAAAGTAAGCTTAAGCCAGTTTAAGCTCCTGGCCATAATCATGAAACACGATATTTCAGCTGGGACAGTGCCCCTTTAATCCACCTATGCGATATTTCTTTTACATAATAAGCTGATTAGTAGGCTTATACTGAAACATTGATGTATTTTCAGGTTTCTCAAGATGCCTAAGACGTCAAAAGATCATTCGAGAAAACTTGCTAACCATTAATGGAGTTTTTGGATGATCGACCACATCGACCATGAGAACCCAGAATTCACTGAGGACGACGTTTTGACAAAAATCTGCAACAGAATTTCAGCTGCTTATCAAGAAGTAATCCCATTTTGGGATAGACTTGCTGATAAAGGTCAAAATAAGCTTTTAATGACCCTTGATCAAGGAGCCCGTAAATTCCCCATACTACCTAATGATGAGCTGTTTTAATGTCTTGATAAAGAATCTAGGGAAAAAAAGTTTTCGAATTGGCTTATCTTTGAGCGAAATGGCAGCCACATCAAAGTCACCCACTTTGGTCCTTTTGGAAGTGCGACGGATGAAGGCTTCAAGGACTCACAAGAAGAAACAGAGCGTTCTCTTGCCATTAAAAGGGAAATGTTGGAACAACCGAAATCACTGGATAATAAAATGACTAAGGAAGAGCGAGAAAAAAGGGAAAAGCAAATCAAAGAAAACATACGTGCGCAGTGCTGGTCAATAGGGCAAATTGTTGAATCAAAACTCCAATCCAAAAAGGGGGAGTTGGAAGATTTGATTTATCGTGTTTATGATTAAGACGAGGTTAAAGAAGCTGCTAAAGAACTGACAGGGAAGCTGAGAGCTGCAACAGGAAAAATACTGCTGAAAACCATGTTAGCGATTGTAATGGTTGAATTAGCAGAGAAGGCAGCACACAAAGTAGCTGCTAAAATAGCGGCAGAGGCAGCAGCAAAAGCAGCAGCTAAAGCAGGTTTATTAAAGGGGGTGGTGAGGCTGCAGCCAAGGGCAGTGGCAAGGCTGTGGCAAAGGCAGTCCCTTTCCTAGGAGCAGCAGTTGGGGTTGGATTTGGAGTCTGGAGGCTTCTTAGCTTTTTTCTGTTTAGTTTATATTTCTTTGCTTATAACGTAACATAAAACCTTTATTTTGACACGATAAGAATTAAAGCTAAAAAGATTTTATCACTTTTGGCGATGGTTTCTTCCAATTTCAGGATAATAAAGTAAGCTTAAGCCAGTTTAAGCTCCTGGCCATAATCATGAAACACGATATTTCAGCTGGGACAGTGCCCCTTTAATCCACCTAAGCGATATTTCTTTTACATAATAAGCAGATTAGTAGGCTTATACTGAAACATTAATGTATTTTCAGGTTTCTCAAGATGCCTAAGACGTCAAAAGATCATTCGAGAAAACTTGCTAACCATTAATGGAGTTTTTGGATGATCGACCACATCGACCATGAAAACCCAGAATTCACTGAGGACGACGTTTTGACAAAAATCTGCAACAGAATTTCAGCTGGTTATCAAGATCAGAAGTAATCCCATTTTGGGACAGACTTGCTGATAAAGGTCAAAATAAGCTTTTAATGACCCCTGATCAAGGCGCCCGTAAATTTCCCATACTACCTAATGATGAGCTGTTTCAATATCTTGATAAAGAATCTAGGGAAAAAAAGTTTTCGAATTGGCTTATCTTTGAGCGAAATGGCATCCACATCAAAGTCACCCACTTTGGTTCTTTTGGAAGTGCGACGGATGAAGACTTCAAGGACTCACAAGAAGAAACAGAGCGTTCTCTTGCCATTAAAAGGGAAATGTTGGAACAACCGAAATCACCGGATAATTAAATGACTAAGGAAGAGCGAGAAAAAAGGGAAAGGCGAATCAAAGAAAACATACGTGCGCAGTAGCTGGTCAATAGTGCAAATTGTTGAATCAAAACTCCAATCCAAAAAGGGGGTGTTGGTAGATTTGATTTACTGTGTTTATGATTAAGAAGAGGTTAAAGACGCTGCTAAAGAACTGGCAGGGAAGCTGACAGCTTCAACAGGAAAAATACTGCTGAAAACCATGTTAGCAATTGCAATGGTTGAATTAGCAGAGAAGGCAGCACACAAAGTAGCTGCTAAAATAGCGGCAAAGGCGGCAGCCAAAGCAGCAGCTAAAGCAGGTTTATTAAAGGGGGTGGTGAGGCTGCAGCCAAGGGCAGTGGCAAGGCTGTGGCAAAGGCAGTCCCTTTCCTAGGAGCAGCAGTTGGGGTTGGATTTGGAGTCTGGAGGCTGTGTCATGGAGACGTGGCTGGAGCAGGATTGGAAGTGGCTTCAGGAGCATTATCGTGCGTACCAGGGGCAGGCACAGTAGCATCTGTAGCGATTGATGCCACTCTCATAGGGAAGGACATTTATGAAGCAAAAGCTGAAAGTGTTCAACATGCTGAGGTAAAGAATTTCAGTCCATAGACCCCCCCCCCTCACCACCACCACCCCCCCCCCCAAAAAAAAAATATATATATATATATATATGGATATTTTCTGGAATCACCCAATAAAAGAAGAGAACAAAAAATCATGACTAATTAACCTGCATTTTAATCCAGGCCAGGAATTCCTGGTCCGTGGAGAGGGGGGGGGGGGGGGGGAACTCCCATATAAAAGTGACGGGGTTTTTTTTCGAAAAATTTTGAAAAACACCCTAAAAGGTACCAGAATCTCGTTTGATAGGCATAGCTCAAATATATTTTCACTACTAAGAGGTACCAATTCTATACAACACATATTCTGTTGTATTTTTTCAGCTCACTACCCCAAAAGGTCACCGCGGTAATTCTAACCATGGTCATTTTAAATTTCAGCACCCTAAGTGATACCAATCTACAAATTTATTTGACCCGTAAAAGGCACGACGAGCACCCCCGTCATTTTCATATCAGAGTCCCCCCCAGGTTCCCGATAACGCTAGGTTGTTGAGAAATAGTACCCTACACCACTCCCATGTTTATGTTAAACAAAATTAAGTTTACAACCGATTGAGTGATCAAGTGACTTAAAATATTCCCTTTAATACTACAACTCGTTTTACTCTTCGAGTATTCACAAGTTAATAATAAAATATGGGCATGGCCCTAATTTATCTTTACCATAAGATCACGAGGTTCCATAAAAATTAATATCACATACAGTATTTTACAAGCAAACGTCTTATACATATAATATTAAGTTGTACTTGGAATAAAATTGGTTTTGAAAGTAATGACATTGATTGCTACCTCTTGTTTACCATTGAATAGAATAGAATAGAATAGAAGAATGGGTACATAGACAAGTAAAAACAAGCGATATAATATCCCGACGTTTCAGCGACCTCATGACGCCATTATCAAGGGTACAAATGAGAATAAAATAAAATTAACAAATGCGAGTTCAAGAGTAATAACTAATTTACATAGCGGAGGTGGCTACACAAATACTTTAGCACGGATAGAATCCGTTTGCACATTCAAACTCGGTGTTAATTGTTTGATGTAAAGCATCTCGTTGACAAGACAATCAACGTCTTGTCTTGTCTTGTCTTGTCAATCGTTTTAAATCGTATAGGCGTAGACAGCGGAAACGAATGAAAACTCATGCATGTAAAAAACAGAAAACTATTCAGATTAAAAAGATTGAAAACGGTTCAAGTGGGCGGGGTCAAAGTTAGGTTCAGTCTCCAGCCGTGGGTGTCTCGATGCGCCCGCGATTCTCTCCACCTCACCTCGTTTTGTGCGTTGTTCAACTTCTTCAAACCGATTTAAAATGGAAACTTTTAGCAATTCAATGCTGGCTTTAAGTTTAAAGTACTTTTCAAGGTACCTGTAACAAGGAGTTTCGCACACGTAACGATGAGAGTAATCAGTCAATCCCACCGGCAACACTTGCGCAACTTTTTCCAACAAATTCCCCCCCCAGAGATCGCCTTCTTCGAGTATTCGACTCCTCCCTTCCACAAAGAAAACAACCATCGTTCCCTGGACATCTCATGAACTTTTCGGGCGTGGTTAGTGTTGTTTCCGACATGAGCTACTTGATATTTCGCTTTTCAAGATAGTAACAATTAACACGCATCTTAATCGTCATTTGCATAATTATGTAAATGACGTTTCCATTTTACGCATAATTGTAATGACGTCATGGACAAGTAACCAAACCCGTGCGCCCAGCCGTGAGGTGGAGAGAATCGCGGGCGCATCGAGACACCCACGGCTGGAGACTGAGCCTAGGTCAAAGTGAGAGTCAGAGAGAGCTATTTTCGTCGATATATCATATTTACATTCGTCACTGTTAACGATATTCGAAATGATATTCATTATCAATTATATACCAATAAATCAGTTTGACACATTAAAACATACTGTATCGAGAAATGTAACATAGCTGTGCAATTGTTTTTGTAATTTTTATTTTAGTTCTTTAAATATCTGATTGTAAACTAGCAGTAATCAGGGATTATTAAGTGCGTTCGAATGTTTGTTATGGGTATTGAGGTTTGCCACATTTGACCTTGAGGAGGCAGCCAATAGGTCAGAGTACAATGACTCAGCCAATAGGTCAGAGTACAATGACTCAACTAGTTTGTTATCTACCGAATTCTCTCTCATCGATGGCATCTCACAGGATAATAACACGCGCCGTATTCGCTTCTTTGTAGATTAAACTTATCGAATAGAGCAGAGGTGAGAAAAGACAAATACACAGCACGAAGGCATAAAGAAACAAAGAAAGACCACGTCCTTGCACGTGGGGAAAAAACGTGCGCGCAGCTTGCTGGACGAGTCTATGACGTAAGAAAAAAACGTGCGCGCGCAACTTGCTGGACGAGTCTATGACGTATTTCCGGTACTTAACCCAACCACAAAATCTAGTTTCTCTCCGCTAAATGTTCGTGCCCAGGCCTCTTGCGGGTTGAGTTTAGAAATGAGCAATGAGTGAAAACACTGACAATCGACTGATAAATAAATCACGAATATTGAATAAAATGTTTACAAGAATGGAGGTAAAAAGGTCAGAAATCATGCATATCCAAAGTCGAATCATTCCGCTTCCACCCCTGAGAACAAAAGAGGGAGTGCTTGAAGTCTATACAAGGTCATGCACAGGTAAAACGTTAAACGATTTACTCGAATCTGCTTGGGGAATCTTCGCCCATGATTCGTTGTATTGTTTATGTCGTTGTTAATTATGTTAATAGATACTGAAAACGCTGAGAATGCACGAGTTCAACAAAAAAAAGAAAATGCACCTTGTATTCTATAGTCGAAATAAAGCGAATGTTGAATAAAAGGAGGTTCACAAGTCAACCGTTTTGGGCTCCGTTTTACACGCCATATGGTGTATGCACCCTGAAAACCGCAAAATTGCCATTTAACAACCTCCACGTGCAACTCTAACAACCCTCGCAACTTTCACAACCTCCGCAACCCTCGCAACCATCGCAACCTCCACAACCCTCGCAACCTCCACAACCCGCACAACCTCCACAACACTCGCAACTTCCACAACCTCCGCAACCTTCGCAACCTCCACAACCCTCGCAACCTCCACAACCCTCGCAACCTCCACAACCCGCACAACCTCCACAACACTCGCAACTTCCACAACCTCCGCAACCTTCGCAACCTCCACAACCCTCGCAACCTCCACAACCCTCGCAACCTCCACAACCCTCGCAACCCTCTAAACCCCCAAAACATCCACAACAACCTCCGCAACCCTAGCAACCGCCAAAACCTTCACAACCTTCGCAACCTCCACAACCTCCGCAACCCTCGCAACCTCCGCAACCCGTTCAACCTCCACAACCCTCACAAGCTCCACAACACTCGCAACCTCCACAACCCTTACAACCTCCGCAACCCTCACAACCTCCACAACCTCCACAACACTCACAACCTCCGCAACCGTCACAACCTCCGCAACCCTCACAACCTCCACAACCCTCACAACACTCACAACCTCCACAACCCTCACAACCTCCACAACCCTCACAACCTCCGCAACGCTCACAACCTCCACAACCCTCACAACCTCCGCAAACTCCACAATCTCCGCAACCTCCAAAACCCGTTCAACCTCCACAACCTCCGCAACCTCCACAACCTTCACAACCTTTGCAACCTCCGCAACCCTCGCAACCTCCGCAACCCGTTCAACTTCCACAACCTCCACAACCCTCACAACCTCCACAACACTCGCAACCTCCACAACCCTCACAACCTCCGCAACCCTCACAACCTCCACAACCCTCACAACCTCCGCAACACTCACAACCTCCGCAACCCTCACAACCTCCACAACACTCACAACCTCCACAACCCTCACAACCTCCACAACCCTCACAACCTCCACAACCCTCACAACCTCCACAACACTCACAACCTCCGCAACACTCACAACCCTCACAACCTCCGCAACGCTCACAACCTCCGCAACCCCCACAACCCTCACAACCTCCACAACCCTCACAACCCTGCAACTCTCTCTAAGACGGACACCGTCGGGACCGGCCCCAAACCAACTGTACGTCTTAGAGAGGTGTCCGTCTTATAGAGAGTCGAGGTAACTTGACACCAGTTATTAATTGAATTAAGAGTTTGAATATTTAACGGTTAAGATATATATATGACTGAACTTGAATGGACCGCGTCACCCGGCCATTTCCAGACGCCCAAATACGAAACCATGCCGCATGAGACTGAAATGCAAGACGCTGGCAAGTTGCAAGTTAAATGCGAAATGCGAGACCATTTCAAAAGCTGAACAGACACGATCGTTTCGAAATTGTATCAACGGATTTGATCGGACCGTTGTGCCTGCTATAAATCCCACCACCTCTACAACCTCCACAACATCACGTAAGTCCATTAACTTTATTCTATGATCATTCTAAATAAACACGTGGGTTCCCTATGCTGGTATTTCAACGGAGACGTCTTCTGATTTCAAGTGCGTGCTGTTTAGACTTAAGGGCTGAGGTAAAGTCGCCAAGGGAATGTTGAGTGTTTCCGAGTGAATAGTAACTATCGGCGGTGCCTCTGTGTTCTTCTCCAAACAGTTTCAGTCGAATGTGAAGTGCGCGCTGTTTAGACTCAAGAGCTGAGGTAAAGTCGCCAAGGGAATGTTGAGTGGTTCCGAGTGAAGAGTAACTGTCGGCGGTGCTCGCATGTTCTTCGCCAAACAGTTTCAGTCGAATGTGAAGTGCGTGTTGAACAGACTCAAGGGCTGAAGTAAAGTCGCCAAGGGAATGTTGAGTGGCTCCGAGTAAATAGTAACTATCGGCGGTGCTCGCATGTTCTTCTCCAAACAGTTTCAATCGAATGTGAAGTGCGTGCTGTTTAGACTCAAGGGCTGAAGTAAAGTCGCCAAGGGAATGTTGAGTGTTTCCGAGTGAAGAGTAACCATGGGCGGTGCTCGCATGTTCTTCTCCAAACAGTTTCAGTCGAATGTGAAGTGCGTGCTGTTTAGACTCAAGGGCTGAGGTAAAGTCGCCAAGGGAATGTTGAATGGTTCCGAGGTTATGATAACTTTTGGCGGTGCTCGCATGTTCTTCTCCAGACAGTTTCAATCGAATGTGAAGTGCGCGCTGTTCAGACTCAAGGGCTGAGGTAAAGTCGCCAAGGGAATGTTGAGTGGCTCCGAGGTTATGATAGCTATCGGCGGTGCTCGCATGTTCTTCGCCAAACAGTTTCAGTCGAATGTGAAGTGCGTGCTGATCAGACTCAAGGGCTGAGGTAAAGTCGCCAAGGGAATGTTGAGTGGCTCCGAGGTTATGATAGCTATCGGCGGTGCTCGCATGTTCTTCGCCAAACAGTTTCAGTCGAATGTGAAGTGCGTGCTGATCAGACTCAAGGGCTGAGGTAAAGTCGCCAAGAGAATGTTGAGTGGCTCCGAGGTTATGATAGCTATCGGCGGTGCTCGCATGTTCTTCGCCAAACAGTTTCAGTCGAATGTGAAGTGCGTGCTGATCAGACTCAAGGGCTGAGGTAAAGTCGCCAAGGGAATGTTGAGTGGCTCCGAGGTTATGATAGCTATCGGCAGTGCTCTCATGTTCTTCTCCAAACAGTTTCAGTCGAATGTGAAGTGCGCGCTGTTTAGACTCAAGAGCTGAGGTAAAGTCGCCAAGGGAATGTTGAGTGGTTCCGAGTGAAGAGTAACTGTGGGCGGTGCTCGCATGTTCTTCTCCAAACAGTTTCAGTCGAATGTGAAGTGCGTGTTGAACAGACTCAAGGGCTGAAGTAAAGTCACCAAGGGAATGTTGAGTGGCTCCGAGTGAATAGTAACTATCGGCAGTGCTCGCATGTTCTTCTCCAAACAGTTTCACTCGAATGTGAAGTGCGCGCTGTTTAGACTCAAGGGCTGAGGTAAAGTCGCCAAGGGAATGTTGAGTGATTCCGAGTGAATAATAACTATCGGCAGTGCTCGCATGTTCTTCTCCAAAGAGTTTCAATTGAATGTGAAGTGCGTGCTGAACAGACTCAAGGGCTGAGGTAAAGTCGCCTAGGGAATGTTGAGTGGCTCCGAGGTTATGATAACTAACGGCGGTGCTCGCATGTTCTTCTCCTAACAGATTCAATCGAATGTGAAGTGCGTGCTGAGAAGACTCAAGGGCTGAGGTAAAGTCGCCAAGGAAATGTTGAGTGTCTCCGAGTGAAGAGTAACTATCGGCGGTGCTCGCATGTTCTTCTCCAAAGAGTTGTTTTGTTATCTCAAGCGCTCGCTGTTTTGTCCGAAGAGCCTCTGGATAGTTCATCTTACTGTGGTAAACTTCACCAAGGTCCAAGTAGCACTTCGCAAGTGCCTCATTGTGTAGTTGATTAAAACTGCCAAAGTTGTCATTGTTAGGGGAATTTTCTATGCATTGCTTCAGTGCTGTTTCATGGTAATTGATTCTTGACTCATAAAGTTTTACAGGGTCTTCACTTTTATGGAAACTCTTGAGTAGTTTAGCACAATTGCGATAAAAGCTGAACAAACCAAGTGAACCTGGAACCTCTGTTTCGATTTCCTTTAGTATTTGGAGAACAACGTTGCACATATATTGCTCGGTGTCAGTATCAGAGTTAAACTTTCCTGCTCTACTAAGAAGAAAAACAATTTCAAATTTTAGCGGTTGATTATGCAAGAGGTCTTTTTGGAACTTTATTCTATCGTCAGTTTCCTTTGTTTTGGTTTTCATCGGTGGAATGATAAGAAGTTGCGAGTCTCCCGCTGCGCTGCATTCTTGGAGTGCCATGTTATAGAAGTAACTCACACTTGAGGAGTCGTTTAGGGACTGATAATAAACAACCAGAAACTGAAAAGTAACAAGCCTAAGAATTGTTTGCTCTGGGTTGTTGCAATTGTCCAGTAATGAAAGAGCCTCATGTAAGCAGTGGACTCCGCTCTCCGTGTCTCTGGTAACAAGCTGATAGATACCTAAATAGCACATGTGCTTTCCCTTTTCGTCTGTAGGAAATGGGGAAGATGAGGCTTGAATTTCATTCCTTTTAGAGAGAAGCTGCATCGTATTTCCTTTTGGTCCCCAAGTTACCTCACGGAAAGCTCTGGAAGTGAGTAGCCGTCTGTAATATTTATCTTTCCCATGTAGATTGGATGCCTTTAAAGCTGAATCGTATATGTCATCAAAGTTGATTCCTTCATTCTCAGACCAAAAAAGTGAGACTAGAAACAGCTCCGCTTTCACTAAAACGTCAAAAACACTGTCAGCTGTCTTGGCATCTGAACAACCCTCAATTAGGCTTTGCAAAATACTTTGTTTATCTTCATAGAATGCAACAAATGCCGTCATTGAATGACCGGTAAGAAACTGTTCATTTAGCTTCTCGAAACGTGAAATGTAGAACGTGTTCAAACGTCCCTTTGAGTTAAGAACCGTCTCTTTAAATTCACTTTCTCCCTTTTCTCTTGCAAATGATTGAAGCAGCTTGTGCATTGTGAATGAGCCGGGTTTCGAACTTGAATCAAGAAGTGATTTCCTCCGAAGGCTTTGTAATAGCTTCCTGGCTTCGGAAACCCTTGTTTTACCCAAAACAGCTGTAGCGACCTCTGTACTGAAATTCTCAGGAAGAATACTCAAGGACACTAGCGCTTGTTGTTGTTGTGCAGTGAGTCTTTGGAAAGAGGAGTTAAAAAGAAACTGCAATCTGTGACTGGTTTGATAATCTGGATTGTCCAACATCTCGACGATGCTTTCTGTAGGGGACTTCATAAAATCATCTAGAAACTGGCTCGGTGGAACACTACCCTCTGAAATTAATGAACAGAGTAACTTCATCGCTAAAGGAACATGTCCGCAGATTTGTGTGATTTGCGTGCAATCGGAAGCGTTCGCATTTGGAAGTAACTCATGAACTAAGGTTTGAGAGGAGGCTTCATCCAATGGTCTTATTCTTACACCCTGATGGCCTTGAAAATGCACATTCATAAATCCAAAAGACGCCCTTGTGGTTACAGCGAATGTTACCCTTTGATTTCGTCTCAGAATTTCTTCAATAAGCTGCATGACCTCTTCCTTTACGTTTGGCAAACCGCTTTCCAATAAGTCATCGGCATTATCAAGAATAAATACAGATGGTTTTGATATATCACTGATAAGTCGGCAAAGCTCATCATCAAGGGAGAGGCGCTGAACGGATGGTTGCGCATTTGGAGCCGGCTGGCTAACAAAGCTAAAAAGCTTTGAAGTCAGATCTGCCTTGGACTGAAGTCCTCGTAATGAAACCCAGCAGACAGGGAGTCCTTGCGATTGGAGAGCGTGTCCCACTGCAATTGCCACCGATGTTTTTCCAAATCCAGGTGATCCCCAGATCGACACGAGTCGGGTAGATTCGGAAGTCACGTGACCGATGATCTCCTTACACTCGCTCTGACGCCCGGTAAAGTTAGGAACCATTGAAGGAAGAGAAGTTCTTGGTAATGATGGTTTCGAACCTATTACAGTAAAAGACAGTAAAAAAAATAATTGTAAAATATATTTTTAAGTATTTTTCTCTTAAGACTGTATGTAAGAAGTCAAGCAGACACCAATTCAGCACCCGGCAACACTGGAGTACAGACTCAGTACAGACGAGGTTTACCGAGACTTGTATATCATCCGCTTTCTCTTCAAATACACAATGAAAAACTGCAACTTACCTAGGGAGCTTGTACAACTCAACAGAGACCATGGGGACGCACTATTAAACATAATATTCATTTGTGTATTTTAATTATATGAAAGTAGACGATTCAGGACTCGTCGAATCTCAACATTCCCTTCTGTATGGTAAAGTTAGCATCTGGTTTTCGTATTACTAAACCAACCAAATACTTTGAAAGACCACTATTATGTGAGCTTTTTCTTCTCCTCTATCTTCGACATGCCTGTTAGATCTTCTAAATAGTTTGTTATTTCGACAGACTAACAGCAAAATTCCAAATTTACCTACAAAATGCGCAAGTTTAATTTACACGTTTAATTTACACGGGCAATGGAACATTTGGAATAGAGGTTAATTCACTGAAGATGTTACCTTCGTTTTTCGGTTGACCATCGCGTTCATCTTGCGCTACTTTTAACTCTTTGATCTTTTCCTCCAATATAGCAATGTTTGCAGTATCTCCTTCGATGGCCTTAACAGACTGCTTTATAGCATTTGACAGCGCTTTTAACTCGTTGATATCTGAGCCCATTCCCTCAAGAAAATTGATGTACGCTCGGGTCTCCTCTCTTACACCTTTTTCCAATTTACGAACTTCATTGGTAGGGAAGTCCGACTCGTTCAAACCACCAACAGCATCAATCGGGACTGTGGAAACACCCAGAGCTTGGAACGAGTCTTTTGCACGTTTCACGCACTCGTCAAAGATTACTTTATCCATCTCGGAACTGATCGAGTGGCAAAGAAAATTTCTTAGAAGGCGAAGCTGATCAATGGCAAGTGCAAACGTTTCTGCATTGTTTCCACCTGGGCTCACTACTGACGTGTGGAAGCTACCATGAGGTACCCCACGGGGCTTCACGTACGAGTCACTGAGCGTGGTGTGGTGTCCTGTGCTAGCTGGTAGGGCGAAGGACTGGGCATAGATAGTAGCCTGGAACAGGGCGGTGCAATCCCATTCACTGTAAGACAGGTTTGTAGGGACTCTGGTTCTGCCACCCTCTGTAGAAGCAAACAAATTTCTCACAGCAGTAGAATCATCCCACAGCTGGAAACCAGGGCGATGTCCAAGGGTGTTGTCCCACATGGTTTTTAAGGTCTGTCGTAAGGCTTTTGGGAATTCATTTAAGACTATGGACGAGAACTTGAAGAAGTTTAACTGCTCGTCACTAAACGGCTGCAAGGCCATCTCTGGTCCGTATTGGCTTCCAGGTATGAAATGTTCTGAAAATCAAATTGAGAACGATTTGCAGATTTGCAAAGACTAGACATATTAGGGTTATGGCTACCACAGTATACTATAGGGTAAAGGAACCATTAAATTTCATATTTTTGTCTAAAGACAATTGCAAGGTCTACTGGGGTCTGCGTGGGAAACAGTTCATTAAAATCACCCGGCAATTTTCTGAGTAGATCTAACACGTCCATTACGCACGCCACGGTAGAAAAACGACATCGGTATCCTTTTAAGAATCTATCACAAAAAAAACCCTAATCTTATTTATTTCGTTATTGTGTTATAGTGGCCCCATTTAGTGGTTTTTTGTAAACTGCTCAGTTTCACGTTCACACTTCAATAAAGCTATTGATTGATTGTTTGACTTTCGATTGTTATACCATTGTTATTCGGCATTTACGATGTGGTCGATGGATTGGCTTTCTTACACCTAGGAATCGATCGTTTATTACGTCACAATGGGAAGGGGGTTATTTATTTCTTTCCTGATCAACAAGGGCAAATTCATTCATTATTATCATTGCATGCATAAGTACATTGAACGGGTCATATACATCATATGTACTCTTAATTTTTGAGAAAACTCTTTTTGAGAAACGAAGTCAGAAGTGCTGTACCGCGAAGGATTAAAGTTTATGACGCTATTATATTTCTCTAAATTTAATGTTACAGTATACCTTCGATCTGAAGGTACTCTGTAACTTTAAAGCTCCGTTAGTCCTTCAGGCTCTTAGCTTATGTGCTTCACGGGTGATACATTTGCATGATGACGTTTAGCTTCTGTTTGGGGATAGGGCGAAAAGAAAGGCCGGGAGCTCTCTGGTACTCGTCGCATCTCTTTGATAGGGTTTGAATATTTTTTTCGTGATCGGTATCGTTAAAAGTTGCACGATGTCCACAGTTGCAGCTATGGTGGTACCTTTCACAGTTGTGAATAAGGCAAAGCGTAAGATTTGTAGCATTGTTTTTGAAGTAGTAGACTTCTATGCCCTTCAATTCCGTCTAGAGTCCCCTGTTCCTAGAGTTTTTAATTAGTCTTCATTCACAGCATTTCATTTCGGTTAAGAATTTGGTTTCGTTTACGTAGCGCTCTTTTATAAAGTCGCACTTATATATAAAACACGGATAATCCATGTGTACCTTCTCGTTAAGACCGCATCAAACTGCACTTTAAGCACTCTACAGCACCTCAATGAACGCCTCTGCAATTGTCGATCATCAAGGATCCATGAACAGTGTCAGATAACTTTGGTTCTCCGAAACTAGATAGATAGATAGATAGATAGATAGATAGATAGATAGATAGATAGATAGATAGATAATCTTTATTTAAACACGGTAAAAATTCGTCAGCTAAAAATCATTATAATACTTAACACAAAGCAATAAACTACTATTAAAAATTGTCTATATATGAAGAATTTAATTAAATAATAAAAAGCTGCTTTCCACGAATGCCGTGCCTTATAGTTCCCCTTTGAGAAGCCGTTTAAATTGCCCAAGGGACTCAGCTTTCCTTACATTATGAGAAAGGCTGTTCCAGAGCATGGCGCCACTATAACTGAAACTATTTTTATAATAGTTTGTGCGCGGCAATGGAACATTAAGTTTATCCTCAGAGTCCCTTAGGTTGTAACTAATTTCTCGCTTCTCAAATTTAGAACTTAGATAGTTTGGAGCCAACCCGTGTAGAGACCTATAAACCATCGTAGCTCTTTGAATTTGTTGCTGGCAGGCAAGATTTTTCCATCCTAGGAGTTTTAATAGGTTACCAGCATCTACGTCATAGTTTGAATAGGTCAAAACACGAGCTGCTCTGTTTTGTAGCTTTTGTAGTTTATGTATTAACTCTTAGTTAATACATTCTGAGACAAACAATACAGCTAAAGATTGCGTGACTCAGGTTAGATTCCCCTTTTTATGAGGGGAAAAACAAAATAAATCACATTCACGCCGGGGGGGGGGGGGGGGGGGTGGGGGGGATGAATTATTCATACCTGAATAAAAAAAAAAGAATTTGAAATTTCTTTTGTTTTATTCCCCTAAGCCTCGGAGTCAAATAATATATACATACATACATACATACATAATCTTTATTTATCCACGGTTTCTCCTTTCATACATACATGCTCTTCCTGAGAGCCGTGCCTATAAATTACTAATTTATTAGAAAATACGAAATAAAATTGATAAGTTAACTAAGGTAATAACAATGTAAAAACAAGGTCACGAAGTTAATTTTATTTGTACTAAAAATTTATTCTCAAAATGTATCATTTAATTATGTTTTTAAAAGCTGTAACGTTCGGCTGAGTTTTAGCATTACTGGAGAGGCTATTCCAAAGTACAGAGCCTCTATACTGATAGCTGTTTTTGCCAGCTTCGCTGTTTGATCTAGGCACAAACAAATTTTCTGATGAATTTCTCAGGTTGTAAGAATGGATAATGTTTGTATTTTCAAACAAATTTGTCAGGTAATATGGAGTGCCTCCATTTAGCGTTTTATACATTAATATTGCTAATTGTTTTGATCTTCTTTCTTCAAGATTATCCCATACTAGTTCATCCAGTAATTCAGCCGAACGTTTATCATAATTGGAAAAGGTGATCACTCTAGCAGCTCTGTTTTGGAGGCTTTGGAGTGTATCAGACAGTCTCTTTCCACATGTTCCCCAAATTGCGCTACAATAATCAAAATATGGCATATATATATTTATAATTCAACACATTGATACACTGCCCAAATATGGTAAAAAAGTTATCGATATATGTTATGCCTACATGACATATAACCAGCGATGGCGGTAAATTTCGCATTTTGAAGGAAAGTGAAAATGACTGCTGCCTGCAATTTCGTGTTTTTTGACAAAAACGTGCGTGAACTATTAGTTAAAAAAGGGAAAAGAAAGAAAAAAAGAGAAGAAAAGAAAAGAGAAAAATACTGTTCACATGATTGGACAAATTAAAAAAGGCGCGAAATTTTCGCGTTGTCGCGGTCGCAGTGTTGTTTCTTGGCGTAGGTGAATGAAAACTGGTTCAAAGTTTAACCGCTCGACAAGAAGTGAATGAAGGAGCACAATTTTCGTGAAATTCCTTTGGTAATCACCTCTGGAATATGATATAGACTTGATGTTTCCTCTGAAAAGTTTCTGATCTCGTCATTACGGCTGTGGAAGCTAAAAAACGAGCATTCCAAGTTTGTAAACAACATTGATCGACTCAGCTCGTACTTCGATGTTTGAAAATTTGGTGCTTATGGAAGGGACTAAAAAGCCAAATCAACTACAGGTACGATGTTTTAACCGTTTCTTGTATCCTTTAGCTGTGAATTTTTGTAAGCTTACTGTCCACGCTGCAGTTCTTTCCGACTTTTCGCCGCTATGTTTAGGTTCGTAGCCGTGTGTTTGTTCAATTTGTTTTGATTCTGAATTGAACTTTTTAAGATACGAAACACTTGTAACTAAGACATTCTATGCCATTTTACTGTGTTTTAATTCTTGTAGTCACTACTCTGTCCCGTTCTTTGAGTAGACGAACGCTCCGGCTTCGTAGAAACTGTAAACTGATTGTGTACGCTAAATTAATTTTAGCTTGGCAAAAGTTTCGGCATTCATTGCTTGTTGTTTAAGAAATGGTGCGAGGTAAAATATTGTAGTTAGCCTTTTTACTTAATGAAAGGTTGTACATCTCAATGATCTTTTTCTCGAAACTGTGATTTGTTATCAATGTGTTGAATTATAAAACAGTTATAGTGTTCAAGCTTGCACAATATTGACAAAGGCGCCACTTTCATTCATGAACTGTGTGATGTTGCAAGTTTCGCGCGGTAAAACATCTGTAAGCTTTTTTCTTTAAATAAAAGGCTTGTCGGAGATATTTTTTCTTCAAACTGTGCTTTGTTATCAATGTGTTGAATTATAAAACTATTATAGCGCTCAAGCTTGCGTGATATCGCCTAATTTTAGCCGACTCGGCCTACGGCCTCGTCGGCTAAGTATTAGGTGATATCACGCGCGCTTTCGCGCTATAATAGTTAAATATATAGATAGGCTGAGCCTAACAGCTGTGAAGTCGCGCAAAAAACAAAGCCTCGCTTTGCTTTCAAAATTGCTAAGATCCCGGATGTTGTGTGACGTCATACGCGCATGTTTTGCGACGTCATACGCGCCCGCGAGTTGGCCTTGCGCGACGCACCGACCGACGCACCGACACACATGTCACGGACGCGCGCCCGCGAAACACTCCGCTAGCCATGACCATGAAAAATGTATGAAAAATGACAGGCATATGTTCTATGAGTATGGGGCTCCGCGAGAGCTCCGCTAAGAATTGTGATATATCGAAATAGGCCGATTGTAACTGTTAATTTTTGAGTCGATCTAAGAATAAGGAGCGAATAAATCTGCAATAAAACTAGAAATTGCAACTATAAAAACCGACGACGTTCAATGTTGGCTGCACGTCATGAAGTACAAGTTCAATATCAGAATACTGATGTATAACGACCAAGTGTTTCGAATTGAAATCGTTGGTCTGCAATACTTTTTTCATTTAAAAATCACGGGCTCAATACCTTTGCGAACTTTATATAGTACAGAATCAGATGCAATCAATTGAAAAGCAACAGACGACACAGACGTTTTAATTTTGTTCCTTTGCAACAGATCAATAGACACAGTTCAATCATTACAAGTTATGATCGGAATTCGATCACTGTTTAATCCGCTCGATAAAACGACTTACGAGAGCATAATTATGCTCTTCGCTCCACTTTCCAATTCGAACATACAACACTCCAGGGTTTATAAGTTCACTAAACACCAGACGTCATAATCGTAATTTAATATTAAAATAAATGAAGGTGGAGGGGGGGGGGGGGGGGGGGATGTTGGGGACAATTAATCGATTCCTTGTCATGCAAGAAGTTATACTTCTGGAAAGTTTCATAAAACTTATGACACAAGTCTTAATGTATTCACAACTTCAGTGGAAGGTGCCACAACAGCTATAACTTTGGCATTCTTTGGAGTTAGCACCTTTTAAAAATACAACAATGTATCTTAACCCTAAAAGGTACGAGACCATCCAGTCGTACGTGAGAGGTCCCCCCCCCCCCCGGAAATACATGTTGATGTTTCAGCAATAAACTCTTAATCAATACAGACTTTCAGATTTTGTACTTAGCAGAAGGAAAAGCTCTGTTCAAATCAAATCTGTTCTGGATGTTCGCTGTCAAGATACTTTTCTGTTGGGCAGAAGCGAAAGGTATTTTGAAATTTGTTTTGAAAGCAATCTTACCGTTTAACAAATTCCATGTGTGTCCTCGTGATTTACGTCTTTCTCGACCTATCACTAGCTGGTCTTCAGTCACGAGTATTTTCCGACTCAGAGGTTTATTTCGTTTGCCCGCATATTAGTGTTCTTTGCAAAACATGTCATGTTAACGAATTTGAATATGTGCTTGTATACATTAAATGCGCCTACAGCTCAGGATGACTGTCGGTTGATCCTGACTGAATTTTCCTTTTTAAAAATTAAACCAGATCAGATAAAGAACTATAACTGAGCAACAATAATAGAAAACTAGCTCCTCTCCAAGACTTTGAAAACTAATGCCACACAGAACTATAATCACAAGAATCTTATTGTGTCGATTAGTCCTGATAACTGTTTGAAAGTTTTCTGTTATGCTTCCGCTTATATGTCGCTGGTGAAAACCGGGCTTAACTAAACATACAATACCTCAACGAACAGCTCCAAGCTTGAAAAGTTGTCACGATGAAATGAGAACAGTGTACAAGATAACTCTGGAACAAACGAAATGTCTGTGAAACTCTTGATCTTACGATTTACATTCGAAGACCAAACAATACAACTAAGGGCTGCGTGACGCCCCCAGGCAAAATACATAACAGTTAGACACCTCTTGTCAGGGGGTTTTCCAGATTCGTAGAAACTAAAAGAAAGCGGAAAATTCCAAAGCTTTTATGACAACGATGAATTTATAGATATAATTAAAGTAGCGTGGGGCCGAGAGAGAAATGGTTCAAGTTCACGGTCCATAGATTGCCAGAGAGAAGAAAACAAACGAAACGAACCTGAGCCAGTTCTGAATTCTATTTTATGTATTATGACGCGTTTGCATCCTTGATCGCGACTAGGTTGAGGACCCGTCCACACGTATCTGAATATTTTTGATTCGGCAACTTTTTTGTTGTTACGTAGCGTACTCGAATCGTATTTGCCCGTCTATACGTATACGGATTCGCTCTAATACCCAGGGCTCCTCTTTACAGAGCATGCACAAAGGCCATGTTCAAAGCCAAGTTAAACTGAAAACACATTATTAGACTTGAAATAAGTCCGAGTAGAGGTGAAGTGATAATATTTCGGTCGGCCATATTGAATATCCGCGCGGTTAAAGACTGGATCCGATACTGTTACGTCATATAGAATGGATGTGGTGGAGCTCGTCGCACCTTTTTAATAGAGTTTGAATATTTTTTCGTGATCGGTATCGTTAAACGTTGCACGATGTCCACAGTTGCAGCTATGGTGGTATCTTTTAAAGTTGCTTCCACCCCCCCCCCCCCCCCCCCCCCCCCCCCACCCCTCATCCATTTTGTCTGATAAGATCATTCCATCTGGAGCATCGTGAAGTCCACTTTGGATTTAATTTGGTTTGGTTTTTAACAGAAGGAGAGAGAAGAGCGAATCCTCTTGCACGATCATTTTTACAGGAATAAACTGTGTAATTTGCGGATTTAATCCGTGTCATATTTTGTGACTTGGTTGATTTGGAGGCAGACAAACGTCTGTTGTTTATTTAGCATGATTTGTATGAGTTGTATGGGATTCCATTCTATGAAACTGGCAACCAACAAACCTTTGATCAACAGAGTTTCAGTTTAAAAAAAAATAAAATATAGAATCTTTACTGTCCCGGTTGCGTTTCTGTCGGCAAAACTAGTAAAGATTCTTTATCAGTTTTGACGCCACTAGTGCGTACTAGTGGTAAAACAATCTTCCCGTTAAATGGCGTCTGTCCTCTGATTTACATGTTCCTAGATTTTTGAATTAGTCTTCATTCACGACATTTCCTTTCTGGTTTAGAATTTGATTTCGTTTAAGAAGCACTCTTAATTTAAATTCACGCTTATGTATAAAAGACATGAACCTACAAAGTTTACCTTGTTTTTAAGACACAAACTGAACTCAGAAATAAACCTTAAGCACACTGCGGCACCTCGATGAACGCCACCAGGATTGACTGAGTTTACAAGATGACTTTGGTTCAAACGATGATGTCTCTGAAACTCTAATGATTTAATACATTCTGAGAAAAACAATGTTACTATAGATTGCGTGAGTTAGGTTAGATTCCCCTTGTTAGGGGAATTTCCCCAATTCTTAGAACGGACAGGAAGTGGAAAATTCCAAACATATTTATATGTCAGTTCTCCGAGCCATGTAAGTGGGATCCAAATTTTAAAACTAATTTTTTCCTTATTGGAGCAAAATTATGGAATGAGATACTATGCTTTCTGAGAGAACTATACCAAAGAGTATAATTACACAATCAGATTCCTATGTTAGTATTAACAAGATTAATATCTCTAAAGTTAAATAAAAAAGTAATTAATTTATATTTTCATAATTCTTTTTCTTTTATCTTGATCACTGAATTGTTTTTCCTTTTCGTTTCTTCTCTTTTCTTTTGTTTGATCCTTTCTTTTTATTTTAACGATATTAATATAGTGTGTGTAGCGTTTTCTATATAAAAATCGTGTAATCATTTTGACTGGCCTGCCAAGATTAGCTTTTTCTTTCTTCGGGCCTGTCTTATAAATTATATAATAATTAGCTAATAGAGGTTTTTGTTGTTTTGTTGTTGTTGTGCTAGTAAAAAGAGAGAAAGAACAAAATTGCAGGGTGGAATTCACGGAGCACCAGACGAACCTAAAAATATGTGACATGGATACATGCGGGGGAAAAGGGCTGGGGCGGGCGAAGGCAATAAATACACACATAAAGTTCTACTTGTATATTTATAGCCTGAAATCTACCACTATTGCTACAACACCTTGACAGATACCCACAATGTATCTTTGCACCAAAAAGTGGTCGATAAACCGTCGATTTTAAAAGGCAAGAGTGCCCTCGGAAATGAAAGAGATAAGGGATGGACCATTAGAAAAGTGATGGGGGGGGTGGGAACTTTGGGAGAGGCAAGAAATTTTTTTTTGTCCACCTAAGGTGGAATTTTTTTTTTTTTCTCACTCGATGGCTGGAATATTTTTTTTTTACTAGGTTATTTTGTAATTGTCCTTGGGCAGATTTTTTTTTTTTTTGCGATAATGCGTGGGAATATATTTTTTTTCTTAATAATTTACTGGGAAAATTTTTTTTTTTTTGCTTTTGCCCCACCCCCCCCCCCATCACTTTTCTAATGGTCCATCCCTAAAGTTAGCCTTCTTCATAGGGTTATGCGCAGAAGTGATGCGCAATGCAATACTAAGAATCACTTGCATGACTTTTTGTTTGTCGGTATTTATCCCTGACTATAGAAAAAAAATTCCTAAGCCTCGGAGCTGAGTCAAGTGAGAATTGTAATATATCGAAATTGGCCGATTGTAACTGGCAATTTTTGAGTCTTCGAATAAGTCTGCGATAAAACTGTAAAATGCAGCTATAAAAACCAACGATGTTTTATGGCTGCACGTCATTAAGTACGAGCTGAAATCAGAATACTGATAACTCTTTTCAATGGAGCTGATGCATAACGACCCAGTGTTTCGAATTGAAATAATTGATCTAAATTTTTTTTTTTCATTTAAACATCACGGGCTAAATAGTATACGGTTATACGGTAGGGTTATACCCTGATGAAGAACGCCGTGCTGTTCGAAATTAATCGGTTACAAAAATATATTCCTTTACTGTACGATCAGCCTTTCATTTCATTTTGTTCTTATTAATTTCGCTGATCAGATCCTTCCCAGGGATCCAGTATTTCGAATTTGTCGAGCGGTCCTTTCATTTACAATTTATAAATACCTTTGCCAACTTTATATCGTGCAGATGCAATTCAATTGAAACTGACAACAGACGACACAGACTATATATTTGCTATAGAGCAAAACAAAAACAGTAGTTTGGAGACAAAGTGCAGGATTGATTGCAAGGATTGAAGTGGATTACAGTTGGTGAAATTTGATTTATTGACCACCTGTCAATAAATCAAACTTGCCATTCTTCTGAAATTTTACTTTTCTAGCCGTTTCCTTAGCTTTTTTCTGTTTAGTTCATACTTCTTTGCTTCTGTCACTTTTGGCGATGGTTTCTTCCAATTTCAAGATAATAAAGTAAGCTTAAGCCAGTTTAAGCTCCTGGCCATAATCATGAAACACGATATTTCAGCTGGGACAGTGCCCCTTTAATCCACCTATGCGATATTTCTTTTACATAATAAGCAGATTAGTAGGCTTTTACTGAAACATTGATGAGGTTTCTCAAGATGACTGAGACGTCAAAAGATCATTTGAGAAGACTTGCTAACCATTAATGGAATAACTTATATAATCAGTTTTTGGATGATCGACCACATCGACCATGAGAACCCAGAATTCACTGAGGACGACGTTTTGACAAAAATCTGCAACAGAATTTCAGCTGGTTATCAAAAAGTAATCCGATTTTGGGACAGACAAGCTTTTAAATGACCCCTGATCAAGGCGCCCGTAAATTTCCCATACTACCTAATGATGAACTGTTTCAATATCTTGATAAAGAATCTAGGGAAAAAAAGTTTTCGAATTGGCTTATCTTTGAGCGAAATGGCAGCCACATCAAAGTCACCCACTTTGGTCCTTTTGGAAGTGCGACGGATGAAGACTTCAAGGACTCACAAGAAGAAACAGAGCGTTCTCTTGCCATTAAAAGGGAAATGTTGGAACAACTGAAATCACCGGATAATAAAATGACCAAGGAAGAGCGAGAAAAAAGGGAAAGGCAAATCAAAGAAAACATACGTGCGCAGTACTGGTCAATAGTGCAAATTGTTGAATCAAAACTCCAATCCAAAAAGGGGGAGTTGGTAGATTTGATTTACTGTGTTTATGATTAAGAAGAGGTTAAAGAAGCTGCTAAAGAACTGGCAGGGAAGCTGACAGCTTCAACAGGAAAAATACTGCTGAAAACCATGTTAGCAATTGTAATGGTTGAATTAGCAGAGAAGGCAGCACAAAAAGTAGCTGCTAAAATAGCGGCAAAGGCGGCAGCAAACGCAGCAGCCAAAGCAGGTTTAAAGGGGGGTGGTAAGGCTGCAGCCAAGGGCAGTGGCAAGGCAGTGGCAAAGGCAGTCCCTTTCCTAGGAGCAGCAGTTGGGGTTGGATTTGGAGTCTGGAGGCTGTGTCATGGAGACGTGGCTGGAGCAGGATTGGAAGTGGCTTCAGGAGCATTATCGTGCGTACCAGGGGCAGGCACAGTAGCATCTGTAGCGATTGATGCCACTCTCATAGGGAAGGACATTTATGAAGCGAAAGCTGAAAGTAAATCAACACTTCTTATACACATAATATAGTTAAATTTTGTATTTGGAATGAAATTGGTTTTGAAAGTAATGACATTGATTGCTACCTCTTGTTTACCATAAAAGGTACTTTGATAGTAACAACTGGGGACATGTAAAAACTGAACACCCTTCATGAGAGATGCCAACCACTGGAGATTAAAAATAGGGAGTTTTTTTTTCTGAGGGTTAAAACTTTTTTGCGCCCAACGCGTGAATCGAGCAATGTAGTTGCAAGCATCTAGGGGGTGCGGAAATTTTTTAGTACCATTTTCTGCATTCCTGAGACCCGAAAAGCGTTTGTGAAGTTAAGATATGATAAAGGACCAAATTTTTTTTTTGGATTTTAAAATCTTAGCCTATTATGGAGAAAAGATCCAAAGTCGCTTTTATCCGGGAGATTTGGTGATCTGTAAGGGAGACCAGGAGATTCTTTCCATATCCGTGAGACTTGGCATAACTGCTTCTGAGGTGCTAG
This sequence comes from Cladopsammia gracilis, assembly GCA_022457155.1. Classification (NCBI taxonomy): domain Eukaryota; kingdom Metazoa; phylum Cnidaria; class Anthozoa; order Scleractinia; family Dendrophylliidae; genus Cladopsammia; species Cladopsammia gracilis. The sequence continues at coordinate 888,687 of JAJGOT010000025.1, forward strand.
AACTGCATTTTTTAACTCCTAAAACTTACGGGGAGCATCATTTTTCATCTGTCCAACATCCAACAAAGGAGTTGGAAAGGGTGGGGCTGGTACTAGGTAAAATGGCATTTTTTAAAAGGACATAAAGTGGTGAAATGAGAAAAAAATGAAGGTTGTATAACATTTTGCAACAGCAAAATCAAGCAACCACTCAGAAAGAGGCAAAAACCTATAAAAGCTGGAATTTCATCCGAGGCAGAGAGCTTTCATATAAAAGTGATGGAGTGATCATCATTTTCTTTTAGGGGTTACAATTTGTAGTTTGGTACCACTTGAAAGGTGTTTGAATAAAAAATAAACACTGTCAGAGTTATTAGTACCTATTTAGGGACTGTTTTTTCTATAAAGCCAGAAAAGTATGTTGACAGAACTAACCCTACCCCTAAACCCTAAACCTAAACCCTAACCCTACCCCTAACCCATATCAATGTGAGCCACACCCGCAAAGCAGGTTTTTGGTACCTTGTAGTTCCTTTAAAATTTCTGATCATGAATCTCACCAACATCAATTTGATATGGGAGTCCTCCTCCCCCTAACCCCCAACCCCCACTTGAGGGAATTTCAGGCCCACTTCCCAGTACTTGTCCGCATTAAATAGAAGAATGGGTCCATAACATGAGTTATTTTCTTGTGTTGCCACCATTTGTCATCATTCAGACCCATTTATTTCCTCTCTTCAGGAGCTGCAAGACAGAGTAAGACAAATCGAAGTGGAAATGAAGGCTGTAAGTGAAGAGTACAACAGAGCTAAAGAAGATTATGAGTTTCTAAAAGAAGTTTTGGAAGACCCTGAATTTGGCATTGGAAAACTTCAACATGAGATTTCTATCTTGGAAAAGCTTTCAGCTGCACTTAAGTTTGTGGATATGCCTGATGATCTAACAGGCTTCAGAGAGTGTCTCATATTTAATCCAGAGACTGGTTGTTTAGAAATCCGGCCTTTTTGTTATCGTTTTTCGGCCGTGACCGTGCACAACACAATAGATGTTGATCTTTTGTTCGAGCGACTGACCAATAGAAATGGTGCTATTAAGTTATTCTCCTAGCTTCTATATGGGCCTACTTGCCATTACCACTTTAAACATTTGATTTTGTAAATAATTTAGTGAATAATGTATTTTATCGTTAGTGTATTATAAATTTCTGTATACTGTTGTTGTATTTGTGATTAATGGAAATGAATGAATGAATGAATCAGAATTCAGTCATAGGGTGTGATCAAAAAACAAAAGATGTGCACGTCAAGCACGGTTCAACATAAACTGTAGCTCCTTTGTTATCGCCATTGAAGTCTGCAAGGTTTCATAACCAGTCTCTTGATTAACTATTTGTGACCATTGTAAGATCCAAGCGTAAGATGTTTTGCATAATTCGTTTTTTCCCTTTTGTTGCGTACGTATCAGGCTTATAGTTCATTACATCCCTTTTGTTAAGTTTCTTTGCGCGCATTTAGGTGTTTAGTTCTTAGTGTTATTTAGCGCCCCCTCGTTAGCGTCTCTTTACTTTGCATCTTTATTAGCGCCTTTTTTGGTTTCTTTAGTTTTCTATTCCGCATATTTAAACCGTATTTTTACATCGCCGTTGGCAGTGCAATTTTTGCAGTTCATTCTAGTTCGCGCTTAGCGCAGTTCTCTTTGGTCTTCCAAGTGCCTTCGTCGCGTTTTACGCAGTTCGCTACAGCAGCAGTTTTCTCTGGCCGTAACAATGTAAGTGTGTTTCGTAGTCATCGCTTATTGCAGTTTCAACCATGATTCATGTATAGATGAAAAATGTTTTCTTGGCTATACCATTTTGAAACACGAATTTTTTCTTTTGGGTAGTTTAATTTGTTTCATGTACTTGGGATCGCAAAGCCAAGAAACTGCCCAAATTTATAATCCTGTAGGCCTGCATGGTGGCAATATAGCTTTTTCAATGAATTTAACCTTTTAGTTGATTCTGGTAAATTTTGAGCTAATTTTAGGAGAAGATAAAAATAGAAAATAAAACTAGCAGTAATCAGAGATCATGGAGACAAAGGAATTTCAAGCGGAAATGAGCCCCAGGAACAAGCAATACGGGGCGGCCAAATGGCAGTCCGGACACCAAAAAATCTCATATTTTTCTGCATGCAAGGCACTAGGACAGCCAACACGAAATAAGGATTGCGTTCTTCGAACGCGATAAGAAATAAAAATTAATAAACCATGGATAATTAATCACATCATCGCATGATCATTTCTCCAGCTATACCGGTGTATCTCTTTAACAAAACAATTTTATGTTTGGTTCACTATCAGATTCAAGTTCCATTTTTATCTTTAATAATTAATCAGTACTTAAAGGAGAGCTGTCGGGGATTTTGACCTTGTTTGGTCAAAACCATGTTACGTACAAATTTATACCTTTAATTATTTATTTACAAAATAGTACCACTATAGCACCATGAGAAAGTAATCAGCCAATTCTTGAAATAGGAACACATCCTGATGCGGTCTGTTCTTACCCATTTTGAAAATGAAAATGTGAGAACCACTGCACTTCATGCACACCCAGTCTGTCTATCACTAGAGCTGACACTCATCAATAGTTTTTGTACACTATAGCTAGGGTGGTGATTCTAGACTTATTTTTCATTATATTTTCTGGAACAAAGAAATTAATTAATCATGTTAATACAGTAACTAAGCTGACAGCATAATTATGAGTAAAAGAATAAATTTCACCACGGACTGTTTATTTTTCTGTGATGGTTTCATAAATAAATATTGTTTGAAAGTATCAATTATTTTGTAATTAATTCCAATAAAGATTTATCTGTCAGCACAAATATTCCGCCCTTGATTCTTTGTTTTTATTTTTGTTCTCTCAGTTTACCATTCAGTGACTTTTCAAATTCATTAATATTCCGCCCTTAATTTTTGGGTTTTATTTTTGTTCTCTCAGTTTACCATTCAGTGACTTTTCAAACTCATTAATAATTCATCAAGTTTGAACAAAGAAAATCAGAAGAACGAGATTACACGTGACACGACAAGCCCGTGCTTTGTGGCGAACACTCCACACTCCAACACCCTTGAGAACGAGATTGCATGTGACACGACAAGCCTGTGCTTTGTCGCGAAAAACTCAACTTACCCAATTTTTCTCGCCTTTTTTTCTGCGATTTTATGATGCAAATTAATCAAGCAAACATTTTGTCCGTGAATCGAACATATCATGGAGTTTTACCCTCCAGTTTTATGGTGGCTCCATTGGACTTCTTGCCTGCGAACAAGCTCTCGGGCTCGGGCTTTTGGGTTTGGGGGAGCTGAGGGTGATCCCTCTCCCACCCCTCCCCCCCTCCCCCAAAACCCAAAGCCTGAGCCCGAGAGCTTGCTCGCAGGCTATTGGACTTCTACTGTTTTTACCGAGTTTTGTTCTCAGATCTCCAATGGTGCGGTAGCATATGATCATGCGTATGACTTAAAGGGGAAGTATCACGGGGATTTGGTGTCATTTTAAAAAGCAAAAAATGTTATTGTATGATCAGAAACCGAAAAATAAAGCTCCAAAGGTGTGATAAATTGTCACAAAATATATTAAAACTTTCGATTTAGTGTCTCTGGTCATAGACGGACTGGGTCTCAATGAATTACAACTTGAAAAAAAAAATAGCCTAATCTTTTTCAAGTTACCACATTTTTGTCTCCAAATTTGCTAGAACAGACCATAATCTGTCCCTCTTTCAAGAATTAGTTTATTACACTCTCTTGGTGTTTTAGTATTTCTTTGTGAATAAGTAAAGGCATTGTAAAATGGCTTTGACCAAAAAACATCAAAATTCCCGTGATATTTCCCCTTTAAGTGCGAACCATCAGGGACCGCGCAGCAAGTTTTCGAGTGGGGGGGCTATAAGAAGAATGCGTGAAGGAAATTTTTTTGTGTGGGCGGGGGGGGGGGGGGCATGCTTGTGGATTTCTATTCAATTTCTCTAAAGTGACGGCGAATGCTATTATAACGATAAAACTATTGATTTTTTTCCACATCTTCAGTGATGTTGCTATCGGGTCTGAAAATTCACCATCACTAAATTGAAATAACATAGATTGTTATGTTATACTACTGATATCAACCTTTAATTACTATAAATAAGCCAGAAATCCAACGATTTTGCTTGAGCTGCATTGAACTCAACGCTGTATAATTACTCAGCAATTATTGCACGAGGCTGAGTATGATATGAAGAGTTATGCAGATCGAGGGGGTTATCCGCCAAAGCCGAAGGCTTGATTCCGGTGGATAACACCCTCCGAGATCTGTATATCTTCATATCATACGAAAGCCGAGTTCAATAATTGTTTAATTATTCATTCAAAATATTTACACGGCAAAACAAAACGGTAACTGAAAATAATTTAGTGAATGATATTAAAGTTACAAAACAACAACGCGTTTTCCTGAGAGGTCCGCAGGAAAAAGAAGCCATTTAAAAGACGTTTACCTCTGCTAGGTTAGAAGCGAAAAAATATTTTACAATTGTAACGACTAATGCTTCATTCTGTCTATTAATCTGCGCGTTTGTCTTTGCCAGTAACTCTGGTCATTTTCGAATTAACGATTTTTTATAATTTTTCACTCCGTTACTTTTGTTAAATTATTTTTTGTTTAATTTATTTTTATTCTTGCAAAAAAGTGGCGGGAGGGGGGGTAAAGCCCCCCCAGCCCCTCCCTCTTCGCGGTCCTGACCATTAGATCATTGAGAGGGTGGTTGTGTGATCTTAACAATAACTATATTCAAGTGTCTATGCATTTAGCTTTTACAAACTAAATGGGAACATCTAAATAATTTTCAAATGAAAAAAGATATATATCAGAATCAGATTTTTTTACGTTATTACGAATAGTAGTATATTGGCGACTTAGTTAAAGTTATAGAGTGTTTTCACTCACGTGGTCTGCGGATACGCTAATTTATTTGACAAAACAAAGTGTTTGCATAAGAAAGGAGTTTAATCCCCACAGGATTAGCTTGGGACACCAATAGAGCGTATGCACATGACGTCACGGCGGCCATATTGGTGTACCAAAACAATAGAACGGCGGCCATGTTGGTGTACCAAAACAATCCTGTGGGATTTGAACGCTTTTCTTATGTTAACACTTTCTTTTGTTCCAATAAATTTGCATAGCTGCTTGCCACGTGAGTGCATACGCTCTATATGGCCGCCGTTTTATTGTTTTGGGACACCAACATGGCCGTCGTGACGTCATGTGAAAACACTCCATATTTATCAACAGTCAGTACTACGAAAGAACCCCATTCACCCTCACTATCTACCCAGCAACCGACGCAATTAAGAGCATCATTTTGAAAAAAACTTCAAATTACTCCAAAATGACCCCGAAACAGGCAGATTGTTTTTCACAACTCTTCACTGGTTACATTTAAACGTAACAAAAACACAGGCCATTTTTTTAGTTAGAAGCGTACTGAAATCTGACGATCAACCTGGTAGTTTTAAATGCGCGCGCTCACGACGCAACACTTGTCCTTTCATTTACAATGCGGATGGAATATCGGGACCCAAACGATGTATTAAAATCACTGATCGTTTCACATGCACCTCCGCAATTCATTGTTATCAACAGCATAACATGCATGCTAAAAGATATACATTGGCAAAACAAGGAGGAGACTAGGCGATCTACATCAACATCTACGAGACATCGAAAGATAAAGAAATGACAAAGACGCATCTAAACCACTAGCTTGACACTTTAATCTCCAAAATCATTCTAAACAAGACATGGCGATCGACGGCCTTTCTCTACACCAGGGCAAAACGGAAAGCCGTAAAAATTTAAGCAAAAATTCCTAAAAAAATAATTTTAAAAATTATAAATATTTATATGGCGCTATTTCTATTCTGTCACCGTCCAATGGCGCTTTACAGATTAACAGTCTTTTGTGACAAAACGTTAAAAAATACTTAATTCTACTTACAATTTTAGTGGTAAAAAGTTAATATAAATCAATAATCATATCCTTAATTCTCAGCAGCACTTCTAGTCTTATTATAAGAAAATAACATTACATTACAATAATAATGATAAGCCAATAAAGTAACAATGATTAAAAACTAAATATATATATATACAATTTTAGATAGAAAATTTCTTGAGACAGTTACTATAATTTCATTGTTTTCTTTTGTTCAATTTGGACTATCACACACTAATTGTTAGATTGTGTTTCACGGGTTTGGTAAAACCTCTCTAAAAGCTAGTATGATAAATACGTTTTGTTTTTCTTTAGTTTATTATGTCCAAAGAACGAAAAAAATAATTATTTCCCGAGGAAAAGAAAGGAAAATCGTTTCTTTAGCTGTTCAAAGATGCGACACTTCAGTTAGCCTGCGGGGCAGTCGCAAGAAAGGGAAAAGGAAGGCAGGATTTGGGGCGCACTCTGTCCATGCCACGTGCTTTACCAAATTCCTCCCTCCCCCCCCCCTCCCCCCCCTCCCCCCTCCCCTCCACTTTCTAGCACTATACTTTGGATGACATTTTTTTAGCTTGATGATTATTTATGCCAACTTTTTTGGCCTAACAAATGTCAGACAGCGACTAATCTGTTTGTTTACAGTCACCTGAAGGTAAATAAGATGTTTCGGATTACTCTTAATCAGATGACATGATCGTGTCCACTGTAATTTTGCCGTTATCACTCTCATTTCAATACGCTTTTTGAAATACTTTAGCTATGCATGCTTTCGAGTGATATAGAAACACTCTGGGAGATTTAGCCATGCTTTTTTAATCATTTCCGCGTGATTTAGCCTTGCTTTTGAAAATTTGAGTGTGTTTCGAATGGTTTATTTTGCTTCAAAGCATTTGCCGAAATCCGTTTTATCACTGCATACTATTCACGTGTGTCTTCGGAAACTAATTTCAAGGTTTTCTAATAAAGGTTCATGTTTGCTCCTTTAGTAAAATATAATGTAATTCAGTTTCCCACGGCCCGTTCATGCTTGTGGTTTAGTAAGCTCAAAAGTTGTGATTTCCGTACGTACGTGATTGCCATAATGGAAAAGAACTAAATAGAACTCAATAAATGAGCCCAATTCTGAAAAGACTATTACAATCGTCCGATTTCATACAGGAAACTAATTCAGCTAACTATTCTTAACTTACCGACATTTTTGCATACTCTTTCATGGAATTATTAGTTTCTGTGTATTTAACACTATCGAGGTCCAGTTTCTTGCGTTCCATACTGAAGTCATACTATTCCGTAACTCCAACTCACGATTTCTATTTGATTATGTGTTGGCCAGTTTATTTCAATCTAAACTGGTTATCAATTGATCAAGGTCGAAAACTTTTTGTTACGCGGTTTTCCCGAAGACACACCCTTAATGGGTCTTAATTTTGTTTCCAACTTTGTAACTGGCTACGTTCTTAACTAATTTATGGATTCCGATCTCGCCATTACCTTCGAAAAGAGCAACTTTTGTTTACTGTTCTACAGAGATTTTAACTTGTGTTTTCTACTCTTAATATCTCATAAGTAAGTAATTAATTTCTATCAATAACATTGTTCATTATAATTGTTATATTGCTCTCGATCGTTCTTTTATGGTTGGACAAACAAATTGGGAACGCTTGTGACAGATTCCAATCAGAAAACAATTTTAACATTGATCAGCGTTAGTTTGTTGTTCAGAGCATATGTTAACAAGTTCGGTAACCAAGGTTTATACGGCAATTAGTATTGCCTTCGTTCCATGCAAAACCAGGTGCTTCCAATTGTTAAGTTCCCAACAGTTCGTTATAAAAGAGCGTAGTGAGTTACGGTTCGTTTGTCAGTGGATGATGACCCTTTTAAGAAGTTGATGTAACGCTTTGCAGAAGACTGACAATTCTCGATTGAGGTCACTACTGGCAGAAGATTCCTAACTGAACTAGTCCCCAACAGAAGTTGTTCAGTACTCCCAAAAACGTCCCACATGTGTCCCACTACAATTGCCACCAATGTTTTTCCGTATCCAGATGAACCCGACATCGACACAACTCGAGAACATTCAGAAGTCACGTCATCGATGACCCCTTTGTATTCGCCCTGACGCTTAATCAAGTTAGGAACCTTCAAGGAAGAAAGACAAATTCTTGGTAGCGATAGGTTCGAACCTATACAGTAAAACACAGGTAAACTCGCGAAGGGAATGTCAAGTGACGCAAAGTGAATAGTAACTATCGGCGGTGCTCGCATGTTCTTCGCCAAACAGTTTCAGTCGAATGTGAAGAGCGTGCTGTGTAGACTCAAGGGCTGAGGTAAAGTCGCCAAGGAACCTTTGAGTGATCCCGAGTGAAAAGTAACTATCGGAGGTGCTCGCATGTTCTTCACAAACGGTTTCAATCGAATGTGAAGTACGTGCTGAACAGACTAAAGGGTTCAGATAAAGTCGCCAAGGGAATACTGTGTGGTACAGTATTCAATCGAATGTAAACTGCGTGCTTTGTGAACTCAATGGTTGAGGTAAAGTCACCGAGGGAAATTTGAGTGATCCTGAGTGAAAAGTAACTATCGGAGGTGCTCCCACATTCTTCGCCAAAACAGTTTCAATCGAATGTGAAGTGCGTGCTGAGCAGACTTAAGGGCTGAGGTAAAGTCTCCAAGGGAATATTGAGTGGCTACGAGTAAATAGTAACTATCGGCGGTGCTCGCATGTTCTTCTCCAAACAGTTTCAGTCGAATGTGAAGTGCGTGCTGTTTAGACTCAAGAGCTGAGGAAAAGTCTCCAAGGGAATGTTGAGTGGCTCCGAGTGAATAGTAACTATCGGCGGTGCTCGCATGTTCTTCGCCATAAAGTTTCATTCGAATGTGAAGTGCGTGCTGATCAGACTCAAGGGCTGAGGTCAAGTTGCCAAGGGAATATTGAATGATTCCGAGTGAATAGTAACTATCGGCGGTGCTCGCATGTTCTTCGCCATACAGTTTCAATCGAATGTGAAGTGCGTGCTGTTTAGACTCAAGGGCTGAGGTAAAGTCGCCAAGGGAATGTTGAGTAGCTCCAAGGTGATGATAACTATCGGCAGTGCTCGCATGTTCTTCTCCAAACAGTTTCAATCGAATGTGAAGTGCGTGCTGTTCAGACTCAAGGGCTGAGGTAAAGTCGCCAAGGGAATGTTGAGTGGCTCCGAGGTTATGATAACTATAGGCAGTGCTCGCATGTTCTTCTCCAAACAGTTTCAATCGAATGTGAAGTGCGTGCTGTTCAGACTCAAGGGCTGAGGTAAAGTCGCCAAGAGAATGTTGAGTGGCTCCGAGTGAACAATAACTATCGGCGGTGCTCGCATGTTCTTCTCCAAACAGTTTCAATCGAATGTGAACTGCGTGCTGTTTAGACTCAAGGGCTGAGTTAAAGTCGCCAAGGAAATGTTGAGTGAATCCGAGGTGATGATAACTATCGGCAGTGCTCGCATGTTCTTCTCCAAACAGTTTCAATCGAATATGAAGTGCGTGCTGTTCAGACTCAAGGGCTGAGGTAAAGTCGCCAAGAGAATGTTGAGTGGCTCCGAGTGCAAAATAACTGTCGGCGGTGCTCCCATGTTCTTCGCCATACAGTTTCAATCGAATGTGAAGTGCGTGCTGTTCAGACTCAAGGGCTGAGGTAAAGTCGCCAAGGGAATGTTGAGTGGCTCCGAGGTTATGATAACTATAGGCAGTGCTCGCATGTTCTTCTCCAAACAGTTTCAATCGAATGTGAAGTGCGTGCTGTTCAGACTCAAGGGCTGAGGTAAAGTCGCCAAGAGAATGTTGAGTGGCTCCGAGTGAACAATAACTATCGGCGGTGCTCGCATGTTCTTCTCCAAACAGTTTCAATCGAATGTGAACTGCGTGCTGTTTAGACTCAAGGGCTGGGGTAAAGTCGCCAAGGGAATGTTGAGTGGTTCCGAGGTTATGATAACTATCGGCGGTGCCCGCATGTTCTTCTCCAAACAGTTTCAATCGAATGTGAAGTGCGTGCTGTTTAGACTCAAGGGCTGAGATAAAGTCGCCAAGGGAATGTTGAGTGGTTCCGAGGTTATGATAACTATCGGCGGTGCTCGCATGTTCTTCTCCAAACAGTTTCAATCGAATGTGAAGTGCGTGCTGTTCAGACTCGAGGGCTGAGGTAAAGTCGCCAAGGGAATGTTGAGTGGTTCCGAGGTTATGATAACTATAGGCAGTGCTCGCATGTTCTTCTCCAAACAGTTTCAATCGAATGTGAAGTGCGCGCTGTTCAGACTCAAGGGCTGAGGTAAAGTCGCCAAGGGAATGTTGAGTGGCTCCGAGATTATGATAACTATCGGCGGTGCTCGCATGTTCTTCTCCAAACAGTTTCAATCGAATGTGAACTGCGTGCTGTTTAGACTCAAGGGCTGAGGTAAAGTCGCCAAGGGAATGTTGAGTGGTTCCGAGGTTATGATAACTATCGGCGGTGCCCGCATGTTCTTCTCCAAACAGTTTCAATCGAATGTGAAGTGCGTGCTGTTTAGACTCAAGGGCTGAGATAAAGTCGCCAAGGGAATGTTGAGTGGTTCCGAGGTTATGATAACTATCGGCGGTGCTCGCATGTTCTTCTCCAAACAGTTTCAATCGAATGTGAAGTGCGTGCTGTTCAGACTCAAGGGCTGAGGTAAAGTCGCCAAGGGAATGTTGAGTGGTTCCGAGGTTATGATAACTATCGGCAGTGCTCGCATGTTCTTCTCCAAACAGTTTCAATCGAATGTGAAGTGCACGCTGTTTAGACTTAAGGGCTGAGGCAAAGTCGCCAAGGGAATGTTGCGTGGCTCCGAGGATATGATAAATATCGGCGGTGCTGCCATGTTCTTCTTCAAACAGTTTCAGTCGAATGTCAAGTGCGTGTTCAACAGACTCAAGGGCTGAGCCACAGTCCCCAAGAGAAATTTGAGTGATCCCGAGTGAAAAGTAACTATCGGCGGTGCTCGCATGTTCTTCTCCAAACAGTTTCAATCGAATGTGAAGTGCGTGCTGTTCAGACTCAAGGGCTGAGGTAAAGTCGCCAAGGGAATGTTGAGTGGTTCCGAGGTTATGATAACTATAGGCAGTGCTCGCATGTTCTTCTCCAAACAGTTTCAATCGAATGTGAAGTGCACGCTGTTTAGACTTAAGGGCTGAGGCAAAGTCGCCAAGGGAATGTTGCGTGGCTCCGAGGATATGATAAATATCGGCGGTGCTGCCATGTTCTTCTCCAAACAGTTTCAATCGAATGTGAAGTGCGTGCTTAGCAGACTCAAGGGCTGACGTAAAGTCGCCAAGGGAATGTTGAGTGGCTCCGAGGTTATGATAACTATCGGCAGTGCTCGATTGTTCTTCTCCAAACAATTTCAGTCGAATGTGAAGTGCGTGCTGATCAGACTCAAGGGCTGCAGTAAACTCGCCAAGAGAATGTTGAGTGGCTCCGAGTAAATAGTAACTATCGGCGGTGCTCGCATGTTCATCTCCAAACAGTTTCAGTCGAATATGAAGGGCGCGCTGTTTAGACTCAAGGGCTGAGGAAAAGTCTCCAAGGGAATATTGAGTGGCTCCTAATGAATAGTAACTATGGGCGGTGCTCGCATGTTCTTCTCCAAACAGTTTCAATCGAATGTGAAGTGCGTGCTGTTCAGACTCAAGGGCTGAGGTAAAGTCTGCAAGGGAATATTGAGTGGCTGCCAGTGAAAAGTAACTATCGGCAGTGCTCGCATGTTCTTTTCCAAACAGTTTCAATCGAATGTGAAGAGCGCGCTGTTTAGACTCAAAGGCTGAGGTAAAGTTGCCAAGGGAATGTTGAGTGGCTCCGATGTTATGATAGCTATCGGCAGTGCTCGCGTGTTCTTCTCCAAACAGTTTCAATCGAATGTGAAGTGCGTGCTGTTCAGACTCAAGGGCTGAGGTAAAGTCGCCAAGGGAATGTTGAGTGGCTCCGATGTTATGATAGCTATCGGCAGTGCTCGCGTGTTCTTCTCCAAACAGTTTCAATCGAATGTGAAGTGCGTGCTGTTCAGACTCAAGGGCTGAGGTAAAGTCGCCAAGGGAATGTTGAATGGTTCCGAGTGAATAGTAACTTTCGGCGGTGCTCGCATGTTCTTCTCCAAACAGTTTCAGTCGAATGTGAAGTGCGTGCTGAGCAGACTCAAGGGCTGAGGAAAAGTCGCCAAATGAAAGTTGCGTGGCTCCGAGGTTATGATAACTGTCGGCAGTGCTCTCATGTTCTTCTCCAAACAGTTTCAATCGAATGTGAAGTGCGTTCTGAGTAGACTCAAGGGCTGAGGTAAAGTCTCCAATGGAATATTGAGTCGCTCCGAGTGAATAGTAACTATCTACAGTGCTCGCATGTTCTTGTCCAAACAGTTTGAGTCGAATGTGAAGTGCGCGCTGTTTAGACTCAACGGCTGAGGTGAAGTCGCCAAGGGAATGTTGAATGGTTCCGAGTGAATTGTAGCTATCGGCGGTGCTCGCATGTTCTTCTCCAAACAGTTTAAGTCGAATGTGAAGTGCGTGCTGAGCAGATTCAAGGGCTGAGGTAAAGTCGCCAAGGAATCGTTGAATGGCTCCGAGTGAAGAATAACTATCGGCGGTACTCGCATATTCCTCGCCAAACAGTTTCAATCGAATGTGAAGTGCATGCTCAACAGACTCAAGCGCTGAGGTAAAGTCGCCAATGAAAATTTGAGTGATCCCGAGTGAAAAGAAACTATCGGCGATTCTCGCATGTTTTTCTCCAAACAGTTTTAATCGAATGTGAAGTGCACGCTGAGCGGACTCAAGGGCTGAGGTAAAGTCGCCAAGGGAATGTTGAGTGGTTCCGAGGTTATGATAACTATCGGCGGTGCTCGCGTGTTCTTCTCCAAACAGTTTCAATCGAATGTGAAGTGCACGCTGAGCAGACTCAAGGGCAGAGGTAAAGTCGCCAAGGGAATGTTGAGTAGCTTCGAGGTTATGGTAACTATCGGCGGTGCTCGCATGTTCTTCTCCAAACAGTTTCAATCGAATATGAAGTGCGCGCTGTTTAGACGCAAGGGCTGAGGTAAAGTCGCCAAGGGAATGTTGAGTGGCTCCGAGGTTATGATAGCTATTGCCAGTGCTCGCATGTCCTTCTCCAAACAGTTTCAATCGAATGTAAAGTGCGTGCTGGGCAGACTCAAGGGATGAGGTAAAGTCGCCAAGGTGATATTGAGTGGCTGCGAGTGAATAGTAGCTATCGGCGGTACGCGCATGTTCTTCTCCAAACAGCTGTATTGTTATCTCAAGCGCTCGCTTTTTTGCCCGAAGAGCCTCTGGATAGTTCACCTCACTGTCGTAAACTTCACCAAGGTCCAAGTGGTACTTCGCAATTTCGTCACTGTGTACTTGATTGAAACTGCCAAAGCTGTCATCGTTAGGGGAATATTCTCTGCATTGCTTGAGTGCTGTTTGATGGTAATTGATTCTTGACTCATAAAATTTTACAGGGTCTTCAATTTTATTGAAACTCTTGAGTAGTTTAGCAACATTGCGATAAAAGCTGAACAAACCAAGTGAACCTTGAACCTCTGTTTCGATTTCCCTTAGTATTTGGGGAACAACGTTGCACATATATTGCTCGGTCTCAGTATCAGAGATAAACTTTCCTGCACTACTTAGAAGAAAAACAATTTCAAATTTTAGCGGTTGATTAGGTAAGATGCCCGTGTCTTTTTGGAGCTTTGTTCCATCGTCAGTTTCCTTTGTTTTAGATTTCATCGGTGGAATGATGTTAAGTAGTTGCGAGTCTCCCACTCGGCGGCATTCTTGGAGTGCCTTGTTATAGAAGTAACTCACACTCGAGGAGTCAGTTAGGGACTGATAATAAACAGTCAGGAACAGAAAAATAACAAGCCTGAGAATTGTCTGCTCCGAGTTGTTGCAATTGTCCAATAAAGAAAAAGCCTCATGTAAGCAGTGGACTCCGCTCTCCGTGTCTCTGGTAACAAGGTGATAGATACCTAAATAGCACATGTGCTTTCCCTTTTCGTCAGCAGGAAATGGGGAAGATAAGGTTTGAATTTCATTCCTTTTAGAGAGAAGCTGCATCGTATTTCCGTTTGGTCCCCAAGTTACCTCAGCGAAAGCTTTGGAAGTGAGTAGCTGTCTGTAGTATTTATCTTTCCCATGTAGATTGGATGCCTTTAAAGCTGAATCGTATATGTCATAAAAGTGGGTTGGTTCAGACCAAAAAAGGGAATCTAGAAACAGCTCCGCTCTCACCAAAGCTTCAAAAATACTGTCAGCTGTCTTGGCATCTGAACAACCCTCTATCAGGCTTTGAACAATACTCTGTTTATCTTCATAGAATGCAATAAATGCCGTCATCGAATGACCGGTAAGAAACTGTTCATTTAACTTTTTGAAATGTGAAATGTAGAATGTGTTCAAACGTCCCTTTGAGTTAATAACCGTCTCTTTCATTTCACGTTCCCCCTTTTCTCTTGCAAATGATTGAAGCAGCTTGTGCATTGTGAATGAGCCGGATTTTGAACTTGAATCAAGAAGTGATTTCCTTCGAAGGCTTTGTAATATTTTCGTGGCTTCGGAAACCCTTGTTTTACCCAAAACAGCCGTAGCGACCTCTGTACTGAAATTCTCAAAAAGAATACTCAAGGACACTAGCGCTTCTTGTTCTTGTGCAGTGAGTCTTTGGAAAGAGGAATCAAAAAGAAACTGCAATCTGTGACTGGTTTGATAATCTGGTTTGTCCAACATCTCAACGATACTTTCTGTAGGGGACTTAATAAAATCATCTAGAAACTGGCTTGGTGGAACACTATCTTCTGAAATTAATGAACAGAGTAACTTCATCGCTAAAGGTACATGTCCGCAGATTTGTCTAATTTGCGTGCAGTCGGAAGCGTTCGCATTTGGAAGTAACTCATTAACTAAGGTTTGCGCGGAGGCTTCATCTAATGGTCTTATTCTTACACCCTGATGGCCTTGAAAATGCACATTCATAAATTCGAAAGACTCCCTTGTGGTTACAACTAATGTTACTCTTTGATTTCGCCTGAGAATTTCTTCAAGAAGTTGCATGACCTCTTCCTTTACTTTTGGCAAACCGCTTTCCAATAAGTCATCGGCATTATCAAGAATAAATACAGATCGTTCTGATATATCACTGATAAGTTGGCAAAGCTCATCATCAAGGGAGAGGCGCTGAACGGATGGTTGCGCATTTGGAGCCGGCTGCCTAACAAAGCTAAGAAGCTTTGAAGTCAGATCTGCTTTGGACTGAAGTCCTCGTAATGAAACCCACCAGACAGGAACACCTTCAGATTGGAGAGCATGTCCCACTGCAATTGCAACCGATGTTTTCCCGAATCCAGGTGAACCCCAGATCGACACTAGTCGTATAGATTCGGAAGACACGTTACCGATGATCTCCTTGCACTCGTTCTGACGCCCGGTGAAGTTAGGAACCATTGAAGGAAGACAACCTCTTGGTAATGATGGTTTCGCACCTTCATAATAAAAGATAGAATAATTATGAAAGATATGCTTGCGTATTTTGAAAAGAGTAAGCTCCATTCAGCCTTTTCTACTCAATCTTCATTTAGGGTAGAGTACAATTCAAGGAGTTATCGGGTGAGTAATTTCAAAATTTCGATTTGAATTACGAGGACGATTTCCCCTGATTGTACGGCACGAAGTTCAATTGCTAATGGCTGGTTTTCACTAACGACGGAGTCGGAGGCGAAGTCGTAATCAGGAGGTCAGAGCGATACGATCTAGTGAAAATGAAACCGACGGAATCGGAAGAAGATTACGGAGTCATAAGCGGAATCGGAAGAAAATAGAGTGTTTTCACATGACGTCATAAAAATTAAAAAATCTAAAGTATACATCCTACAAAGCTGTTTCTAACATGGTATGTGGATACCAGTGTTATAATCTTTCACAAAAAGTTTCAGGTTTTAACGATGTTTCGTTTTCGATTTATAAAGGCTGTAAATGTGTCACGCAATTCGTCACGCCATTTCAGATAGGCCGTGAAAATAAACAAAATTGAACTAGTTGAAAGTTATTAATGAATTATAGATGCTTATAAGCCGATTTCATGCCTCTTATAGTGAATACAATATTTTGTGATGAGATATTTGGTGTTAGTAAGACTTCAAAGTCTTTAAATTTTTGGCCGCCATGTTGGTGTCCCAAAGTGGAACACCAAGATGGCCGCTCCATACATTTCTTACGAAAAATGTCTATACTCATTCGCCTATAACTCTTGAATGAAATGCTCTTGCGCTTCAAAATTTGGCCCAGATGTGTAGTTTTAAACTCGCTACAATTCCAGAAACATTTTGCTTCTGAATTTTGATATGACGTCAGTGAAAACACTCTATTGAACCGTTTTGATTCTTCTGAATTCGATTCCGTCGAGCTTATGACTCCGCTTATGACTCCGATTTTCGATTCTCACTGTCAGAAGCGCTCTTACGACTCCGACTAAGACTCCGTCACCAGTCCGTCGCGTCCGTCGCCAGTGAAAATCAGCCTTAATTCATAATCACATCAATAACAATATTCGTGATTAAAAATTGTATGTGGACTTTTTTGTACTCAATGATATATTCTATCACTTTGAATCCTGGAGGAAACCATCAAAAAAGGACAACGTTACAGAACTAATATCTTAAATTGCCCAGCGAGAAAAGTTCCGGAGATGAAAGCAGTGGATCAAACTTCAATCCCGCCATGTTTGTCCTAATACCCATGATGCAACGTTTTGCTTAAAAGGGCTTATTCAAGATGTTACCTGAATTCTTAGGTTGAGCATCACGTTCATCTAGAGCAACCTTCAGCTCGGTGATCTTCTGCTCTAATATAGCGATGTCTTCTTTGTCAGCAGCATCCCCTTCAATTTTTTTCTTTAAAACATTGATATCCGAACTCACACCCTCGAGAATCGTGGTGTACGCCTGATCGTCCTCTTCATCGCGGTCTTTGTGTGCTTTTTTCATCTCATCTATTTCTTGCTTTAACATTTTAATGTCCTCTTTGTTAGCAGTGTAGCTTGTCGCCTGTTTTATGGTAGTTGACAGGGATTTTAATTCGCTCACACCTTCAAGAATCGAGGTACACTCGTTGGCATTCTTGGCATCACGTTCATCTTGCGCTACTGTCAACTTGTTGATTTTTTCCTCCAATATAGCAATGTTTGCGGTATCTTCTTCTGTGGTCTTAACAGTCTGCTTTATAGCATTTAACAGCGTTTTTACCTCGTTAATGTCTGAGCTCATTTCCTCAAGAAAAATGATGTACGCTCGGGTCTCTTCTCTTACACCTTTTTCCAATATACGAACTTCATTGGTAGGGAAGTCTGATTCATTTAATCCGCCAACAGCATCAATCGGGGCTGTCGTGACACCCAAAGCTTGGAATGCATCTTTAGCGCGTTTCACCCACTCGTCAAAGGTTACTTTATTTATCTCAGAACTGATCGGGTGACAAAGTAAATTTCTTAAAAGGCGAAGCTGATCAATTGCAAGTGCAAACGTTTCCGCTTTGTTTCCACCCGGGCTCACTACTGACGCGTGGAAGCTTCCATGAGGCACCCCACGGGGCTTCAGGTACAGGTCACTGAGTGTGGTGAGGTGTCCTGTGCTGGCTGGTAGGGCGAAGGACTGGGCATAGATAGTAGCCTGGAACAGGGCGGTGCAATCCCATTCACTGTAAGACAGGTTTGTAGGGACTCTGGTTTTGCCACCCTCCGTAGAGGCAAACAAATTTCTCACAGCAGTAGAATCATCCCACGACTGGAAACCAGGGCGATGTCCAAGGGTGTTGTCCCACATGGTTTTAAAAGTCTGCCGTAAGACCTTTGGGAATTCATTTAACACAATAGACGAGAACTTGAAGAAGTTTAATTGCTCGTCACTAAACGGCTGCAAGGCCATCTTTGGTCAGTATTGGCATCCAGGTATGAAATGTTCTGAAAATAAATCGAGAATAATTTGCAAGTTTGCTTTACTTCCGCAAGACTAGACATACTAGGTTTATGGCTACCTATATTCAAAAAATGGTTTGATGCTAAATGCCGCTTTAAATTAAAGACACGAATTGAGGAAATTAGCAAACCAAAAACACAGAGATCCCTTAAATACCGCTCTAAAAAGCAATACAAATCCCTGTTGAACCATAAGAGAAACGAATACTATAATAAAATGATTTTGGAGTTAGAAGATACTGTAGTCAATTCCGCGGATAAGAAACTCTTTTGGAATTGTTTAAAATCAATACTGTAGTCAATTCCGCGGATAAGAAACTCTTTTGGAATTGTTTAAAATCAATGGATGACTCCGTGAAATTCAAAGATAACCCACCAATCTCAGAAGAAAATTGGGCTGCACTATTTCCAAGCGCGTCATTCCAATGAACCCCTTATCTTCGATCAACGAAAAGTAAACTATTTTCACCGGTCTCACTTGCACTTATATAATGAGAATGGGAGACCTGGCGGACGCTCTCAACAGTAAACTATTTTCACCGGTCTCACTTGCACTTATATAATGAGAATGGGAGACCTGGCGTCCTTAGCAGTCTTAGCAGCGGGGTACCAAGATCACAGCGACAGAACCGACAGACCACCCATACTCAATCCCAGACTCCGACCCGAAATAACATCCGATACCCAGACTCAAACAACATCCGATACCCAGACTCAAACCTGAAGGCGTAGAGGGGAAAACGCAAATAAAGCTCTTAAGGGAGTCAGGATAAGTGTATTGAGCACACGAAGAGGTAGGCTCAACATTTTCGGATGAACGCAACCGAGAAGACGTCCCCTGGCAATGAACTTCTGCGAACTTCATATAATAAAGTGCAGTTTGGCCGTCTTTCCAGCCGACATGGGACATAACGTCCGCTAGCGGAGCTCCAGATAAAGCCAGGGTGACCGCGCAACCAGAGCGCAAACTGTGCAATGTCTCTCCTTCGTCAATTCTGCCTCTTTGAGATATAACTTGAGTCTTTGTTTTGCAGTTGAACTAGAAAAGGGTTTGAACAGGACATCTCCCTGGGGAGAGGTAGGTCTAAGGGGCCGAACGGGCAAGCGAAGAAATAAATAAAATAAATAAATAAATCAGCAAAGTAAAATATGTGAAACTAAACGGGTAACCTGCGAGCAATAAACGGGGTAAAGACAGGCAACCCGTAAAACACGCAGGACTAAACTGTTAAAGGAGATAAAGGAGCGGGACTAGAACGTTAACTTCCAAATATCAAATAAAACGGGGCCAAAACTGTTAACCCGCAAATATGAAAGCATGTGGGACTAAACTGTTAACCCACAAAACAAAGCGGGGGCAAAACTGTTAACCCGCAAAAATTAAATCATGTGGGACTAAAACTGTTAACCCACAAAATAAAGCGGGGGCAAACTGTTAACCCGGAAACATTAAATGATGTGGGACTAAGCTGTTAACCTACAAAACAAAGAGGGACAAAAACTGTTAACCCGCAAAAATTAAATGATGTGGGACTAAACTGTTAACCCACAAAACAAAAGCGGGACCAAAACTGTTAACCCGCAAAAATTAAATCATGTGGGACTTTGCTGTTAACCCACAGAACAAAGCGGGACCAAAACTGTTAACCCGCAAAAATTAAATCATGTGGGACTAAGCTGTTAACCCACAAAACAAAGCGGGACCGAAACTGTTAACCCGCAAAAATTAAATAATGTGGGACTAAACTGTTAACCCACAAAACAAAGCGGGACCGAAACTGTTAACCCGCAAAAATTAAATAATGTGGGACTAAACTGTTAACCCACAAAACAAAGCGGGACCAAAACTGTTAACCCGCAAATATTAAATGGTGTGGAACTAAATTTTTAACCCACAAAACAAAGCGGGATCAAAACTGTTAAGCCGCAAATACTAACACACGTGGGGCTAAACTGTTAACCAATAAAACAAAGCGGGGCCAAAACTGTTAACCCGCAAATATAAATCATGTGGGACAAAACTGTTAACCCACAAAACAAAGCGGGACCAAAACTGTTAACCCGCAAATACTAACACACGTGGGGCTAAACTGTTAACGCACAAAACAAAAACAGGGCCAAAACTGTTAACCCTCAAATATTAAATAACGTGGGACTAAATGTCAAAAAACTGGGCCAAAACTCAAACAAAGACAGAAACTACGGGTCGCCACTCCCCGGGTGTGGGGATAAAGGGAAAATCGTGTTAATAACCCCGGGAGGGAAAGGGATCTTAAATTTTAACAAAACCTCTAAAACTAAGAGTAAACCCGGGGAATGGCGGCCCTGGCGCCCGGTAATCCGAGAGGGCTTTGTAACCCCTCCAGGCACCGCCATGATAAAACGAACCTAAGTGACGTGAAAAAACTAAGGAGCCAACCCAAGGGAAATGGAAACAGCCCCCCCCCCCCCCCCGCCCCCCCATAAAAGGGAGTAAAATGCGAAAGCACTATGACAAAGGGAGGACCCATGGGACAATACAGAAATTTGTGAAAGAACAAGGGGCGTGCTAGCAAGGACTTGTGAAATAAATAGCGAACAACGTAAACAAGTTGACGCGAAAAGGTAAAAAAAAAAAGCTTGGAAGAAGCAGTGAAAACTCCAAAACAACGGGCAAAACGAACGAAATGCAAATAGGGGTAAACATGGCAAAAGCCACGGCATGACAATAAAGAAGTAAAGGGCGAGCGAAGCGGCGCGTGGAAAGCAAATGAAAACCCCAAGGGGAAAAACAAACTGGGCGAGGCTACAGAAAGGCAAATAATGATACGAAAAACGAAACGACATAGCGAGAAACGAAGCACGACTGGGAGTGCTAAAGCAAAAACGGAAGATAAAGACGGAGCGGAATACCTCAATTTACTCTACAGGTGGTGGGGTGGTACACGTCTTGGAGCGACAGCTGGAAACTGTTGGGGCTAATGAAGTACAACTTGGGCTGCAACGACGGCTTCTCGTTCTTGGCGAGGTCGTTGAACTTGAACTGCGATTTTGGAACGTGAGCCATATAAACGTACGCGACACGGACGTGCGAGAAAGGATAGCGTATGTAGAATGGATTCTCCTTATATAGGTATATACTTCATGGTGGTTTTAATTTATGCACGTCAAAGAATCCGGCACTTACTTAGGGCTAAAAACTCATTTTAAAATGGTTAGCTTTTATTTACTGTTATGGATATCACTACCCATAACAGTAAATAAAAGCTAACCATTTTAAAATGAGTTTTTAGGATCCTTATATGATAGGATCCCTATATGGTGTGTTACAATGAAGTATATACCCTTATATACGCTTAAGTGAGACCGCTGGGAATAGTTATTAATGAGTTACACAATCAAGAAGACAGCAAAATGGCAGATCGCGCCCCTTGGACTACTCCATTACTGAAACTGAAATACGTATGGCAGTAAAAAAAAAAACTGAAAACTAATTAATGGTGTGAAATATGTTTCCTTGGTTAACGCAGTGTGAAATTGGAGCATGTGTCTCAACAGTTGTGGCCGCGATTGTATATTTGTCCATGCCAACCCACCGTACCCTACATTTTGCACAACTGAACTTGTCTTGTGACACGCCTCATATACCAATTGCAGGAGTCTTCAAAGTCTTGGTTTTCACGACTATTTTGGTAACATTCTAAATAATATTTCTTACAGGGTTAAATCTTCCGTCACTTTTATAGACTGTAATTTATGAAAGATTGTGGCAATGAAAATACTGCCAAATGTTTTTGCATGTACGTATTACCGAAGACTGCTAGCGGTCTCTCTCTGGATAGTCGAGCGCGCGAACAAATACGCGATCGGCGATCCGAGCGGCGAGCGAGCGAAAAGTAATGCGAACCGAGGGGGTTCTGGGGAAGAGGCGTCTCTTCCACAGTTTCCCTCGGCTCGTTCGCTCGCTCCAGTCTCACCGAGCTTGTTTTTGAGATAAGCTCGCCCGCTCGATTGACTGAAAAGGGACAGCTAGCAGTGTAGTATTAGCGACATTATCACATAAACAGATACTTAGGTAAATAATAATAATTAGAATAAATTTATATAGCGCCAATACTATAAATAATATTCTCTACTTGCACAATACCATAATACACCGCTTCTACCCCAAAAAAATTTGCATAGGCATTGTTTTAGATTTCCCTTGGGACATCTTCATGTCCCAGGAGAAATTGCAACAATGATTATGCAAAATTTTGGGGGGTAAAAGAGGTGTATTATGGGATTTGTGCAAGTAGAGAATTCAAAAGCGCTTAACAATAGGCCATTTGCACGATGACGTCATTTGACTACTAGTACTACCAGAATCCTTCAGTTTTTTGTTTTGTAGTGCAAATTAGGGCTATTGTTATTTAAACCGCACTGGGATTACAAAATTTAAATAAGAAAGGAAAAACGAAATGAATTCTGGTAGTAGTAGACAAATGACGTCATCGTGCAAATGGCCTATCAGAGAAAAGTAAGAATAGGATTAAAAATTAAACATTCTAACTATTATTCACAAATTAAAGGCGTTCTTAAAAAGAAAAGTTTTCAGTCGTTTTTTTAAAAATTGATATGTTGCTACTTCATTTTATAGTCACTGGTAAGGAGTTCCATAAAACAGGTGCCGCACGAGCAAAGGCGCGACCCCCAAGGGTAGAACAATTGACTTTAGGAACTGACAGAAGAAGTTGTGTCGAAGAACGCAGAAAGTAATTAGATTCGACTTTCATAGACAAAAGATCATTAATGTACGGCGGAGCTTGGTTGTTTTTAGACTTGTAGACAATTAGAAGCAAGGTCTTAGTAGTCTCCGAGACTAAGGGTTAAAAACAAAAGAAATCAAATCCAGGCCCGGGGGAGGGATAATTATTCATACATGAATGTCCTAAATGAAAAAAATAATTGATTTATTTTGTTTTATTCCCCTAAGCCTCGGAGTCAAGTAGCAATTGAAATGTTTGAGTAAGAGCAAATAAATCTGCGATAAAACTAAAAAAATGCTACTATAAAAACCGGCGACGTTACAACGTTGGCTGCACGTCATGAAGTACAAGTTCAATATCAAAAGAGGGTCTGAATGGGGGGGGTCCACATGTCGGTTGTCGGTTAAAATTTCATTCATTTGTCGGTTGTCGGTTAAAATTTTCGACCTTTGTCGGTTGTCGGTAAATCTCAGTTAATAATTAAAAATGCAAGATCATGCAAGTTAATTATTCACATTTGTTATGTAATTTGCGCAGTTTTAAGACTTTAAATTCTAGACGAAGTGTAAAACTTGTAATAATTCATTATTTGATTGCACTTAAACCTAGTTAACTCTGTTTTTTAGCAACGTGATCGTCTACCCCACTTTTATTTGCAAATCTAGTATACGGATAAAATCGCCAAAGCTTTTAATCAAGATGTGAATTTGTTTTCTTGTCGATTACAGGGCATCGAAGTAAATCAAGAGAGGTAAATTTGACAAGAGTGAAATGCCCACTTTAGGGATGGACCATTTTATTTTTGAGGGGGGGAGGGGGTTGGGCAATTTTTGCTTGGTAAGAATTTTTTTTTTCGCCTTTGGGCTGTGCAAGAATTTTTTTTAGTACCTAAAGGTTGTGAACGAATTTTTTTTTCCATTTTTTTTTTAGTCTTCATATTTAGTATCACCAAAAATGAGCATTCCATAGGGTATGTCTATACAAGATGGTACATGTACCTCAAGCAGTGCTTTCTCTTCAGGCTGATACTGTCAAGCTGCATTTAGTCTATTCAGTGTTACATGTTGGGTTACAAAAATAAATATAAAGGAATTCTGTTCAGCTGAATTACAAATGTTGTAAAAATGCCTGGATCTCTTTATCCGATGCCAGGAAATTAGTATTGAATATCTTATCTAAAACACAAATGTTGTCTTAAGAAAACACCTAGCAAATTTTAATACTTCCCACCCTCTTACAGTAACAAAACCTTGACATAAATGCAGCTTGACAGCATAAAGCCAAGTCTACTGGTACCACATCTTACAAGACATCCAGTTCCTCTGTGGTGCTGTCCTTACGGCCCGGATTTAAGGACTTTTTTCACACCAGAGATGGCCAAGGAAATATCGTGGTTTCTTCAAAAGCCTTGAAGGTTAAATACCAGAACCTCTGGTATGATAACCCACTGAACCCGTTTCAAACTTTCTCAAATACATTTATTTTACAAATGGCAGAATACAGGATGCAGTTTTCAAAGTCTCTTAGAGAATGCGAACTTTGGTGCAGAAGAATGCGCCAACAGCGAATTTCCCTGATGATTGCCTCAGCACAAAAGTGTGCATTATCAAAGTGGACCCCATATTACAGAGGCCAAAGCGTTTGGGGGCTACATCAGCAGATGTGTGAGCGCTACCCTCAAGTTCAAAGCTGCTTGGAGGCTGAAGATGGGCAGGAAGTCCCACGGAATATGTACGATTCCCTGTGCAAATTTACCGAGGGCATAGAAAAGGCGCATAATTTGGCAAAGGAAGCAAGGCAACAGTGCGATGAGCAGATCGCATTGTGTGGCACCCCTGTCAAAGAAGGTGAGCATGAATACACTTGTTATATAAAATATCAGTTTTTATGTATCCATGCATTCACAGGAATCACTTTAACAATAATTTCTTCAACTCCAATAGTACATGTACTGAGATGTATATATGAAATTATATGAAAGTCATGTTTTTGTACCGCGGCTATCCGCAGTACGTCAAATATATGAATTTTATATATTCATCTCATATCCTCTCCATCTACGGGTATATAACGAACTCACAAATGGCCGAACTCCTTGGCTTGATAGCTCAGTGGTAGAGCGACTGCACCGGTATCGCAGAGGTCATGGGTTCGAATCCATTCAAGCCATAATTTTTTTCAGGCTTGCTTTTCTCAACTGCTTTAAGTTGGGTACATTACTGCGAAGATATTTCATTTTCGAATTAGAATAAATTTAGATAAACATTTGAGAACAAAGATTAGCGAAAGAAATCTGACACAACGTTTCGATGCCGCCACGACATCATTTTCAAGTGAGAAAATAAAAATAAAAAATTCACAAAATGACTAATATGCGTAAAGTGATAAAATTAACAATAGGTAACACATTCAGCATTATCAGTGCGTGTATATGGTAAGTATTAAAATTAAGTATAAAAATTAAAAAATTACATGTACTGTTTATTAATTTCTATATTCACACTGTTATAGGCCTCCTTGAAACTTGGGAATTTTATTCCAAGCTCAGGCCCAGTATCCTAAGTGTTGAAGGAGAGATTGGCACCATTTTGGAAAGGGCAAACCAAATGCACTGGAAAAGTTGAAAATTTACATGGACATGTAAATCCAATTTACAAAATGTAAATCTGGATTTACATGATTTGTAAATTGTAATTAACATATTAAGGATTTGTAAAAAACAATTTACATGTTATTTACATGTTTCAATAGATCATGTAAATGTACTGTAAATAGTGATTTACAAGGTAGTTTTCTGGGATTATAATTTGAAGAACATGTAAATAACATGTAAATTTTTTTAGGTAGATTTACAGTATCTTCGTTTGTAAATAACATGTAAATGTTTGGAATTATCCTGTAAATAACATGTAAATGTCTTTACCACAAATGGGGCTGTTGAAACCCTGTAAATTAAATTTACATGTTTTATTGGATCATGTAAATGTACCGTAAATAGTGATTTAAGTAAGTGAGAAAAGGAGGGCTATTGAAACTGTGTACTGTGGAGTCTCAGTATCGAACTTCTGGATAACTAGAACTAAAGGCTGTTTCCCCTGCTTCACTCTATTGTAATTATTCGTTACCCCCAATAACTTGAAGGTCCATGCAGGTCCTCTTTCCAGATCGAATTGGAATTTAGAATGTTGGTTTTTTAGGACAGGGGAAAACCGTAGTACCTCTCGGAGCAAGGAGAGACCAGCAACAAACTCAACCCACATATGACGCCGGGACCGAGGATCGAATCCGGGCCACATTGGTGGGAGGCGAGTTCTCTCACCACTACACCACCCCTGCTCCCCTAAAAGCCATACAATCGGATTTCATCGAAACTTCCAACTTTTATCGATGGTAACTTCTTTACTATCTATAGCTTAAAATGCACTTATTGAGAACTACATATTTATGGAATCCTATATGTAAAAACCATGTCATTGTAAAAGGGAGACGCTAGAAACTGTGTAACAATGAATCATGTAACCCTTTAAAAGTCGTGTAAATGAAAATAGCGAGACCAGGAGCAGATTGATAAACACATGGGATAAATCCCTGTAAAAGAAGCGCTTGAGCGTGCACTCGGGCCGGCATATTGTTGATTGCCGGCGTCATTCGGGAAATAAAACTGCAACAACAGACAGAGCCAACGTCAAGATTACTTAGCGTTCGGTATTGGTAGAATAGCTTATACGAATAATTTATTTGAAAATGATGTCGCGCATGTGACGCGTGACGCGTGACACGCGACAGAATTCTCATGGAAAACAAGGCGGTCCCCTTATTGAAATTGTTCCAGCACTGATGAAGTAAAAACTAAAATAATAAAATAGGCCAACTTTAAATTGCGAAGAGTGATTCGTAGAAGTCTGAAAAGTTGCGTAATTCCAAATGTTCAGGTTCAGTGGGTTGAGTAAATGGCTGATATGTCGTCAGCACCTGAAAACGTTTACCCTTTACGAGGATCCTGATCGATCCTGGGGTTTTTCAGTTATTCTAGGAGCGCAATTCCATAGCAGAAGCAAGATTCTCCTCAGCCGACTCCTTGAAAACGGGGAAGTTAATTCTTCAAAATCTTTAGGGCGTATGAAAGGGTACAATCTATGTCCTTATACATGACGCATCTACCTCGGATTAATATAAGGCCGCTGACCCGAAGGCAGCGAAGGCGGGATATTTCAACGGTCAATGGCGGTCGAATTTTGACTTCTGGCGAGGCTTCGGGCCTTAAAACGGTTTTATTCAGTGGAAATCTCAATACAAAACGCCGTAAAAGAATGAAGAAGAACCCACGCATCTTTGCAGGTATGTTTTACCGCTGGGTAGCGTTTCGATTTAATTTGTACAGTCAACCATGCGTGCATTTCTGGCATGATTCTGCTTGTAACTCAAATGTGCACAATGTTTGTTCAGATTCAATTGATTTTCGAAATGCTAAATGCTCAAATCAGTCTAGTTTCATAAAATTGGTGGGATATTTCACTTTAAACTGTCACAACTTGATAGAAAATGAATCGAAACAGATCTGAGAAATACACATGGTACATTTTATAGAGGGTTACAAGAACACATGTCAATACATGAACGCTCGTTGATATTTACAATAAGTTTATACCTGCAAAGCTTTACAAAACATGAAGGGGGCTTGTTCTCATGGCGGTTGCCTTTACTTGGAAATACCTTGAATGCTTCAAGCTGTTTGTAAGCTTATATGTACATGTATAACTGATAAAATATTTAAATCATTAAAACAACAACGTTAAGTTTAAATTAAGCTTAAATGTGCAGATTGTATTGTGACTGGTCAGTATAAATATGTACTTATTGACTAAGTGGGAGGGCCGGATGGGAAAATATTTGTATTTGTATTGCAGATTGTATTGTGACTGGTCAGTATAAATATGTACTTATTGACTAAGTGGGAGGGCCGGATGGGAAAATATTTGGCTCGAGGTCATGGCGTGCGAGGTCCGTGCGCCATGACCGAGAGCCAAATATTTTCCCATCCGGCCCGACCTAACTTAGTCAATAAGCATTTTATCATATGACCAATTTGGAGACAAAATTACTTGGAATTTTAATGCGCGCGGACGTCCGCTTTTGTAGTAGGGCCGTACGCCTTTTTCCGGCCTCGCTCGCCCAAATGCGTACGGCCCTCATACGGGACTTTCATCAATGGTTTTGCAAAGGAAAGGTTCGCAGGGCTGTACGGGTCATATGATAATATAGGTTATTCAGCGAAAAGTTGTGTAATATGCTTTGTATTTTTACATGTCAGGTGAGAAAAAATAAAAGCCGACAAGTTAAAATGCCCAGCCCCATTACACAACTTTCTGCTGATTAAATTGTTTGTTATACATGTACATGTTATTATATGGTTTACAGATTATTACTACTATGCAGCAATCATCTTTTCCAAAATCTAAGTTTTTGAAAAAAAATACTGTTTACCCTAGCCTATGGTCAGACAAGTGTAATAAATAAAGGTTATTCAGCGTGAAGCTGTGTAATATGGCTGAGTATTTTTACAAGGCTTAAAAAAATCAAAACTGACGAGTAAAAATACCCAGCTGTTACTCAACTTTTTGCTGAATAAGTTCATTATTTTTAGATGTAAATAGCTCGTAATGTAATAAATAGATGCAAATAGTTCGTAATGTAATATAGTGCACGACCCCACGAGCTTTCTAGCTTTAATACCCATCGTGCTTAAAGTGCCCCTGCGATCAAATTTTATAATTGTTTTTTATTTCATTTTTCGAAAGGAAATATTGTAATTACTGACCAGTCCAAACCGTTTTTCAATCTGATCACGGGAAAGCGGTTTTTTATGACTGTACTTTTCTCGTTTTTACAGCCGCCATTACATTTGCATGTTCCAGTAGTTTCAAAAGAAGCCAGAGAAAGTGATGTCAAAGACTCGCTGGCTTAAAATTGCAGCGTGTGAATACAGCTTCTTTAGTATGCAAAACACGAGTTTGGCAATCTGAAAGCTCAAAATTCCCGTGCCGCATACTAAATAAGCTGTATTCACACACTGCAGTTTTAAGCCAGTGAGTCTTTGACGTCACTTTCTCTGGCTTCTCTTGAAACTACTGGAACATGCAAATGTAATGGCGGCCGTGAAAATGAGTAAAGTACAATTGAATAAAACCGCTTTCCCGCGATCAGATTGAAAAACGGTTTGGACTGGGCAGTAATTACAATATTTTCTTTCAAAAAATGAAATAAAAACAATTATAAAATTTGATCGCAGGGGCACTTTAAATAACAGTTACTTATTATACAACAGTAACCTCCTAAAACTAAGTTTTTGAAACTGCTTTACCTAACGCATGGTCAGAAGAGTGTAATAACGTGTCATATTTGAACTCAATTTGATGCGTATTTGCACTCTGAATGCTATGTCAAATAATAACTTGGCATATTTGACTTGTTTTGCTGCTAATTCTTGCCATCAAATGCTATGTTGTGTTATAAATCAAAGTCATTATAGACTTAAGATTTTGGACTCCAGACTGAGTATAAAATGCTGACTATATTAATATACAGTTGTAAGACCAAAACTATTTTTTAGTGCCTACAGCGGTGTGCAGCTATGATTACAGATTAAATATGTTCACAGTTATCCTGTGTGATTGTGAAAAATAGAATACATCTACTTGAAGGCTTGCATCTGTAGTAGGACAGTTTTACAGCAGATTGCTTGATAGATTAAGTCATAAATTAGGATCAAGTGACAGTTTTGGTCTCAGTCTGCATTTTATACCCACTGCACTTGATACAAATGTACCTAATATGCACTTATGCCAGTCTGTAATCTGCAGTCTGAATTTTAAAACATCCAAGATTGTAACTTGGTTGATCACCTAAAGACAGTAATCTTACATAAAAATAACCGGTTGGTCTTGATGAGTCAGAGTGGGATTGACTTGAGTTGTACATCGTACTATGGAGTATTAAAGTTAAAAATTATTGGTCGCCTCTCTGCACATTATTCAAAATGAATGTTTATACACTGTAATTGTGAATGGATTGTATCATTCTTTTCAAACTCCCAATGTGAAATCAAATATTCTAATTCAGTTAAAACAAAAAAGGTTAAGTAATAAATAACCAAATATAAAGCTGTAAATGTAACTGTACAGAGAGGTGAGGGTGTTTTTCTTATACATGTACGGCGGTGTAGGTTACATTGTGACTTGAAATTTTTAGTATCAATATGAAGTGCAAGCTAGGTAATGTAGGATTCAAAGAAATTCTCTTTTCACTGTATTATATGTATTGTTGTTCATGGTATTTTAGAGTGTGAATATGCATCAAGACAAAAGCAAAATTTATGCTTTACAGTGTTCTGTCTTCAAACTACAATGTACATGTACACTGAAAGGAGGATATTACTGTCTTCCTAGCATGCTTTGGATAAAATTCAGGTGAATAACTTCTGCTTTTGTTGGTCACAGCAAAATATACAGTGAGATGGAATAAAACTGAATGATTCATGCTCATACCATAGAAAATTCAGAAAATTGTGAGAAAAACGAAGATTGATTTTGAACTAAAAATAACATAACCATAAACAAACACAGCAGGACAGTTGTGTGCTGAGTAGTTGAGCTGAGTAGCTGTTGTTTTATATTTTTACTAGCTGGAATTATTTCACCGGCTCTGTTCACCAGTGTTAGGTTCAATAAGTCAAAGCAAGCAAATATACAGATATTTCTTCTAATTAAGCCAGCATTGTTTTGAAATTTAACCAGCCTTTAAAAATATTCTGTAAAGGTAAACAGAATAAATAGGTTAACATTTCTTTTGAATACAGTCGAACCTCCCGTAAGCGGCCACCCAAAATGTCAAGCCTAGGTGGTCGCTTACGGGAGGTGGTCGCTTACGGGAGGTGGTCGCTTACATGTACGAGAGTGCAGACAAAATTGGGTCAAAATTTTGCCTTATTACCATATGGTAACTGCAGAGACTTATCCCATGTGCCAATGCCCATCTAAACCCATGTCATAACGTTTAGTAGTTACAAGTCAGTTTTCATTCTTAAGACGATGTTCATGTATATTATTTACATCAACCATACCCATCTTATTCACTGGTAATATGAGGATAATATACAATTTAATGCAGCAGTGATATGGGAGTATGCTTCATATTTTCTCATTTTTTTTTCACATTAGAAATGGCATCATTCAAAGAGATTCAAGGAGAACTTTTTATGGTGAGAGAATAATTGATGTTATATGTCCATGTACATGTTAAGGCTGTTTTCTAACAGGAGCCTGGTAGCAATTAGGCACCCAAGTAACTGACATGGGCACCAACATGTTAATATTTGTCTTAATATTTTATAATTTGTTAATATTTTGCTGCAGCACCAAACATTATTCAAATGGGAACCTTAGGTCTGATCTAAAATCAGCAATTTAGTTGACTACTGTATGGAATAACATAACTTGGTTTTGTTTTGTTTTTTTTTTCTTTTTGACCTAGACATGATTAATTTACCCTGCCAAACATTTGTGGTATAATCTGATAAACTGCAGCTAATTGTATGGCACATTGTGTATTTTCTTGAGTTACATGTAATGTTGAACATGGTCTTTGTTTAAAACTTGGTCTTGTTAACCCAGAACAATTTGAACCAGGTGTTTATTCAGGGACCAGCATTTTATTCATTGTCCCTTGGTGACTGATTTTTTTATCAGTTCCTAATTCTCAGAAACTCATGACTGTGTTTTATTGATATTCTCTGGGAAAATTGGATTGTGATCACTGTGTTAATACTATACCTTTGATCCAAGACCAAAGTCCATTTCTTGTTACTGGTCAGGATTTTCCATACATACCTTAAAAATCCCGGTTATACAATGTAAGGCTATGTTCACACTTGGTGCCCGAGCACGGTGCCCGAGTATGATTATCGCTGGGCACTAATGTGAACACACTTTTTTTTCGAGTACCCACGCCAGAATTCGGGCACGGGACTCGAGCACTAAAGTGGGTACTGGTTCCCAGTGTGCACGTGTTTTACGTTAGTTGCGAGGCACTACACCCACAAACCACTGCTTTGCGTACCCACAATTCCCTTGTACACTCAGAATGTGAACATGTTAATATCTTGGGTACCCAGTGTCTGAACACAGCACCATTTTGTGCGGGTACCCAGGCACTAGTGCTCGGGCACCAAGTGTGAACATAGCCTAAGCCCACCCAGTTATAGGCCCACAAAATTCTTCGAGTTATAACCCCTTCTGAATGTAAGCTTCCACATCTCCTCCAAAACAATTCTTTACATGTACATCAAGAACATAAACTGACTGAAATAATTGGACAGTATAGTATCGCAACATTTTGTGCTTACCATCCATTAAACTCTTACAAATTTGTATCACGAAACCGGTCTAGCTGCTGTGTGCTGCCCACTTTTCTTTTGATAAAAAAATGGATGCGAAGGGCAGTTGCCTTAGTTATCAGGCAGACTACTACAAGACAGACTTCTGCTCACTGCAGCTGTTTTTTTGTTTTGTTTCGCAGGCTTCAAGAGCAAGAGCATCCCCATGGCCAAACTCTGGCAGAAAACATACCAAAGCTGTAGTCAATGTACACTGTACAGTGTACATGTAGCTTTTTGAAAGGAACAATGCAAAACAGAAACAAATAATTCTAAAAAAATGATCAGTTACTGTGCCATATAGGATCTACTAAAAGTAGGATATGAGTTATATAGTCAGGCATAAAATGCCAGTTTTTATGACAAAAGACTATGCCATAGTCAGCTGCCATTGTGTTTGCATGTAAATGCTGACCTTATTGGTGTGGAAATGACAAAATTCAATGAAAATATATTTTGACAAATTCTTCTGAAAACTTGCTTGAATATTATTTAGTCATGGGCAGAAAAATACCCACTTATGTTCTGGCCAAACTGACTGGCAAGTATATGTCTAGATGCAAGTTGTTCCAAATTGTAAACAAGCCATTTCAATGTACATGATAACTTGCAGTGGTTGACTAAGTGATATTAGAGAACTTAAGATCTACAATGAATGAGACAACGACAACGTCTATAGACCGCAGGAGGACTGGTCCGAGGACATCGGTTTTGGTGGGAAAATGAAATCTTAAGATGTGGCCGGCAGGTAGACGACAACTTATTTTGACTTGGCTTGTTGAAAACGTCTCGCTCAAGATGAGATTAGCCATGGATTAAACTTTATTAACAACGAATAATTTCCAGTTTTGTTTGACCTGTTTGAGTCCAAAAATCTTGATTTTTCCCCATGGAGAATATTGAAAGTTCATGCTGTATGAAATGGCTGAGTCTGAGTGTTTTGCCGAGTTCCCGGCACATTATCATGTTCGGAATTGCATACAAAGTTTGGTCCCCCCAAAATAAACACAACACACAATTAATTACAAGAGTTGGCAAAAACAATGTATTTGGCTGTGAGTCTAAATAACCACATCTGCATAAAAGTAACAAAATGAAACGGTTCACTGCTGAAGATTCAATATATTTTTACATATTACAGAGACGTAAATTCCAGAGTACAAGTGATTAAATTCTTCTATTCAAGGCTTGTGGCCAGCTGCTTGCAGTCATGAATAATTTTTTTTCGATCCAGTTGTTTTGACTGTAAGGGCAAGTTTTAAAGATAAAAATACATTTATGACTTACTGGTTCGCCTTTTCCTCGTCTTGCCACCAGTTAGTAAACAACACGAAAGCACACACATGGTATACAGTCAAATTTTTAATCCAATTCGCTGGCTTCGTAAAATAGACAAGCAAAAATGAAACTCCTTTGCACGACAATGTGAAACTACTGGCTTGGTCGTTGTAGACGAGAGGACGACGACAGAATTCGTGGGAAAATTGCGTGAATCTCACTTCTGGTCGTCGTCCATGTTGTCGTCGTGGATCTTAAGTTACCTATTAAAAGCTTGCGTCAACTAGAATCTATGCTTGATTGAATTGGACAAAAGGTATTGATACAACTTATTTTTTATGTCGACTTGTCTTTCCATTTGGCCAGGGCTACAGATGTTCATGATGTTTTTTTCAACAAGTGAAAGATAATTAACATAATTTATAGTCTTAGGAGAGGACCACTACTGGTGACGTTGGCATCCTCAATAAAGATTATTATTATCATTATCATGTATGCATTTAAAGTGACTTGCCTTGCCTTGCAAGTTCCGGTTAAAACTGTAAAGTTGTAGTCATGTTTGTGGCATGGAATATTTTATGTGACAAAAGGAACCAGCATTAAATTGAAACAAATTGCATTGCTAGACTGACAGTTGTACTTCTCTAAACAGTAAGGTCTTCAAATTATGGTATGGTGTTGCAAAAATGCTTTTCAGTTGAAGACACAGCATTGAATTTACATGTTATTTACAGGGTCTCGATAGCCCCCCTTTTTCAATTTACATGTTATTTACATGTTCTTGATAGCCCCCCTTTTTCAATTTACAGGGTATTGATAGCCCCTCTTTTTCAATTTACATGTTATTTACATGGTCTTGACAGCCCCCCTTTTTCAATTTACATGTTATTTACAGGGTCTTGATAGCCCCCCTTTTTCAATTAACATGTTATTTACATGGTCTTGACAGCCCCCTTTTTCAATTTACATGTTATTTACAGGGTCTTGATAGCCCTCCTTTTTCAATTTACATGTTATTTACATGGTCTTGATAGCCCCCCTTTTTCAATTTACATGTTATTTACAGGGTATTGATAGCCCCCCTTTTTCAATTTACATGGTCTTGATAGCCCCTCTTTTTCAATTTACATGTTATTTACATGGTCTTGACAGCCCCCCTTTTTCAATTTACATGTTATTTACAGGGTCTTGATAGCCCCCCTTTTTCAATTTACATGTTATTTACATGGTCTTGATAGCCCCCCTTTTTCAATTTACATGTTATTTACAGGGTATTGATAGCCCCCCTTTTTCAATTTACATGGTCTTGATAGCCCCTCTTTTTCAATTTACATGTTATTTACATGGTCTTGACAGCCCCCCTTTTTCAATTTACATGTTATTTACATGGTCTTGATAGCCCCCCTTTTTCAATTTACATGTTATTTACATGGTCTTGATAGCCCCCCTTTTTCAATTTACATGTTATTTACATGGTCTTGCTAGCCCCCCTTTTTCAATTTACATGTTATTTACATGGTCTTGACAGCCCCCCTTTTTCAATTTACATGGTATTGATAGCCCCCCTTTTTCAATTTACATGTTATTTACAGGGTCTTCATAACCTCCGTTTCCTAATTTACATGTTATTTACAGTCTCTCTTTTTAAATTTACATGCTGTGTACAAAGTCGCCTTTTCCAATTTACATGTTATTTACATGGTCTCTGTTCCTATACCTTCAAAATTTACAGCCTATTCACTATAATTTACATGTTTCAGCTCTAATATTTACATGTTATTTACATGATTATTGATAACATGTAAATGTCCAAATAGTCTGGAAATTATCGTTTACAGTCTATTTTCAGTGATTTACATGTTATTTAC
The DNA here is from genome assembly GCA_022457155.1 of Cladopsammia gracilis. Taxonomy (NCBI): domain Eukaryota; kingdom Metazoa; phylum Cnidaria; class Anthozoa; order Scleractinia; family Dendrophylliidae; genus Cladopsammia; species Cladopsammia gracilis. The sequence continues at coordinate 923,996 of JAJGOT010000025.1, forward strand.
ATGTTATTTACATAGTATGTAAATTTTCAACTTTTCCAGTGATGGTCCAGATAGCTAGAGGGAAGTTTGGCTCTTCAGCTTCTGATGTATCTCTGCTGAGGAAGCGCAAGAAATCAAATGAAAAAAAAAAACAAAAAAAGAAAGAAGAGTAAAGCAGGCGCAGAAGCAAAAACAGTGACAGAAGCAGAAGCAATGGCAGAAGGAGGGGCACGGGCAGAAGCAAAAGAAGTGACAGAACAAGGGGCAGAAGCAGAAGAAGTGACAGAACAAGGGGCAGAAGTGAAAGAAGTGACAGAACAAGGGGCAGAAGTGGAAGAAGTGACAGAACAAGGGGCAGAAGTGGAAGAAGTGACAGAACAAGGGGCAGAAGTGGAAGAAGTGACAGAACAAGGGGCAGAAGTAGAAGAAGTGGCAGAACAAGGGGCAGAAACATAGACACTATAAGACATTACAGTTTTTGTTATTTAATAAATATATATGAGATATGTTGAAGATAGCTGAAAGTCATTTTATAATACAAGTTATATTTAAATATAAATGATATTTTAAGACATGATTTTTATATTATACCAGATTCAGTGAAATGGTTCAAATTTATGTTTTACTACAAGAGATGGATGGAAATGTTGTATTTTTGATATTTATGATATGAAACACAAAGAGGTGAATTATTTTACAAACAGTTTAACAGCATTTTTGGTCTGTTGAAATAAAATTGACAAAAATTACAGATTACCTTTTTATTTGCTCTAACAGGATCCTACCAGTAGAAAGGCTTGCTCGAATTTTTTTTCTCCTGGCCCACTGTGCATGATTTTTTTTTTCTTGACTTTTGCTGTGCAGGAATTTTTTTTTGGTAATTGCCCAACCCCCTCCCCCCTCAAAAATAAAATGGTCCATCCCTTAGCCTTTGGGATACGTAATTTTGTTAGCTACGGAAGTCTTTTTTTTTACCAAGACGTCCACAAACACTTAATACACTTATTATTCAACGGCTCTCGTGGCTTTACTGTGGGGTTTCTTTGTTTTTTTTTTTTTGCCAAAAATTTCGCTGCCATGCGTATCAGAGGGTCTGAATGGGGGGGTCCACATGTCGGTTGTCGGTTAAAATTTCATTCATTTGTCGGTTGTCGGTTAAAATTTTCGACCTTTGTCGGTTGTCGGTAAATCTCAGTTAATAATTAAAAATGCAAGATCATGCAAGTTAATTATTCACATTTGTTATGTAATTTGCGCAGTTTTAAGACTTTAAACTCTAGACGAAGTGTAAAACTTGTAATAATTCATTATTTGATTGCACTTAAACCTAGTTAACTCTGTTTTTTAGCAACGTGATCGTCTACCCCACTTTTATTTGCAAATCTAGTATACGGATAAAATCGCCAAAGCTTTTAATCAAGATGTGAATTTGTTTTCTTGTCGATTACAGGGCATCGAAGTAAATCAAGAGAGGTAAATTTGACAAGAGTGAAATGCCCACTTTAGGGATGGACCATTTTATTTTTGAGGGGGGGGGGGGTTGGGCAATTTTTGGGCTGTGCAAGAATTTTTTTTAGTACCTAAAGGTTGTGAACGAATTTTTTTTTCCATTTTTTTTTTTAGTCTTCATATTTAGTATCACCAAAAATGAGCATTCCATAGGGTATGTCTATACAAGATGGTACATGTACCTCAAGCAGTGCTTTCTCTTCAGGCTGATACTGTCAAGCTGCATTTAGTCTATTCAGTGTTACATGTTGGGTTACAAAAATAAATATAAAGGAATTCTGTTCAGCTGAATTACAAATGTTGTAAAAATGCCTGGATCTCTTTATCCGATGCCAGGAAATTAGTATTGAATATCTTATCTAAAACACAAATGTTGTCTTAAGAAAACACCTAGCAAATTTTAATACTTCCCACCCTCTTACAGTAACAAAACCTTGACATAAATGCAGCTTGACAGCATAAAGCCAAGTCTACTGGTACCACATCTTACAAGACATCCAGTTCCTCTGTGGTGCTGTCCTTACGGCCCGGATTTAAGGACTTTTTTCACACCAGAGATGGCCAAGGAAATATCGTGGTTTCTTCAAAAGCCTTGAAGGTTAAATACCAGAACCTCTGGTATGATAACCCACTGAACCCGTTTCAAACTTTCTCAAATACATTTATTTTACAAATGGCAGAATACAGGATGCAGTTTTCAAAGTCTCTTAGAGAATGCGAACTTTGGTGCAGAAGAATGCGCCAACAGCGAATTTCCCTGATGATTGCCTCAGCACAAAAGTGTGCATTATCAAAGTGGACCCCATATTACAGAGGCCAAAGCGTTTGGGGGCTACATCAGCAGATGTGTGAGCGCTACCCTCAAGTTCAAAGCTGCTTGGAGGCTGAAGATGGGCAGGAAGTCCCACGGAATATGTACGATTCCCTGTGCAAATTTACCGAGGGCATAGAAAAGGCGCATAATTTGGCAAAGGAAGCAAGGCAACAGTGCGATGAGCAGATCGCATTGTGTGGCACCCCTGTCAAAGAAGGTGAGCATGAATACACTTGTTATATATAATATCAGTTTTTATGTATCCATGCATTCACAGGAATCACTTTAACAATAATTTCTTCAACTCCAATAGTACATGTACTGAGATGTATATATGAAATTATATGAAAGTCATGTTTTTGTACCGCGGCTATCCGCAGTACGTCAAATATATGAATTTTATATATTCATCTCATATCCTCTCCATCTACGGGTATATAACGAACTCACAAATGGCCGAACTCCTTGGCTTGATAGCTCAGTGGTAGAGCGACTGCACCGGTATCGCAGAGGTCATGGGTTCGAATCCATTCAAGCCATAATTTTTTTCAGGCTTGCTTTTCTCAACTGCTTTAAGTTGGGTACATTACTGCGAAGATATTTCATTTTCGAATTAGAATAAATTTAGATAAACATTTGAGAACAAAGATTAGCGAAAGAAATCTGACACAACGTTTCGATGCCGCCACGACATCATTTTCAAGTGAGAAAATAAAAATAAAAAATTCACAAAATGACTAATATGCGTAAAGTGATAAAATTAACAATAGGTAACACATTCAGCATTATCAGTGCGTGTATATGGTAAGTATTAAAATTAAGTATAAAAATTAAAAAATTACATGTACTGTTTATTAATTTCTATATTCACACTGTTATAGGCCTCCTTGAAACTTGGGAATTTTATTCCAAGCTCAGGCCCAGTATCCTAAGTGTTGAAGGAGAGATTGGCACCATTTTGGAAAGGGCAAACCAAATGGTCCAGATAGCTAGAGGGAAGTTCGGCTCTTCAGCTTCTGATGTATCTCTGCTGAGGAAGCGCAAGAAATCAAATGAAAAAAAACAAAAAAAGAAAGAAGAGTAAAGCAGGCGCAGAAGCAAAAACAGTGACAGAAGCAGAAGCAATGGCAGAAGGAGGGGCACGGGCAGAAGCAGAAGAAGTGACAGAACAAGGGGCAGAAGCAGAAGAAGTGACAGAACAAGGGGCAGAAGTGAAAGAAGTGACAGAACAAGGGGCAGAAGTGGAAGAAGTGACAGAACAAGGGGCAGAAGTGGAAGAAGTGACAGAACAAGGGGCAGAAGTGGAAGAAGTGACAGAACAAGGGGCAGAAGTAGAAGAAGTGACAGAACAAGGGGCAGAAGTGAAAGAAGTGACAGAACAAGGGGCAGAAGTGGAAGAAGTGACAGAACAAGGGGCAGAAGTGGAAGAAGTGACAGAACAAGGGGCAGAAGTGGAAGAAGTGACAGAACAAGGGGCAGAAGTGGAAGAAGTGACAGAACAAGGGGCAGAAGTAGAAGAAGTGGCAGAACAAGGGGCAGAAACATAGACACTATAAGACATTACAGTTTTTGTTATTTAATAAATATATATGAGATATGTTGAAGATAGCTGAAAGTCATTTTATAATACAAGTTATATTTAAATATAAATGATATTTTAAGACATGATTTTTATATTATACCAGATTCAGTGAAATGGTTCAAATTTATGTTTTACTACAAGAGATGGATGGAAATGTTGTATTTTTGATATTTATGATATGAAACACAAAGAGGTGAATTATTTTACAAACAGTTTAACAGCATTTTTGGTCTGTTGAAATAAAATTGACAAAAATTACAGATTACCTTTTTATTTGCTCTAACAGGATCCTACCAGTAGAAAGGCTTGCTCGAATTTTTTTTCTCCTGGCCCACTGTGCATGATTTTTTTTTTCTTGACTTTTGCTGTGCAGGAATTTTTTTTTGGTAATTGCCCAACCCCCTCCCCCCCTCAAAAATAAAATGGTCCATCCCTTAGCCTTTGGGATACGTAATTTTGTTAGCTACGGAAGTCTTTTTTTTTTCCCAAGACGTCCACAAACACTTATTACACTTATTATTCAACGGCTCTCGTGGCTTTACTGTGGGGTTTCTTTGTTTTTTTTTTTTGCCAAAAATTTCGCTGCCATGCGTATCAATCTGCACCGTTTAATGGATCTTTAATGATTTTACAACTATTATTACCTCTTTAACCCTATCCAGACCCGGGGGGGGGGGGGGGGGGTGGCTTTTGGAGCCCGCTCGAACTTTGCAGTTGTGTCGTTTCAAAACGTCGATGCAATGACCACCAAATTTGGTGACTTTTCCTAAAATTTATCCGTTAGCGTCCTTTGTTCACCGACATTGACGTTTCCATAGCAACCGCTTTTTGACTCCTATGTTTTACAAAATTAGCATTTTTCGCTTTAATCAAGATTATTTAAAAGTTTTCTTATTGAATTAATATTTTTCACTTAATTTAGCTATAATTGATCAAATTATGTATAATTGTTTATTAATTAAGGTTAATTAACGGTAATTTTAGGAAAATGTAGAATATGAAATGTCAAAATCGAGGATGGCGGATCGAAGTTTTACTAAAGGTCTTTTCTCTCTATAATTTTATTATCAGTTCATATTTTGGATTGTAAAACATTTGCCCACAATAAACTAAGGTTTAGCGGTCCATTTGCTTTATTTTTCGGTGTTTTTACCGAAATAAACACGTTTGGACTAATTCAAGATGACGGATCCAAGATGGCGGACAATAAAATGGGAAATTTTTTTTACCTGTCTGTGTAATTCCATTATCTCTAAACATTTATTATCAAAATATCATAAAAATGTCCTTTTCACTTGAGAAAGCTTTTTTGAATTCATTAGGTACATGAAAAGCCATAATTTGCAAAAGTTGTCTGTTCCAGTTCTCAAGAAAATGTACACATCACTTTAATGACGTCACATGCTGTTACCATGGCAACAAAGTGTACGAATTCATTAACTTCTACTCCTGCATCAATATGTGAAAGTTTGGTATGAACACTACCGTTTGTTTCAGAGATATGCCTTATAGAACGTTTCAGTTGGTTATTTCATTGCATATGATGTCATAATGACGTCACTGTTATTGTTAACAACAAAAACAGTGTTAGTAAACATAAGACTTTTATGATATAGGTAGTTGTTAAAGTATTGCTGTTATATGTTTAAAATTGAGAAAATATTGATGAAAGACTGTTTTAGCCAATAAAATCGACTATATGACGTCATAATGACGTCATGTTACGTCATTATGACACCAAAGTATCTGTAGTTACTGGAATTTATGACATTATCCTGTGTAAATTTGGTGGCCATAACATAAGTGGTTTCAAAGTTCTGGAGCCCCTCCCCCCCCCCCCCCCCCGGTCCCAGACGGTCAAAAAAAGCCCGGTCTGGATAGGGTTAATAATACCGTCACATGTCGAGACACACAAATGCACGAACAGCCCTGCCGGATCGTGTAACACACGCTCTGTTGACAAGGTCTGAATGTTCTTCAAAATCTGATTCCTCGTCATCCGAATCTGTCTCATACTCATCAATTTGTACTTCCCTGTGATCCTCAAACACCTCATGCAGTAATTAACATCCCCTTCGTCCACAAATTGTATGCTAACAACACGTTGTGGCGTGATTAGCGCGCGCATAGCACAGTTTGATGTAAACAAACTGTTCAAACAAACAGAAAGATATTTAAAACCCATCTCATCGTTAACTTTCAATAGAAAGGATCGTTTCATTGAATACAGTGTTGTTTTATCTACCAAACTTGACAAAGTAATTAACATTTTAGCCCTTACTTTGAAGATAATTTGAAGCTTTTCTTTTCTAGGGAAGGAACCCATTAAATTGCCGCGGAAAGTTTTCAACCAATCACAGGCTGACTTTTGAGACGTCAAAACGACTTTATATTGACGTCTCAAAAGCGGGCAAAAGTTTAGGCAAAAGTATCTGAGAATCATGACACAACAGCAGGGCGTCTCGTCGGCTCGCTTACGAGCCGCTGTTCTAGAAATGAGCCCGCCGCTGCTCTACGAAAAGGAGGATCCCGGGGCTTTAAAGTAATTTGAAGACAGGAAATTCTATAATTGACGAAATTTGGAATTAATGTGGTTACGTCTGGTGAAATAGAGCCCACCAAAGGATCTGGACATTGCTAAAAATAAATTCAAAATGCTCTTCTTTCTGAATACAAACATCCCTATAACGTCGGACCATGTCGGTTGTCGGTTAGAATTTATTTGTCGCTAGTCGGTAATTTTTTCCTCGTTTTGTCGGTAGTCAGTAATATTTTTCGCCCTTTGTCGCTAGTCGGTTAACCCCATTCACACCCTCTCAAAATACTGATATAAATTATTTTCAAGGGAGCTGATGCATAACGACCAATTGTTTCGAATTAAAATCATTGATTTGCATTTTTTTTTTCAGTTTTTCTTCATCTATAAATCACGGGCTAAATACCTTTGCCAACTTTATATCGTACAGAAGCTATTCAATTGAAAAGCAACGGAAGACACAGACGTTTTAATTTTGTTCCTTTGCAAAAGATCAACAGACACAGTTCGATAATTACAAGTTATGATCGGAATTCAATCACTGTTCATTCCGCTCGATAAAACGATTTACGAGAGCATAATTATGCCCTTCGCTTTACTTTCCTGAGCGAACATACAACACTCCAAAGTTTAGTTTACAAAACAACAGATCAGTTGTTTATTTCGTTTGCCTGCATGTAATGTTCTTTGCAAAACACGTCATGTTAACGAATTTGAATATGGGCTTGTATACATTATATGCGCTTACTATCTCAGAATGGCTGTCGGTTGATCCTGACTGAAGTTTTCTTTTCACAAATAAACCAGATCAGATAAAGAACTAAAACTGAGCAACAATAATAGAAGGGGTGGTGAATGGTAAATCCGAGACTCCCCGAGACGCCGAGACCCTTGCTTCAAAATCCGAGACCGCGACCGTAGCTACGTTATAAAATCCGAGCCCGAGACTCAGTGCTAAAAATAACCAAATCACCTATCAAACAACAAACAAGGATGAAGAATGAGAATGCTTGACAAAAGTATCCGAGACTTCGAGACCTTGAGGAAAAAAATCCGAGACTCCGAGACAGAAAAAGCACCAGCCAAACGAGACTTTGAGACTAAAACAAAAACTGCCGAGATTTCGAGACCGGATCAAAATTTTTCGAGACCCACGATTTTGAAGGTACCATTCGCCACCCCTAATAGAATACTAGCTTCTCTACAAGACTTAAAAAACTAATGCCACAGATCTATAATCACAAGAATCTTGTTGTGTTAATTAGTCCTGATAACTGTTTGAAAGTTTTCTGTTTTGCTTCCGCTTATGCTTATACTTATGTCGCTAGTGAAATACAATACCTCAACGAACAGCTCCAAGCTTGTAAAAGTTGTTACGATGAATGAGAACAGTGTACAAGATAACTCTGGAACAAACGAAATGTCTGTGAAACTCTTGTTCTTACGATTTACATTCGAAGACAAACAATGCAACTAGAGTTGCGTGGAGCCGCCAAGCAAAATACATATCAATTAGACATCTCTTGTCAGGGGGGTTTCCCAGATTCGTAGAAACAAAAAGAAAGCGGAAAATTTCAAAGCTTTTAGCCAGCAGGGTGTCCAGGCGTCCACTTGGACGCCCACTTTGTGAAGAAATTCATGAAAATTGCACCTACTCCTAAAACGTTATGATGGGAAATATCTTCAGGACGCCCACTATTCAATTACTGGCTAAAATTGTCAATGATGAATTTGTAGATATTATTAAAGTAGCGTAGGGCCGAGATTGAAATATGGTTCAAGTTCACGGTCCATAGATTGTCAGCCAGAGAAGAAAACAAACAAACAAAAGCCAGTTCTGAATTCTATTTTATGTATTATGAAGTGTTTACAACTTTGACCGCGACAAGGTCAATACTACCTTTATAACTAGCGGTTCCATATTGGAAATGAGGTGCTGCCACATTTGGAAGTTTTAAGTGGGTTTTGGTGTGGACATCGTGTACTGATTGGTGCATATCTTTAAAGAAGGCCTTCTGACACTATATCATCAGCACTCCCATCGTGTAGTGATTATGGTGCATATCTTAAAGCAGGCCTTCGGACACAAAATCATCAGCTCTCCCATCGTGTAGTGATTATGGTGCATATCTTTAAAGCAGGCCTTCTGACACTATATCATCAGCCCTCCCATCGCTATCGTGTAGTGATTATGGTGCATATCTTAAAGCAGGCCTTCTGACACTATATCATCAGCCCTCCCATCGCTATCGTGTAGTGATTATGGTGCATATCTTTAAAGCAAGGCTTCTGACACTATATCATCAGTCCCCCATCGTGTAGTGATTATGGTGCATATCTTTAAAGCAGGCCTTCTGACAGTCCCCCATCGTGTAGTGATTATGGTTCATATCTTTAAAAAAGGCCTTCTGACACTATATCATCAGTCCCCCATCGTGTAGTGATTATGGTTCATATCTTTAAAGCAGGCCTTCTGACACTATATCATCAGCCCTCCCATCGTGTAGTGATTATGGTGCATATCTTTAAAGCAAGGCTTCTGACACTATATCATCAGCCCCCCCCCCCCCCCCCCTCCATCGTGTAGTGATTATGGTGCATATCTTTAAAGCAGGGCTTCTGACACTATATCATCAGCCCCCCCCCCCCCCCCCCCCCCCCATCGTGTAGTGATTATGGTGCATATCTTTAAAGCAGGGCTTCTGACACTATATCATCAGCACTCCCATCGTGTAGTGATTATGGTGCATATCTTTAAAGCAGGCCTTCTGACACCATATCATCAGCACTCCCATCGTGTAGTGATTATGGTGTATATCTTTAAAGCAGGGCTTCTGAAACTATATCATCAGCACTCCCATCGTGTAGTGATTATGGTGCATATCTTTAAAGCAGGCCTTCTGATACTATATCATCAGCACTCCCATTTGAATAAGATATGCTAAAATATTTGCACTCTTGAGAATCATAACGTAAAAGAACAATTCACAGCATCTCAGTCAAAACAATTTTAATGAACTTTAGCAATGTATTTGCTTCTGTTTAAAGTCTTAAGTGTTTTTAAGTCATTTACTGTAATCATAATTATAAACCATTCTTAAATGCTCTAAAACAATTTTAATTAACTGTAACACTGTATGAATTTGCTTGTGTTTACATTCTATTAGGCTATTGTAAGTCACACATGTTTTCAAGTCATTATCAACTGTAATAACTATCAACGATTCTGAAATGCTGTAAATATCAACTGCTACATCAGCAATTCAGTCAAAACAATTTTAAAGAACTGTAACAATGAATTTGCATGTGTTTACATCGTATTAGGTCTATTAGGCTTAGTCATATGTGTTTTCAAGTCGTTATAAACTGTAGCAACATTTATAAACGATTCTGAAATGCTCTAAATATCAACTGCTACAGCATTTCAGTCAAAGCAATTTTAATGAACTGTAACAATGAATTTGCTTGTGTTTACATTGCATAAGGCTAAGTCATACGTGTTTTCAAGTCATTATCAGCTGCAATAATAATTATAATAGATTGTAAAATGCTCTAAACATCAGCTGAAAAGCTAAATCTGGAATAAGTTTATTCTCAAAAGCATTCAAGTACATACAATCTCCTTCAAGAATTCCATCGATTGTGTCGATTGCAACTGGCAACGACTGAGCACACATTACAGCGCTCAAAAACTCATAAAAGAACATTGCCTTCCCCTTGAATCGTCACTAAAACATTCGTGAACTTGATGAATGCTTCCAGCAACAAATAATTTGAGATTTGACATAATTTTGAGGAGGAATACTCACCTAATATAAACTTCTCAAAATTATGTTGAGGTCTCAAAATCTATTATTAGCGATCTATTAATTCATTTGGAAGCACCGCTGGCCATAACTATCCGGGTCTCCGAAAATTATCTTCACAGAGTAACAAACTAAACTCTCGAATTTAGCTGGCATGTAATCACACAGGACACCCAACACTAAATATCAGAACCCGGGCGGGGGGGGGGGGGGGGGGTACTCCCATATATGAGCTATATAGGTATGTGCCGCTGTGAAGGGTATGGTTTTGAGGCAGTTTAGTCTGGGATAGGGTATAGTAATCAGAGATTTTTGGTCTAGAATAGGGTATCGTTTTCCGCGAAACTGGTCATTTGCGTGAAGAATTTATTCTAGGCAAGGTTTACTGCCAAATGGCATTTAAAAATCGGTACAGCGGGCAGCACGGCATTTTTACTGACCTCTCTTGACTAATAACTGTGATAGTGAACGAGTTTCTGGAAGAAAGCGAGTCTGGAATAGGTCTAGGATAGGGAAGGGTTTTTCGGTGTTTCGTCTAGAATAGGGTTGCAAAATGCAGCTAAAATGATCTAGTATAGGTTAAGGGTCTCATAGTCTCAGCGGCACACCCCCACCCAAAAACTTGCAGAGTAGCCCCCCGGGGATTAGAATTGGTTCCTTGTGCGGGCAGCAACGAGGAGCGGAGAATCGGAAAATCGGGCATGGGAACGGGGAACGGGGAACGGGAACGGGAAACGGGGAATCTTTAAAACGAGGAATCTTTAGACGGTGAATCGTTAAAAACACCAAAAACTGCCTTCTCGTTCACATTAAGATTCCCCGTTTTAAAGATTTCCCGTTCTCCGTTCATATTTTCTCGTTTCCCCGCTCCCCGTTTTAAAGATATCCGTAAAAATTAATGCTGACATGAAGGAATACAAAGGACTTTCTTGCCATGAAATAAACCTCGTGCGATTTGCATGTACTCCACCCTATTTGTGTTTTTATACTGTTTTCTTCCAAAACAGTACTCCCTTTATAGTCGACTGGACGAGCTAATAACACGCGCGAGTGAGGAAATGGCACCTGCGGCGGTCGCGCGAGCCATTACCTTATTGTCAGTCGACGTATTCAGAAATAAGACTGTTGGAGGTCTTAATACATTTTGTTAAAATCTTATAATTAGTTAACATGTTTGTCAAAAGGAGTTGCCTTTCAGTGAAATCAATAAATCTTCGTCACTTAATCGGTCCACGTGTTTGGAATCATCGGACAATTGCATATAATTAGTGCTAAATCTAAACATTGATCGCAACGTTTTTACCTTGAGTTTCCCACTATAAGTGAGATCTTTACCAACTCTGGCATAGAAAGCAGTGTCATTACCATTAACTTGGTATCTGTCTATTACTTTTGAACTACAAAAACTAATTTTAAAAATTCACTAAATCTTCAATGTTTCTTATTTATCGAAATTTTACCAATCCTTTGAGAAAAACTTTTTCCTCCCAAACATACCCCCAAATCACCCAAAAATTTACAAAACACCCCATAAAATAGATTTATGTTTTAAGCATAGGGTTTTTGGATTGCCTGAAGCGTGAACAATATATATTTCCATTAAGTAACAATGCGTGTAAGAACTAGGCAATGTTCTATTGTTCCGCGGAATTCGCTTTCCCCACATAAGATTGTTTAGGTTTTTCTTACTGAGAATACATCATCCAATGGACAGCATGTTTTTCAAATAAAATGTACTGGACTTTATTTCAAAGAGATGTTTACATGTTTCCCACTTAGAATTTTGGTTGCATTAAAACTCAGAATAGTTTTCACTAGTAGGAAACCAATTATTAAACGAGAGAGAAATAAATGTACTACTTGGTTAAGTGATAGTAGATTTTCACGTTTTAGCCAATGAGGTGGACGGTTTCAACAATATCACAATTAACACCTTTCTGCATTCCTTGCCGTTAGGTTGCCTAGTTCTTACTAGGACTATTACTTAAAGCCTGCATGTCAAGTGGCGGAAAAATGGTATTCAGGTGTACCCCCGCCTTAAACAAGCAAATCAAATTGCAAGAATTGTGGGAGGCAAAGATGTCAATAATATTATCAGAAAGCGAACGTGGAGTCTGACATCTCCACCTCTAAACTGTCAAAATGACGTCAAAATGTTGTCAAAAACTGATCAAAAACTTTGTTGGCAAAGGCTGGAGTGCTCTTCAATGTAATTCCAAACATTTAAACAGCTAAAATAATTTTACGATGCTCATCTGTCGATCATCTGACAAGTCTTTCGCGAGTTTTAAATATGGAGATTTTTAAAAACATTTTCAAAGTATTCAGGTATTAATGTGATATTAATGCGTGTTGTTGATTTGTTAACAGAGATGTGTCAGACGACAAAAATGGTCAAAAAAGGAATTTAATTTTAAGCGGGTAACGTTCGGCATTCCGTCCACACGTAAACGATCGCGAAAACGATCATAATATCACATTAGTAGTAGTAAATTAACGTTTTCAATCGTTTTAAATCGTATAGGCGTAGACAGCGGAAACGAATGAAAACTCATACATGTAAACAGAAAACTATTCAGATTGAAAAGATTGAAAACGGTTCAAGTGGACGGGGTCAAAGTGAGAGTCAGGGAGAGCTATTTCGTCGATATATCATATTATTTACATTCGTCACTGTTAACGATATTCGAAATGATATTCATTATCAATTATATACCAATTATATACCAATTATATACCAATAAATCTTGTTTGATCCAGTTTTGATCCAGTTTGACACATTAAAACATACTGTATCGAGAAATGTAACATAGCTGTACAATTGTTTTTGTAATTTTTATTTTAGTTCTTTAAATATCTGATTGTAAATAAGAAATGAACAATGAGTGAAAACACTGACAATCGACTGATAAATAAATCACGAGTACTGAATAAAATGTTTACAAGAATAAAGGTAAAAAGGTCAGGAATCATGCACATCCAAAGTCAAATCATTCCGCTTCCACCCCAGAGAAAGAAAGAGGGAGTGCTTGAAGTCTATACAAGGTCATGCACAGGTAAAACGTTAAACGATTTACTCGCATCTGCCTGAGGAATCTTCGCCCATGATTCGTTGTATTGTTTATGTCGTTGTTAATTATGTTAATAGCTACTGAGAACGCTGAGAATGCACGAGTTCAACGAAAAAAAGAAAATGCACCTTGTATTTTATAGTCAAAATAAAGCGAATGTTAAATAAAAGGAGGTTCACAAGCCAACCGTTTTGGGCTCCGTTTTACACGCCATATGGTGTATGCCCCCTGAAAACCGCATAATTGCCATTTAACAACCTCCACGTGCAACTCTAACAACATTTGAACTTCCACAACCTCCACAACCCTCGCAACCTCCACAACCCTCACAACCTCCATAACCCTCACAACCTCCGCAACATCCACAACCTCACCAACCCTCACAACCTCCACAACCCTCACAACCTCCACAACCTCCACAACCCTCACAACCTCCATAACCCTCACAACCTCCGCAACCTCCACAACCTCCACAACCCTCACAACCTCCACCGGCAACCTCCACAACCCTCACAACCTCCGCAACCCTCGCAACCTCCGTAACCCTCACAACCTCCGTAACCCTCACAACCTCCGTAACCCTCACAACCTCCGCAACCCTCACAACCTCCGCAACCTACGCAACCTCCGCAACTTCCGCAACCTCCGCAACCCTCACAACCTCCACAACCCCAAAAAACCCCAAATCCCCCAAACCCTCGCAATCTCCACAATCATGGCAACTCCGCAACTCTCACAATTATGCAAATCAGTATAGAGAAACATTACAATTTACAAATTCTGCAATCACAGAGCCTCCTTCTTGCTGGCCTCGTTAACATGTGCAACAGTCGAAATAATTTCTACTCTTAAAATGCGAAATGCGAGACCATTTCAAAAGTAACAGACACGATCGTTTCGAAATTGTATCAACGGATTTGACCGTTGTGGCTGCTATAAATCCCGGTATAAGCACTTTTGGATTGAAACACATATTACGTAAGTCCATTTGTAGCGTGGGTTCCCTATGCTGGTATTTCAACGGAGACGTCTTCTGATTTCAAGTGCGTGCTGTTTAGACTCAAGGGCTGAGGTAAAGTCGCCAAGGGAATGTTGAGTGTCTCCGAGTGAATAGTAACTATCGGCGGTGCTTCTGTGTTCTTCTCCGAACAGTTTTAATCGAATGTGAAGTGCGTGATGTTTAGACTCAAGGGCTGAGGTAAAGTCGCCAAGGGAATGTTGAGTGTCTCCGAGTGAATAGTAACTATCGGCGGTGCTCTCATGTTCTTCTCCAAACAGTTTCAGTCGAATGTGAAGTGCGCGCTGATCAGACTCAAGGGCTGAGGTAAAGTCGCCAAGGGAATGTTGAGTGGCTCCGATTAAAGAGTAACTATCGGCGGTGCTCGCATGTTTTTCTCCAAACAGTTTCAATCCAATGTGAAGTGCGCGCTGAACAGACTCAAGGGCTGAGGTAAAGTCGCCAAGGGAATGCTGAGTGATTCCGAGTGAATAGTAACTATCGGCGGTGCTCGCATGTTCTTCTCCAAACAGTTTCAGTCGAATGTGAAGTGCGTGCTCATAAGACTCAAGGGCTGAGGTAAAGTCGCCAAGGGAATGTTGAGTGTCTCCGAGTGAAGAGTAACTATCGGCGGTGCTCGCATGTTCTTCTCCAAACAGTTTCAATCGAATGTGAAGTGCGTGCTGATCAGACTCAAGGGCTGAGGTAAAGTCGCCAAGGGAATGTTGAGTGGTTCCGAGTGAAGAGTAAGTATCGGCGGTGCTCGCATGTTCTTCTCCAAACAGTTTTAATTGAATGTGAAGTGCGTGCTCATAAGACTCAAGGGCTGAGGTAAAGTCGCCAAGGGAATGTTGAGTGGTTCCGAGTGAAGAGTAACTATCGGCGGTGCTGGCATGTTCTTCTCCAAACAGTTTTAATCGAATGTGAAGTGCGCGCTGATTAGACTCAAGGGCTGAGGTAAAGTCGCCAAGGGAATGTTGAGTGTTTCCGAGTGAATAGTAACTATCGGCGGTGCTGGCATGTTCTTCTCCAAACAGTTTTAATCGAATGTGAAGTGCGCGCTGATCAGACTCAAGGGCTGAGGTAAAGTCGCCAAGGAAATGTTGAGTGTTTCCGAGTGAAGAGTAACTATCGGCGGTGCTCGCATGTTCTTCTCCAAACAGTTTTTTTGTTATTTCAAGCGCTCGCTGTTTTGTCCGAAGAGCCTCTGGATAGTTCATCTTACTGTGGTTAACTTCACCAAGGTCCAAGTAACACTTCGCAAGTGCCTCATTGTGTAGTTGATTAAAACTGCCAAAGTTGTCATTGTTAGGGGAATTTTCTCTGCATTGCTTCAGTGCTGTTTCATGGTAATTGATTCTTGACTCATAAAGTTTTACAGGGTCTTCAATTTTATTGAAACTCGTGAGTAGATCAGCAACATTGCGATAAAAGCTGAACAGACCAAGTGAACCTGGAACCTCTGTTTCGATTTCCTTTAGTATTTGGAGAACAACGTTGAACATGTATTGCTTGGTCTCAGTATCAGAGATAAACTCTCCTGCGCTACTTAGAAGAAAAACAATTTCAAATTTTAGCGGTTGATTAGGCAAGATGCCCGGGTCTTTTTGGAGATTTGTTCTATCGTCAGTTTCCTTTGTTTTAGTTTTCATCGGTGGAATGATAAGAAGTTGCGAGTCTCCCGCTGCGCTGCATTCTTGGAGTGCCTTGTTATAAAAGTAACTCACACTTGAGGAGTCGTTTAGGGACTGATAATAAACAACCAGAAACTGAAAAATAACAAGCCTAAGAATTGTCTGCTCTGGGTTGTTGCAATTGTCCAGTAATGAAAGAGCCTCATGTAAGCAATGGACTCCGCTCTTCGTGTCTCTGGTAACAAGCTGATAGATACCTAAATAGCACATGTGCTTTCCCTTTTCGTCAGTAGGAAATGGGGAAGATGAGGCTTGAATTTCATTCCTTTTAGAGAGAAGCTGCATCGTGTTTCCTTCTGGTCCCCAAGTTACCTCAGCGAAAGCTCTGGAAGTGAGTAGCTGTCTGTAATATTTATCTTTCCCATGTAGATTGGATGCCTTTAAAGCTGAATCGTATATGTCATCAAAGTTGATTCCTTCATTCTCAGACCAAAAAAGTGAGACTAGAAACAGCTCCGCTTTCACCAAAACGTCAAAAACACTGTCAGCTGTCTTGGCATCTGAACAACCCTCAATTAGGCTTTGAACAATACTTTGTTTATCTTCATAGAATGCAACAAATGCCGTCATTGAATGGCCGGTAAGAAACTGTTCATTTAGCTTCTGGAAACGTGAAACGTAGAACGTGTTCAAACGTCCCTTTGAGTTAAGAACCGTCTCTTTAAATTCACTTTCTCCCTTTTCTCTTGCAAATGATTGAAGCAGCTTGTGCATTGTGAATGAGCCGGGTTTCGAACTTGAATCAAGAAGTGTTTTCCTCCGAAGGCTTTGTAATAGCTTCCTGGCTTCGGAAACCCTTGTTTTACCCAAAACAGCTGTAGCGACCTCTGTACTGAAATTCTCAGGAAGAATACTCAAGGACACTAGCGCTTCTTGTTCTTGTGCAGTGAGTCTTTGGAAAGATGAGTTAAAAAGAAACTGCAATCTGTGACTGGCTTGATAATCTGGATTGTCCAACATCTCGACGATACTTTCTGTAGGGGACTTCATAAAATCATCTAGAAACTGGCTCGGTGGAACACTATCTTCTGAAATTAATGAACAGAGTAACTTCATCGCTAAAGGTACATGTCCGCAGATTTGTCTGATTTGCGTGCAGTCGGAAGCGTTCGCATTTGGAAGTAACTCATGAACTAAGGTTTGAGCAGAGGCTTCATCTAATGGTCTTATTCTTACACTCTGATGGCCTTGAAAATGCACATTCATAAATTCGAAAGACTCCCTTGTGGTTACAGCGAATGTTACCCTTTGATTTTGCCTGAGAATTTCTTCAAGAAGTTGCATGACCTCTTCCTTCACTTTCGGCAAACCGCTTTCCAATAAGTCATCGGCATTATCAAGAACAAATACAGATCGTTCTGATATATCACTGATAAGTTGGCAAAGCTCATCATCAAGGGAGAGGCGTTGAGTGGATTGTTGCGCATTTGGAGCCGGCTGGCGAACAAAGCTAAGAAGCTTTGAAGTCAGATCTGCTTTGGAATGAAGTCCTCGTAATGAAACCCAACAGACAGGGAGTCCTTCAGATTGGAGAGTGTGTCCCACTGCAATTGCCACCGATGTTTTCCCGAATCCAGGTGAACCCCAGATCGACACCAGTCGGGTAGATTCGGAAGACACGTGACTGATGATCTCTTTGCACTCGCTCTGACGCCCAGTGAAGTTGGGAACCATTGAAGGAAGACAGGTTCTTCGTAGAGTTCGTTTTGTACCTTCAAAAAGGCAATACAATTAAGAACATTTATAGCATATTTGTTTCCTTGCATATTTTTACATCACGATTTTCATAACCTTAGTTCCAAACGGAAACATAAAGAATGATTCGTTCGACAATCATCTTGGAAAATAAGTTAACTACCCAAAATTCGACGTTCCTATGTTTGTATTTTTTAAACAAACAATTTATCGCGTTGTGTCTCGTTAAATTTAGTGTCGCTGTAGCGTGATTTTTTCACCCTAATCTTGTCGCGGTGCAGCCTGTGAACAGGCGCCTTTTCGACCACCTCACCGCCAAAAGCCTGAGTCTCGACCAATCATATCGCAGGAAATCATATAGTTAGAATTGTCTATGGCCCTGAACCACTTGATTATTTGAGTGATTTCTACAAGACCCACAGAGTACCACTAACTTTACTTTTACTCAAAAATTACCTGCATGATCTGTAGAGACAAGACAACTTTGTTGAGAGGATTGTGAACAAGAGCAGGATGGCTCTGGTGATTTGTTTCGTGCTACCAAATCCCGCAGATCTGACCAAGTACCTAGGGGTTAATGTTACAAAACATAATCATCTCCACGGTCCCAAGAACACAGGAAGAAACAGGAGCGATAAGCTAAAAGGGCTAGCAACTCAAACCCACTGCACTGACTCCAAAAAGTCACTAAGATCAGAAGGAGCTCGCTCGAATAAAGTAAGCTTGATTACGTCTAAGGCTCGGAGACATTTTCACATTAACAACACACTAACGGGTTAAATTAATGGGGAGTATTTGGAAATTGTGTCATGTACCAATATGACACAACTACACATGAACATACACTAAGTAGCCTGCAACTTTTACTTCATGTTGAAATATGGATTTTGTGCACGAGTAACGTATCTAAACAACAGATTGTTTTCTTGCCATGAGATCTAAATTCCTATCGGCAAGATGTCGTGCACATGTACAAACGTTTCTCATTGTTAGGTTAACTTGGCTATCGTTACCTTGACAGTGAGGCCACCGTTTGAACACAACAGGGTCATTCAAAATTTTGATAACTAAAGAAGCAGCATTAGCACTTGCAAAGGGACTCCAATTTTCACTGTCATCTGCGTACTTGGAGATTCCTTTTACCACAAGCCATTCAACTTGCTGGTCAAACGCCGCTGTAAAAAGTCCTGCAACAGAACCAGAACTATTGCTCATAAACATGGATATATTAGCTGATAAAATGAGAAAATTGATAAAAGAAGTGTTTTCTACACTGAATGATAAGACTCATTTTTCAAGAATAAATAGCTTTCTGCTTTTCGAGAATTTTCAAAATTTTCAAAATTAAAAACAGCGATATCGACTCACAATCAAGAAGTGGTGAGTTATGGTGGGCAAAATGCTCCCGAGGGAGTAGCATTTTATCGCTGCAGACCCTGTTTTTACCTTCAGCAACTGCAACAAGGCCTGCCGTTCTAAGATCTAGTTCCAGGTTGTTCAAAACGTTGATAGCGCTATCCACCTTTTGAACAACCGAGGCCAGGCTGTTTAGTTACAGCAGGTGCTGACCATCAGAGCAGTGTTTCATTGTCTTAATTGTAAGACAGAATGACGCGCCAACATTTACCTATTGTGGCCACCTCGCTCAAGGTAGGGGCCAAAAACGCAATAAAATACCCTCACCTTCACCTTCCGTGTCAATCGCCACTGCCTGAGGATACCGTTCAGCCAGTTCTTTACGCCGAGATTCAGCAGTAACTAGCTCTGGGCCACTCAAAAGCTCACCATTGCTATGTACTTTGATTTCTTGATCTTCCGGGTTCTTCAAAGGAGCCTCCCAGCCATGTGCTGAATCCTTGATGAGGTCAAGGAAACGTCTACTAACAAAGGTTCTAATGCCAGTTGACTGTTCTTGATTGTTTGTCACTACCTTGGAGCCATATGTTGTCAATTTTGCCGAAATAACAACATCTCCCAACTTGGTTTTCTCAGGGTTAAGCCCACTGCACGTTCCCACAGAAATAACTCCTTTGGGCTTGAGCACAGTGACAGCGTTTTTGGTAGTTATGAGAGAACCACCAGGACCACTGGAACCTTCATTGCATCTCAATAGGGCAAGTGTTACTTTCTCCTCTTGGCTTTCACCCGCGTCCTCGAAGTAAACGTAACCGAGACCATCAAACCAACATTTGAATGGATTGTTCATTTGCATGTAGCAAGCTGAGAATTCACAATCCTCAACGGTGAGTAACAGAATATCGACAGGAAGATGTGCATCATTTGGATGTTTTGTTGGCGATTGGATTTCTCTCATGAGTGGAAGATTAGCACTAAGCTGAGGTGGGTCTATACTGATGTCGCCATGCTTCCTCTTACTTCCCCTATTTTCAACATTAGATATATGGCCATCCTTTGAATTGCTGCCAAAGTTCTTTGCAGTTTTTGACATTTCTTTCAACTCAGAATTGAGAAATGTTCCTGTACAACAACAGAACAAAGCAAAAACACCTTACTTCTCGACATGCAGACATTAGCCTGCGGACAGGCTTACAGTCGGACGGCGGAGCCATATGAAATTGCCGGCGCCCCTCCTCCGAGCCAGGAGCCTGTTCGCAGGCTATGCATACATAGCCATTTGCATGAGGTCTGTCCCCTTTGAATACATATTCACCGGATGCCCATAACAAGAGGGGAGTTCAAAGGCGAAAAGGGAGAAGCTCAAACGCAAGGTGCAAAAGAGTCAATTTGACCTTAGTTCTGCCAATTTATACTGTGCAAATCTTGTTGGATAAACTTATAAACATTAACGTCGATCCGCCTGCGATCTAGTTAACGCGTTTGCCGTGGTAAAATTCTGTTCTCAACACAGTACTGACAGGCAGCCTTCACATCTAATATGAAAACATGATAAACGGATTCCCAGTTGCCGTTTAGTCCCACAACACCACTAAACCGCACTCAAACAAGAGGGGAGGGAAATAGACTGCGAGCAGTCTCTTATTTTTTGCGTTCGACGATAGGAGAACGCAGTCCTAATCTTGGGATTCCTGTGGTCACCTATCACGTGATTTCGCCGGCGTGAAGAATCGAGATTTTTTGGGTGGGCGATGTGCAAAATCTGCGCCATTTTGAATAATAAGAACTATGCGCACGCATCTATTTCTTTTTATCAAGAGCGCGGGCTACAAGTGGAGTGAAATTACTTGAGACGACACTTGAGACCACGTTTTTCTGTTTTTGTTCGTGCCGTCCTTCGTGCTTTCTTCTGCCTTTGCTGTTTTTCGCAGTGTTTTTTTTTTTTAAAGTAAGAATGATTTAATCCCAAAGTCCCTAGATCCTTAGTCATAATGTTCACCGATCCCGAAAACGCGTTCACTCTAGTCATACACATGGCCTTAAAAGTGACCTTATCTTAACTTTGCATATTTAAAAGCCTAACGGAATTTCCTACTTGTCAAACTAAATGTCCTAAATCACTTGATAAGATCAATGAATGAAAATATTGAAATGAACCGATTTCCGACAAACATCGTTTCTTCTTTCAGCTGTTGTAACAAACATATCGAACGCACTCTGTTAATCTGTGATTACTGCTAGTCTTTAATCAGTCGAGCGCGATCGATGCGGTGTAATCTTTGATCTGCCGATTTGCCGCCTTTGACACCTATTTGATTGATAGTTTCGCCCAGTTTGTAAAACGATACCATTGTGTTGGGTCGTGTTTACCTGTGAAAACATTCTCGTCCCCAGAGCCGCATGACTCTCTTAACCGCCGGAGCCTGAGTACGAGAGTCAAGTGGCTCTGGGGACAGACAATACGGAAGTCCTAGAATCTAGGACTTCCGGTTGTTCTGCGCAGGCTCAGAGTTTTTTCAAAATGGCGTACGTGTCTTCAATATGCATGAAGAACACCGTAGAAGAAAAGGCAGGATTCTGGCTGTCTCATTTCAGAAGTTGGAGGTTTATCTTTTCGCGAGGAGTAGTTAGATGTTATCGTCAAACTTTCGGCAGTTTGCGAGTCGTGGATATGGTAACAATCGTCGTGATTCGTGATCAGATAGCTCAGTGGAGGATTTTGCTTATGCTTTAATAAACAAACTTACTTCAGCTGACATTTAAACGTATCATCAATTAATGGCTAGTCTGGCCGATGCCGAGATTTTTAAGGTATAGATTACAATTTAAGACCACATTTTGAAATTTCTGGGCTATTCCAGGAATCTATTTGAAATGTAAAGGTGGATTTCAATGGAGTTTAGTTAAAATTTAATGGGCACTGAGATACTCATGACCGAGATATATTTGTGTGTAAGGGCTGACCATGATATGTTATTTATTAGATGTTATTTACAGCCAAATATCAGTCTGAATGGTATTTGAATTCACAAATCTTTGACTTCACTAATGAAATCTTTTGGACATTTCAAACTTACAAGTACAATATTTCCCTTTTAAACAAGCTTGACTAGACTGACATTTTGAATTAATCCAAGACTGAACAGAGAAGAAAAATAAAAAGAAACGATGTCGTGTGAAATGTTGAAATATGTGTTGTGGCTTTCTATGCAACTATTTAATAAAATCACTCTTATCATCTACATGACTGTTTTGCTCAGCATTTGCACTGTTATTGCAAAGGTCAAGGGAGATCTACAAGTAGCCCAAAAGTCAAAGAAGCTTGCAGGTGAATCAACCAGTGATAAATTTCACAGCCACTGAATGTCATCTCTTATCACGCTTTACTCTTGGCTTTAGCTTCTTTCACATCAGCTCAGAGGGGGACTAGGATGATTTAGATAAACAAGATGAGTCAGATGCACTCAAAACACAGATACATACATGGCCCACACAGTTTCTATAGCAGAAAGCAAGTTGAGGGATAACTTTACCACATGTACTGATCAGCATTCTGTTAGCCTGTTGCAGGCATTCAGTTACTGGGATTGATGTGGACTGAGGGAAAGCCAAGAAAACTGAGGAAAGAGTAGTAACTTGCAATGGATTTGCTTTGGTTACAATGTAGGGTTCAAGTATGTGCATTACATTCTTTCACATTCAAACTTGGTTTTAAGAGCACTTAGGATATACTTCGAAGCCCTAGTGTGAAACCACTTAATATGATAACTGTCCAAATTCTATTTTCCATAAAAAAATAAACAATAATAAATTGCAATATATGTATGGATACACTTTGTTATAAAAACAAAACAAATTAATTAGAAAAATGAAGTGAACCACCATAACGTTTATTTAACCTTTGGTAATAATACAGTGTCTACAGTGGAATTAAAGGGTCGCAAGACAATCCATCAATGATGGTTAAGGAATATTATCTCAAAAATATATTTTCATATCTGATAAAATGCAGTGCAGTACACAGTCGTTCCCGTCGTTTATACAGGAATGTCATGAAATGGTGAAACCAGATATAATACCCAAAAATTAACAGCTACACGTAATATACTGGAATTCAAGAAGGGTGGCAAACTTTACCACGAAATGTGGATTTTGACAGAAATAATTGAGTACCTTTGAAATTTATAAATGCACATTGCCACAGTTTTAGCAAACCAGACCAGCGATCCAGCTAAATAAGGCGATTCATTAATATGTTCTGATCCACAAAATAGTTTCTCCGGACACTGGCTGAAATTGATAATCGCTACTGGGTCGGTGAAGTTTTGTTGGCCATGTTGTTTTTTCGTCCAGCCAAAGGAATCCTCGATCAAACTTCTTGCTCTATTAAATTAACAAACTATAGCATTTAAAAACGCACAGTCTTTGTCGTTAAAAAATCAACATAGTGATTCCCAAGTATAAGCGTCCCATTCCAATATAAATGCAAGCTACAAAGCGATTTTTCGACTGAATTCTGCAGAAAATGATCACTAACTCGATTTCCCGGTAGTGTGACCTAATCTTTATTTTTTACTTCCGTTTTAGATTTTATTGTTTTCAGACTAGCCAATCAAATCCTGCGTCCCCAGAGCCCGTTGACCCTCGTACTCAGGCTCCGGCGGTTAAGAGGGTCAAGCGGCTCTGGGGACGAGAATGCTGTGAAAAACAAACTCGAACACGCGGTCGTGTATCTGTCTGCGCGAAGCTATTTTTTAATTTTATTCAACTGTGAATGACTAAACTGTTCGAACGATCCAGTAGTATAAAAATAGCTAGGCTAAACACGACTCCCACTCGTCGCAAAAAAGTATTAAAAGCCTAAAGTATAAAGCTTTCCCAGTAAGACTTCAGAGAGAATTACGGCTGTATATCACAGTTTTGAATTTGTTCTCTTCGATGATATTGACCTTTTGATCTCGGCGGATTATCTCTCAAATTGATAGGAGGATTCATGCTGTCCAGAGCCGTTAGAATTATTATATTCCTTTATGCCGTTGTTCGTGCATTGTGGTCTCTTTGGCTCACTTTTGTTGCGAGATAAATACTTATCGGCTAAAGTTTGTTATCGCTTTGAAAGTGCCAAGATCGTCAAATTTCTCAGGCCGTGATTTAAATAATGCTCCACATAAGAACTATAGTAAACTTCATTGTTCTGCGGCATTGGCTCTTTTCCACATAGAATATCTTTGGTTTCAAGAATAGAGGAGGATCTGATGGTTCATAATTTTATCTCATTATTAAAATAAAGAAAATCCGTTTGCGTCAAATAAATTTTAGGAAATGTTCGTGCTTAACCAATCAGAATAGTAGAAGACAATAGCTAATAATTTTGCTTCTTTGATGATGTTCCCCGAATACAATATCTTTTAAAACTTGCAAGTTGTGCGATTGGGTCTCAAACTACTTTAAACCTTAATGCACCTTAACCTTAATGCACCTTGAACCTTAACGTTTTAGCGATTTTTGAGTCTAGGCCAATGAGACCACTAGTTGAAACAATGAAAAAAGTTTTAAAAAAGCCGTAGTGTACAATTCCACTGCAATGAAATCATGAATTCTTGCAATAATTTTTAGCTCCTTAGTTAGTTCTGTAATTGAGTAGTGTGTCTCAGTGGAGCTAGGATAAACCTCCGTTATTTTGTATTAAAAAAGTGTTTGATTTGGCATCCAACAGATTATTGTGAGTAAACATCCGTCGAGTATTTCTCTTGCAAAGACAAAGCTTTGGTTAATTAGACTTTTACCGAATCCGGTCGGTAACACCGCAAAAACATATTTTCCAGCCAGAAGAGAGAAAAAACACGGCTTCTTCTTGCTCAGTTTTTCATCGCAAAAACGTTTCAACACCTCCTTCCTGCGAAAACATTTGCCATAATTATTCCGATGGGACTGAGATGACTTTGTTGACAGACTGACAGGCAACCGACCAATCAGCGTTTTACGTTTCCCTGAAACGCAAATTCAAAGAACAAAGAAACCTCCGCTGTCGCCCTTTTTACCTCCCTCGCCCCAATCCCTTCTCGTTTTTACAGCAATTTGCATAATAACAAGTGTACGCTCTCGCGCGTGGCACTGAGGAGAAAAGGGAATAAAATGGCTTGCCTTGTTGTTTAGGAAACTGCTTTGACGTAATCCTTTGTAGTGAGTAAGCGGTCACGTGACTTGTTCACAAAACGTTTTTCACTTCCCACGCTGAAAACCGTGTTCCCAGGGTCTAAGAGAAACTCTAGGCACGAGGTTGTCCGCATTGATGATCATGCTGGGAACAGTGTATTGCCTTTTTTTACCTTTGAGTAAATCAGTTCTGATCTTTTTGCCGACCATTTTGTTTTAAGTTATAAATGTCACACGAAGCTTGCCATGGGCATTTTAGCCTATATTTGTCCATGCCCTTCACCGTACCCTACAGTTTACGTTACTTGTCTATGACGGGAGTGCTCGTCGGAAATTTTCGTAAAACACCCTAAAAGATACCAGAATCGCGTTTGATGGGCGTGGCACAAACGGATATTTACTCCTAAGAGGTATCAATTCTAAAACAACACATGTCATATCCCGCCATATGATTATCATTTTTTTTCGGATCAATACCCGAAAAGGTACCGCGATAATTATACAGGTGATCATTTCAGATTTTAGCACCCCAAGCGGTACCAATCTACAATTTTGAACTCGCCATTTTTTATGGGGTTTCCCCCTTCCCTCGGGGCTCAAATCAGAATGCTGATAACTCTTTTCAATGTAACTAATGCATAACGACCCAGTGTTTTGAAATTCAAGTCGTTGATCCGCATTTTTTTCATTTAAAAATCACGGGTTAAATACCTCTGCGAACTTATCGTACAGATACAATTCAAATGAAAAGCAACAGACGACACACACGTTTGGGTCCTTTGCAACAGATCAACAGACACAGTTCTGGGAAAGGCTTATTTTGTTAGCCGAAATATTTGGCCGCTAAATAAATCAGCCCATTGCCGTAGAGCCAGCCTTGCATTCAGTTTGTCCTATACACTTCAGGTGACGTCTGGCTCGAGCATCTCTACATAGAGATCCAGCAAAACCGAACCAGTGCATTTTACTTATGCGTTGTGTGGACCTCTGCATTCAGTACTACGAGTACGTACGAGTAACATACGAGTACATACGAGTAACATACGAGTAACATACGAGTAACATACGGGTAACATCCGGCAAAACCGAACCAGTGCATTTTACTTATGCGTTGTGTGGACCTCTGCATTCGAACGTTTCTACAGTTCAGTCATCACAAGTTCAGTTATCGGAATTTAATCGCTGTTCAATCCGCTCGATAAAACGACTTACGAGAGCATAATTATGCTCTTCGCTCTACTTTCCTGAGCGAACATACAAAACTCCAGAAATTAATTAATGGCGGTGGAGGAGGGGGGTGGTGTTGGGAGCAATAAATGGATTCCTTGTCATCCAAGAAGTTCTACTTGTGGAAAGTTTTATAAAACAAATGACACAAGTCTAGAAGGTGCCACAATATCTACAACTTTGGCATACTTGGTAGTCCACCCCTTTTAAAAATACAACAATGTATCCTAACCCTAAAAGGTACGTGACCATCCAGTCCATATTATGTTTTTGAAGCGAGTCAGTCACAAGACGATTTCCATTTAAAATCATGTATTCTAATTAATTTTCTCGAGATCTTATTGGATAAAACACATCATACAGTACATCCTCGTTATTTCAGCAACCTTGAAAACAAGCAAACAAACAAGTCAAAGATTGATCAGGTCTAAATGGTAATTTTTCAGGGTCCCAAAGGGGGGTGTGGGGGGGGGGGGGTCCTGTAGCCCTGGAGCCCCGGAGCCCCGGAGCCCCTTACGGTTGGAGTCGGTGGCGCCGATGGGCTGGAGGACCTCGTATCCCTGCACAGTCCTTGCACATCGTCTTATACCCATTAGAGTTAATAATAATAATAATAATAATAATAATAATAAAAATTCTTTTATTCACAATTTAAAAAATATCTTAATTACAAAATATAAAAATAAAAATAATTGATAATAACAATTCAAAATTCTATAAAATTACAAATTCCATGATGCAGAGATATTAAAATTATACAATCGAATAATAATAATAATAATAATAATAATTTTTAATAATAATAATTAACTTTATTAAAAATTTATTAAAATTTTTTTTAAATAATTACAATTATTAATCTACTAAAATGCTAAAAATATTCATAATTACAATCCATAAAATATCGTAAAAGTGTTACTAAAAAAAAATTTCAATAATTTCAATAATAATAATAATAATAATAATAATAATAGCATTTATTTAAACACGATAAAAATTACAGCGGAGCTGATGTGGTCGTATATTAAAATACTAAGAATTAAGATAGATACTATTTACATCAATATATATTTACAGCAATGAATACAAATACAAGTTAACTAAGCCACTTATACTATGTACATTAATAAATAAAAATAACAATTAATTAAGCGATTTTTTAAAAAGGAACTTGTCAGAATGGCTCTAGTTGTGTTGTCGAGAGAGTTCATAGAGATGTTGCTTGGTAGTATACAGATTTACGATAAAAGTCAGTGTTGGGCTTAGATATTGCGAATGACATTTTTCTTCTTAAATTATATTTACAGTCGTAACGTAACTAAGGACGCTTGAAGTCGCCCACACAGCATCCGACAGTTTTTGCAGCTGCTGTGGGTGCTAAGAGGATGTGTTCAGGCCAGTTCAACCCAAACAATAACAGCCATTGTCCTTTAACAGAGGCACTTCTGCACTTCTGACATTTGCGAGGATTGTCTGGAATATAACACTGCTTCCCCCTCAATGGCAGATATTCGCTTTTTGTTTGTATTACTGATAATACAGAGAATGATCAATTTCGCGAACTGGCCACACTTCTGTAATTGCTAGGTCTAGTATGGTTTCATGCTCGATCCATGCCCACTAGCTATCACAGAGAGGATTATTGATCTGTTACCAGAATCTAAAGATACTTGTTTTTCCTGTTTTGCGTAGGATTGTTAGCACTATAAAGAAAGGTTCTTATTACAACAAGTCGCACGGGATAAGTTTCCTGACTATTCGTGACGAATTCAGGAAGTATTTGTCACCGTTTGTTGAAAATGTGAATCAGTCTTAAATCAGGTGGCGCTTCAAATGAGAGTTGTGACTTAGCAATCCCCCGACTTATTAGACAGACATGCAGGCTGGAAAACGCTTTGTTCCAAGAGGAGTTACATTTAAGGTTCAGATCCGGTTCTCGGGGGGTAACAAAGTGCATCGGTGGTTTAATTTTCTGTTCGGCAAGTGGAGGGCCTGAGTTTATGTTATTATAGTTTTTGCCTGGTACTTGAAACAGGCCTTATCCTCCAAACAATTCAGATTTCTTTGCTATTTTATTCAGCGTAGATTGATCTTCCATCCAAAAAGCGATGTTTACAACGGGAATTTGTTCGATTATCCTCACATTTAGACGGGTGTCAGTAAAACGCGGGGTCGAGGCCGGGGTCGGGATGGGATTAGGTCTAGGATTAGGTATGGGATTAAATATAATCCCTTTACCTAATCCTAACACTATGCCTAATCCCATACCTAATCCTAGACCTAATCCCACCCCGACCCCGGCCCCGACCCCGCGTTTTACTGACACCCCATTTAGACAGTAGCTAAGTTTAATAATAAATACAGTCGAACCTCTCCATACGGACACCTCTCTAATACGGACGGTTTCCTATGTACCGACAAAATTCTCATACATTTCCTCTAAAAAAACCTCTATAATACGGACCCACTTTAAAACGGACAACGTACACTAAATCTCGGCCCTTGGTAGCAAATTCATACACATTTAACCTCTTTATTACGGACACTTACGGTGAGTACCATTTCCTGTCGGCGGTTACACAAACATTCAGCGATACCATTACCCAGAAGATGTCAAAATGTTAGTTTTCAAAACTTACATTTACAAATGCAAATACAATACAGTGTAATCGAAAATACTCGGTGGCAATAGCCAATTCAATATTCTGCATACAGTGCAGTTCAAAAGCTCACAAACCGGCAACGACTTGCGAAGGCTGTCCAGAAGAACATTACAGACTTTTACCTGTAAACTATTGCTACACCTTTGTTAGAATTGTATTTTTGTAATACGATGTACAGTCGGACCTCTATTAAGCGGCCACCTATTAAGCGGCCACTCTCCATTAAGCGGCCACTTTCCAAAGTCCCGAATTATTTGTCAGCAAAGTGCTGTATTCGATACCTCTATTCAACGGCCACCTCTATTAAGCGGTCGCGGCCACCATTTTGCTGTTGCAAGTTTAGTATTTACTGTTTTTTTACCTCTATTAGGCGGCCAGCAAATTATCTTTTCAAGCGAAATGGTGACAGATAATATGAAGGCGATAACTGATAACAACAAGAGCTGCAATTTTGAGCCAAATTTTTTACAGACTATTGATGCAAAAAAGGCCTAAGAAATTTGATGTTTTGTTACATAGATTTGCATATTTTTCTGTACATATTCAACACTAAAAATACTGTACTTATCGAGTACATGCTCTGTGTTAGAGCTAGAACTTTGCACGGGCTTGAAATGCGCAAATACAAGGCACTTAATTTTTTGTTTCAATGATTTTTGCATTTATCTTTACATATGTTCACTTTTCAACAAGCGTTTTGCTATACAGAGGCAATAAAATGACGTTGACTGCCATTTCTATCCAATTTATATTAACCTCTATTAAGCGGCCAGTTTTCAAAGTCCCGAGGGTGGCCGCTTAATAGAGGTCCGACTGTATTAAGTTCCTAGGTGCTGTATTTCGTTTTGTTCCAAAATTCGTATGTACAGCATATAACTGAAAAGTACAATAAAGTTAATCAATTTAGATTCAGAAATTCACAAGACAGTTAATTTTGGACCTGATTTTAGTTACTGAACACTCTAAACTGTCAGTGGAGACTTAAAGGTGACATCATCATAGTGACCACACCTCTCTAATACGGACACTTCGCTCTGTCCCTTCGGTGTCCGTATTAGAGAGGTTCGACTGTAATAATAATAATAATAATAATAATAATAATAATAATAATAATAATAATAATAAAACATGTCGGGAAACTTTAAGTATCTGAAAACGTTTTCGTTTAGAGCCATTTCCGCGCGTTTTAATACTCCAGTTTTTTCTTCGCCCTATTTCGAAAATGTTCTGTAACTTTTCACTAGCCTGTACAGGCTTCTTTTTGGGGAATTGGGTTAGGTTAAAATCGGCGAGCAAAGCGAGCCGAGCGCCTCGCTTCGCTCGCCGATTTTAACCTAACCCAATTCCCCAAAAAGAAGCCTGTTCACAGGCTACTTTTCACTAAAATTGAATATGGGAAAACGAAGACACGTTATTTTAGCGCTTCCGGTCATAAAGCCAGAGAACAAATCAAATTACCCTAGAAAAATATTATAATCGCTTTGAGTTGTAGATTTCAAAAGGTGATTCAAGCGCTCGCATTTAGACTTCGTAAACAATTCGGCAAGTCATTTTATTAGAAAACAAGAGGCTAGCTGGTAGCCTGTACTCATGCGCTTTCATAAGAACGTTTTATGGTTTATTTTAACTGGGTCACGCACCCCTTCCCTCTGAAAGAATTTTGCGTGACATGTAAGTCTTGTTTTGTTTACATAATATCATATCATTTATTACGACTGAATTTACAACTGAATTTAAACACGTTTTATAAGTATTTCTCTAAATCTAGCGACAACGCAAACAAAAATTCAATCACAAATTGATATCAACATAAATTCTCATCGAAAAATGTAATTTCTTTTCCGGTGAAGTCCAAATGCTTGTGGCTTGACTCGGCTGTTTGAAAACAAGAACGTGATTACGGGCACGCCGAAATCTCGAGGTCGCGTGTCAACCAATCAGACCAGTGAAAGTCGTCCCGCGGGATACGGGAAACTTTAAAAAAACAAGGCAATTTGTGACTACAAAAAGCGGGACGAAAAGAAACCCTACCGAAACCTTGACTCATGCTGCTATGCGCATGAGTAATAAAAGGTATGCTCTATATAAGCTTTAATTTGATGTGGGAGTTAATTGAGACGCTCAGGAAGTTGCCATTGCGTGACATTGTTTGTCCTGTTCGTCGGCTTCTAGTATACTTTGCTTAGTGACATTTTTTGGGGAGTACAGTTACACAGACTCCTTTTATGAAAACATTCCGGGGGCGTTTTATCAAGAGCTGTGGGTACTAAAACCAGTTAAAACCAAACGCGAGTTTCCTTCGCGACGAGCAGCAATTCCCGATACTTCCCTCAACTTTATTATCGTGCAGTGAGTTTAGAAAAATCAATGTTTACTCCCGGGCACCGGTTATTAAAGTTTCACGCGATGTCCACAGTTGCAGCTACCGTGGTACCCCGAGCGGGGGGGGGGGGGGGGGAGGGGGTACTCCCCCAAAATACCTATACCGGTATGTGCCGCCCAACGGGGTCGTGATTTTGGGGCTCCTGAACTAGAACAGGGTGTCCATTTTAGAGACGTTTCCTAGAACGGGTATAATATTTCAAACGCACGAAAGCTTCAAATTATCAGCAGCCACTTTTTCTAGAACGGGGTATTAAAAATTGACCATATGTTATGTTATGTTATGTTATGTTATGTTGTTATGTTATGTATCATTTTGAGTGCAAACTCTTTCTAAAACGGGTTCCAAATTTGGAGACCCGGGCGGCACATACCCACCCAAAATATACCCGAGTACCCCCCCCCCCCCCCCCCCCCAGGCGTGGTACCTTTTAAGGTTGTGAATGAGGCAAAGCGGAAGATCTGTAGTATTGTTTTCTAAAAGTTAGCTCAAGTAGTAGACTTCTAAAATCAAATGATCTCATTGCCGCCCCCCCCCCCCCTCCTGCCCCTCATCCATTGTATAAAAAAATCATTCCGTCTGGAGCCCCGTGAATTACACTCTGGATGTGTGTAATTTGTGATTTGGATGGTTTGGAGCCAGTTCAGCATGATTTGTATGATTTGATCAACAGAGATCGATTATAAAATTGTGCATTTAGCAACTTGAGGCAAACCTTTGTTTGAATCAAGTTTGAGATACAGGATCTTCACTGTCCTGTTGCGTTTTCGTCCCAAGGGGGGGGGGGGGGGGGGGGTGGTACTCCCATATATGTAGAGCTATATAGGTATGTGCCGCTGTGAAGGGTATGGTTTTCAGGCAGTTTAGTCTGGGATAGGGTATAGTAATCAGAGATTTTTGGTCTAGAATAGGGTATCATTTTCCGCGAAACTGGTCAGTTGCGTGAAAAATTTAGTTTAGACAAGGTTTACTGGCAAATGGCATTTAAAAATCGGTACGGCGGGCAGTACGGCATTTTTACTGACCCCTGTTAAGTAATAACTATGATAGTAAACACTTTTCTGGAAAATAGCGAGTCTGGAATAGGTTTAGGATAGGGTAGGGTTTTTCAGTGTTTAGTCTAGAATAGGGTTGCAAAATGCAGCTAAAATGGTCTAGTATAGGTTAAGGGTCTCAGAGTCCCAGCGGCACACCCCCACCCAAAAATTTCCAGAGTAACCCCCCCCCCCCCCCCCCCTGGGTTTCTGTCGGCAAAACTGAAGGTCCTTTATCAGTTTTGACGCCACTGGGCGTAAAACAATCTTCCCATTAAATGGCATCTGTCTTCTGGCTACGCGTGTTCCTAAATTTTTGAATTAGTCTTCATTCACAGCATTTCCTTTCTCAGTGGTTGAGAATTTGATTTCGTTTGCGTAGCACTCTTTAAAGCCAAGCTTAATTATGTTTATAACACGCGTAGTTAAATAATTCATGAACCATTACAAAGTTTACCTTTTCTTTTAAAAAGATATCTGCTGCACCAGCACCTTAATGAACGCCACCAGAATTGTCAGTCATCAAGGAATCACGAACATTGTACGACATAACTATACTACTGTCTCTGAAACTCTTACGATTAAAATTCCGAGACAAAGAATGCAACTGAAACCCAATATTAGGGGAAATTTCCCCAATTCTTAATAGAAAGGAAGTTGAAATTCCAAACAAATTACGTCAGAGGCGGAAATATAAATAGATGTGAGGCCGAGAGGAAATGGTCCGAGCCAAAGGTGGGGTTCTAAATTTTAAAGCCAATTTTCTCCTAGCAAAAAGAGAGAAGAAGGAACAAAATTCAAGGCCGTTGGTTGAATTTCACGGAGCACCTTGCAGACTAATCTTATAATATGGTGACATGGATGCGAGAGGAGAGAGAGCGGGTGGAGGCAATATTAGACAATTACACACATAAAGTAGTCAAGTTAGTCCACTAGCAACCTGAGAAAGAACTTACCAGTTCCATTCTATGAAAGAAACTTTGCTTTACACTGGGCGTAAATGAATTTGACATTGGAAACCGAGTTCTGGTCACTTGCAATTGCATGAGGAGGTTCCTCTTTCAGGAAAACTTCACGCACAGGCATCCCAAGGTCACGGTTCGTATACTGTCCGTTGAGAAATTACAAGAATTTGTATGGGAATTACTAAAGGTAAAAAAAATTAATGTTTATTTGCCAATAAATTAATTAACATATCAATAAAATACTTACTGTTGCCATTTTCTGCCTGGAATCTTGTAGTGGTAATTTTATGTGACTTTTCTTACGCCGTCCTTTCTTCCTAAGACGAGTCAACCAGAAAATGGCAATAGAAGGCCTTTTTATTGATACTCTATACAATTAATTAGCAAATAACCTTACATTTTTTCTACCTGGCAATTCCCGTCCTTGTATAAATTTTCAGTATATAAGCTTAACCTAATTCATTGGCAATTGGTCATTGGCAAAAACAATTGGTCCGTATTACGACTATTACCAATGATACAAGGGAGTTTAAGCAGCGACGACGGTAACGCCAAGGAAAACGTCACTTGAAAAAAGGATTCTTGCTATTTTAAACTACTTTGCAGTTGTTCCAATTTGTTTAGTTTGTCTCATGTGACTGGATTATCCAGGAGCTGAATTTGAAGGGATGGCTTTCCGGTTCAAATGGAGAAAGGAAAATTAACCGTCGTGTGTTCACGTTCTCCACAAAACCTATAATTTGATCATTTGACGTTGTTGTTTTGCAGCGAATGGCAAAGAAATGTACCAAAATGTAAAATGCACGTGCAGAGGCATTGTTTCTCGACTTTCTCGCTGCCGTCGCCGTCGTGGTTGCTTAAGCTCCCTTACACTATAACCGTGACGGACCTCTGGTTCACGAAAACGTTTGGAGACTGGCACTAGACAAGTTTGGCGCCTGTCTATTATTGCTCGCCTGTTTGCTGAGATCAGTGAAAAGTGTGAAAATAATTTATACCTGTAAGCTTTATATGTCTAACTGCAGTGAAAAATATCCGTTTTGTTCGAAAGAAGAGCCAATTTGACTGAATGAGATGCAGTGGAGTTACTAGAAAGCTATACAAGAAGTTGACAAATGCAAACACGGGAAAACTGGAGTGAATTCGTCCAAGGTATATCAGCCACTAGACATTCAGCTAAGCTTTATATTTTCATAACTAGCTAGTTTTTTTAGGCCTGCGCTAGGATTTCCATGCATTAGTTATTTAAAAATGACTACAAAGCAAAAGACTGAGAAGGTGCTGTTACAATGTAAAGTACTCGTCCTACAATTTGCCTAACAATTCGTTCAAATTTTTCAGTGATCGGGTCAGTGAATCAAGCATGCAACAACAACAACCAACAGGAAAAATCTGAAAATCATTGCAATATTTAACACTTATAATAATGACTGGTCCCAAGGGAAACAGTGAATTTTGTTTCCTGAGACTGAATTCTCAGGAAACATCGAGTTTCGATTCACTGTTTCCCGAGGAATCAGTCATTAATAGGCCATTTCCGAGTTGCCTTTAGCCTCTCTATCAAAGCGAGGCTAGGTGCAAAACCTTTCATATGAAAATGAGTTTTCATTCACATGCAAATACGTTTTATTTGCATGTTATTTGCGCTTTGACAGAGAGGCTAAAGGCAACTCGGAAATGGCCTATTGATTTGCTGTATACACTGTATATAGCAACACAGAATCTTATCATAGCCATATTCATGCCACCTTTTGTCATGGTCTGATCACTAGTCACTGTTACCCTCTGACATAAAAAAATTTGCCAGCTTTTGCAAAATAATGTTGCCCGCTCATGGATGTTTAGCGGGAAACTGTTTGTTTGATTGTATTGAGAAAATCTCCAGCTATATGACAATATAATTTTAGTCATGATCAGTTACTGCAATGATTGTAGAAAGCAGAACTGAATTCTAAAGAAGATTAGCTCTCTGTAACTACATGTTGCAGCAGCTTGTTTTGCAAAGATTTTACTCTTTGGTTGCTATGTAGACATTGAATGCAAGCAAAGACTACAAACAAGTTAAAGTTTGATCAGGACTTTATTTTAATTTTTCATGGAAGAAAAAGAAAGTCATTTCATAAAAGCCAGTGAAGGTGAGATTTAAAAATTTGGTGGTCAATGCAGTGCCAGAAAACAGCAAAGAATCCACAATATAAATTAATGCTGTCAATTCATTTACAACTGAAGTCTGTTTGGGAAATTAACGAGAGTGCTGTAAAATAAATAAACCCATTACTGGCTTGCTGGCCTATCGAACTATAAATTGCCGCTCTCTTAACATGCTGTTACAATAATTAATGTAACACTTTTTTGTGCAACTTGTTGTTGCAAGTTGCTTGCTTATTTATTTCAAGCATGTTTGAGGTTGGCGGGAGGGAGGCTTAATAGAGAGGGGGCTTATTATAATAATAGGGAGCTTATGCAACAAGGACGGCAACGCCGAGGAAAACATCACTTGAAAAAAAGGATTCACGCTATTTTAAACTACTTTGCAATTGTTCCAATTTGTGTAATTTGTCTAATATGACTGGATTGTCCAGAAGCTAAATTTGTAGGGTCAGCCTTTAAGTTCAAATAGAGAAGGGAAAATTAACCGTTGTGTGTTCACGTTCTCCATGAAACCTATAATTTGATCATTTGATGTTATTGTTTTGCAGGGAAGGCAACAAAATGTACATGTACCAAAATGTAAACTGCATGTGCATAAGCATTGTTTTCGCTCATTAAACCCGTTGTTTTGTGCCGTTCTCTCTGCCATCACCGTCGTGGTTGCATAAGCTCCCTAATATTTAATAGAACACAATGTCATCCGAACTTCCTGCACATGAATAAACGTCCATAAACCATACTTTGATCGATGAATAACGTGTTATACATTCATGATTACCGTAAATACGATTATTTTTAAGTTCAAGTACCGTAATATTTCTACCAAAGCTTGCAAATACAGCATTTGACTGTGTGCCTGGATTGGTATATAATGTACCAGTAAGACAGTCTGTTGTTTGTTGTTTTGGTTGTGAAGGAGAAGGGAGGGGGGGGGGGGGGTGTTAATAAATTTCTTGCTTCAAAAAGCGGGGATTATTAGAGAGGGGCAGCTTAATAGAAGATTTATGGTATTATGTTTTTTGAAAATATCTGTGTACTTAATCAGCTGTTAAGTTGTGTTTTAATATGTAATGTTTAGCTCACTTGTTTGTGGGAGAAGTGCTTGATGGTTTGATTCTTCTGACTAAACGTGGGGACTCCATCTACTCATGCGGCAAACTTAAAGACCTTGATGAGGTAATTGACAGTCATGCAACGTTCTCAGAGGGTCCCCTATAGCTCTTTACAAATTTTAATTAAATTACATGTATGTAAAAACATTGTGTCTTCACACATCACAAATAATAACCAAAATGCTTTCATACTGTCTCACACCAAAATCAAGGGTGAATTCATATGCTGGTAAAAGAAAACAAAACATGGAAATTTGATTCTTCAGATCAAATTGTTTTCCCTTTGTATAGAATTTAAGGCAGTCATGTAATGTTCAAGAGCAGGATAACAGTGACCAGTGAGATTTATGACTCTAGAGCATGCAG
Source organism: Cladopsammia gracilis (assembly GCA_022457155.1). Lineage (NCBI taxonomy): Eukaryota > Metazoa > Cnidaria > Anthozoa > Scleractinia > Dendrophylliidae > Cladopsammia > Cladopsammia gracilis. The sequence continues at coordinate 961,092 of JAJGOT010000025.1, forward strand.
AAACTTAAGATATAAAAATTAGGAATTCCAATCACAAATAAATAGCCTCTGTCTTGTTTCACAGGAAAATAATTGGTTTCAATCATGTGCACTCCCGGGGGGGGGGGGGACTCCCATATAGAAATGACAGGGGTGCTCGTTGGAAATTTTCGAAAAACACCCTAAAAGATACCAGAATCTCGTTTGATGGGCGTGGCTCAAAATAATTTTTACCCCTAAGAGGTACCAATCCTAAAACAACACGTTATATTCTGTCATATTTTTTCGGCTCAATACCCTTAAAGGTACCGCGATAATTCTAACGGTGGTCATTTTAGATTTTAGTACCCTAAGCGGTACCAATCTACAAATTTTGACCCCTAAAAGGTACAACGAGCACCCCTGTCATTTTTATATGGGAGTCCCCCCCCCTCCCCCGGGGTGCACTCATGTCCAATATAATGTCACATAAAAATATAGGGGGCCCTCTCCTTAAACTCTAATAATTATTATAATGTTTAGTTGTCTTAGAAAAAGAATTCAGCTGGGGACCCCTTAATTTTTTAGAGATTGTAATAATGAAACCAAATGAATGTGGTTGTAGGTTTTTCTCATTGTCCCATAAGTGACCACCTTGGATTTGCAGTTTGGGTGATCACTTAGAGGTGGGTGGGTGGGGGGGAGGTGCAGAGGGTTAGAACTTTCCACTTCCCATACCCTATTCTCCTGCTTCCCATACCTTTTTCTCTCGACTCCCTCCCTTTTATGCATTGCTCCCACCCCCCATTTAGCATTTCTCTCCTGCTTCTCACCCTGCTAAAACTCCCGATTCCCGCCATTTCCTCTCCCTCCTCCTATCCTCCCGGGCTGCAGCCCCCCTGTTCTCACCACTTACTAGAGGTTAAACTTTTTCGGTGAGGTTAACTTTGCATGAGATTGTCATTGTCAGGATGGGAAACACTCCATTGTTTAGTAATAATGGGTTTCTGTATTAGCAGGTAAATTTTAGAGATGTATGGGATTTTGGCTGGGACTCAGAAACCTGTCTGTAATATGTCTATAATGTCTATAAATGTCTATAAAGCAGAGTTTGACTGTATAACACTGTTAAGTATTAATTTTACAGAATAGCCTCCCACAAAATGTGGTCATATTTTAACCTCAGATCCAAACTGCACAAGTACTATTGTGGACTAATTTAATTCTGTACCAAAGTTAGATAGATATAATATAGATATCCAGCAAGAAATTAAATTCATCAAACTTATGAGCAGCATTTTCTTTTCTACAGAAATACTTCTGTCAGTTTCTTGTAATCTTCAACATCACATCTGAAGAGGAAGGTACACAAACTTGTAAATGTCATGAACTGTGTGTTGTTCCAGAAAATTCCTAGACCACCCACAAAATTAATGTATTTTTGGTTTTAACTGCCCCCTTCCCTCTTAAAGTTTAGTTTCACACTTGGCTGTTGTTCCCCCCCCCCCCCACTCCCCTCAAAATTTCCATTGCAGGGTCATTGACCCTACATGGGGATGATATTGGAGAGGGGCATTTGTCTTTTTGTGTGGCTGTGTTTTGTGTTCAAACATTACTGTTTGTGTGAGAAGGTTTAGATCCAATATCTTTCGAAAATCAAGACAAAGTAAGCAGGCAATGACAAGGTTTCTTGAATGTAAAAAAATATTCATCTATTTCCAGAGGGCTCCCCATACTAAAGTTGAGATACTGTAGCTTGGCTGGATGTATAAAAATCAACATAATGATTCTACTAGGGGATCGGAGGGGAGGGAGAGTTGACAGCAAAGATAATTTGCTAGGAGAAAATGTCAGTGTCCCTACACTTTTGGCCAGGATTATATTGTTACAACTACATGTAAACTTTACAGTGGTATACAGTTTTCACAGGCGACATAAAAAAGCATAAGCAGAGCGAACAAACAAACATTGACATGAGCATAAGATATTTTTTCCAAAAGGGCATGGTAACAAATCCTGCAATCTGATTGGTTTTTAGCACAGTCTGGATTTTCCTATCTTTGCCCATGGTCACGGTAACGCTTTCGTGAGTTTTTGTCCTTGTGTTTACAAAAATTCAAACCTTGGGCAGCATTTTCAAGACCTTGGTCACAGGTTTTCACTAATTATACAGACCTCCCAGCCAGCAAATAACATATATATCAGTAGATTTTTATATTTATGCTTAACATCAAGTCTGTTTTTGCTGGACATACATTGTAAGCACTGCAGCTATGCTTCTGCTTTGAACATCTCAGTCTCCATCAAAATTTGTCAATGGGCATTGAGTGAATTGTTGGGAGAAATCTAACCTAGTAAGTCTCTTCTCTACATGTAAGTAAGGAATCAACATAATGGCATGTCTTGAACCACCATACTTCTGATCACCTATGTTGTACTAACCACTAGAACCTTAGCATGACTGTAGTGTAATGTCATCCAAGTCAGTTGTCTTGTTGTTGTCTGATTGATTATGCATAACTTTTTCTTGCAGAATCTACTCTTTGCCAAAAAGGATTTGTTCTGCAAACTGGTATAGATGCTTGTGAGGATAAATACATTATTTATAGCAAGAACTTTTGCAGGTAGACCCATTATCTGTCGGTGTTATTCAAAGGCACGCATTTTTAATACTAGGTGCTCTTCTCAAACCATTTAATAAATTTGGAGAAATTCAAGCAAACATTTGCTGTATGGTAAAAATATTAGTATCACCTATCCAATCATCCATCACAGTAGTGATGTCCTTTGTTTTCTTTTCATGAATTATTAATGACTTTGAGAAGTAGTTAGCTGAGACCGAGCTCTGACAGTGAAGTATCAGCTGATCAAAGTGAGTCAAGCCACTTAAATTGCCGTGTAAATAATTAAAAAGTATTTGGCATGCCTTGAAGTTAACCCTTTCACTCCCAGAGTCAATTATGGAGACATGAAGTGTATGTTAGTTCTAAGTTTTGAATCTGTCAATGAAATCCTATGGTGTGACCATTCAAATGAAACCTCTTCAGCAGTACTTTTGCATGGTACCATTTGTTTTTCAACATTTTACAAAATGAAATTTGGGATTCTTTTTTTTTTTTTAAATTTTGATTTCTGGCACTCTTGGGAGTGAAAGGGTTTAAACGCATTTTAAACAGAACAATCTACCCTGCCATACAGCTATTTCAATTAACATTGTCGGATGAAAAAGGTGAAAAGCCAAGACTGCAAGGTAGTATGGGATTTTTATTCAATGGCTTTTAACCCTAACCCATACTACCTTGCGGTCTTGGCTTTAAGCTTTCATCCGACAACGTTAATTGAAATAGCTGTAAACAACCACCCAAAATGCTAAGGTGGTCACTTATGAGAGGTCAGACCACAGGGCACCCACATGTGGTTTTATATTTGAATCAAATGAACCTGTAGTAATTTCAATGTACAAAGCACCTATCAGCACAAAATATTGTATCGTACAGAGCACAACAATAGGTTTTGGTGCAAGGGACAAAAGTGTTGTTTTATTGGAGTTGTACTGTAACATATTATTCATTACAATTTGCATCTGTAATGACATTGAAATATGAGTGAGTGCTTGCTTACCAGAGGTTAAAAACAGAAAAATTCAAATCACCAGCGTTGAAAGTGGTTGCAGTCGCATATGAGAGGTTTGACTATTAATGACTTGACTGGAAGAAATTTGGTATTTTTTAGAAGAGTGGTCTCTTAGGAGAGGTGGTTGCACACAGAGGTTTCACTGTAATTCTAATGTGTCTACTGCATTTTTTCTCTTTTCAGTGTTTATGCAGTGACACGTAATAACAGATCTGGCATAATTGTGTGTAACTTGCCCTATGGTATCGTGGTGGCGACTTACTCATTTCCGTGCACAAGTGTTAAGGCAATAGACATTGTGGAGAAGGCTTGTGAACTACTGCGAGGATGACATGATAACATGCTGGCCTTTGACCTTTAAAATATGAATAACACATCCAGCATATATATTAAATTTTATATTACAGTGAGCGTTAGACAGAACAAAGTGCCCTGCGATTTATGTAAATTACTAAAATCAAGTTTGTAAATTCAATCATAAACAAAATTTGCACATTTTATGACATAGTCTCTGCTGTTTTATTGTTTCCTTAAGGCAAGGAACTTTGCTCCACATTATCACATTTGTCATTTCGCAAGGTTTGCATGTTGCTGTCAGAGTTTTGTGCACTACCATGCTGCAAGTTCGCAATTTCACGGAATCTTTGTGTCGTTTGTTAACATTGTCACTGTTTCAGAATTTACCCCCATAAAGCTTGGGATGGGCGCCCTGTGAATGGACTAGCATTCCATCCAGTGCGGTTAATCTCCAGCCATGTTGGCTTCATGTGTGACTTAATTACCTTTCAGCGTGTGACCCTGATATAACGAAGTGCCAAGGGACTGGGAAAATGTGTTTGTTACATGTATAAGTGGGTTTGGTTCATCAATATTGCAAATTTGTGGGAAAACGACCAAAAACTTATATCGGGGTTTGGTTAATAACTAACTTGCCTCAATAAGAAATCAAGAGGATTAGGCTCAGATGACACTTTAATAGTGCCCTCTGGTAGCATGTAATGAGCTGTCTTTTACAATGGAGTGTGTAATCAAATTTTAAAAGTATTTTAATCTCTGTTCATGTTGTTTTTCATTAAACGTGCGACAACATTTATTCATTATATCTGGGTAAACTTTATGTTTGGGATTCTGGATTACAATGTTCTCTATAATTTGGAATTCTTAATACTGGGGTTCTGTTCCATACATTTGTTTCTGTAACTTTGGCCGGGGGGGGGGGGGGGGAGAATATTGTTTGTTATAGTTTTATAGGGATTCATTATATAGGGGTTCATTGTAAGGTTGAAGTAGAAACTAGTTTCTTTTTCATGAACCACTGAGCTAAAAATTATCACAAAGACAAGTTATGTTCCTTTATTAGAAAACTAACATTTATCAGAATTACATGTAACAGTATATAAATTTTCCACTGCTTGTATTGTTATGTCTAAAATAAAACTCTTTCACAGCAAATCTACTGAATGATTCTATTTTTGGTCTTATTTGTTAGATTTTAACATAATGATAACCTAAAATGGACAAACATTAAGGGGGTGGGGGGGGAGTGTGATTAATTATTAAACATCGCTTACTAGATGTTGAACCCTAAGCATTTTTTTATCCGTACCATTATATCCTACAAATTCACAACAACTCAGCTGAACATGGAGTTTTAATCAATGTTCTTAATTATTGGGTATTGGTTAATTTACATCCAGTGACAACACATGCATCTAAGTTGTGTCAAAAGACATCTGAGTTGCATTGTATACAATTTGTTGATTAAAAATGGTTTGTTAGACAATTTTCTAAATAACTAGTTCCCACAATGTACTGCCAAATAATAAACTGCTGTTTTCTTCAGGGCATCAACCAACAGCTTTGTTTTTCAGCTGATCCCATCATCCGCAGTCAATTACCGGGTCATGCTGTTAGGAATAAGAAATTGGAACTTTTACAAGGAAACGATTTCAACAATTATTGTTAAGTATTGTTTACACAATTTAATCATGCAAATCAAATTTGCTGATATCTGTTGAAGGATGTAGGGACATGCATGTAAGTGACCCGTTTTGGGCAAAAAACACTCCATTAGTTGGTAAAAAAAATAACATTTACTGAGTTGTCACATGCAGACTCACTTTTGTAAGTTGATGTTGATCTGTGTTTTTTTTTGTCTGAAGGTTAAATTTCAACCTCAGAATTTCTCTCATACAATAGTTTTGATGTCCTGGGTCACTGTTATGGCAAAATTTGACTGGTTTTTTTTCTTCGAAAATCCTTCATAACAAATCTCTCATTTTACATTGAGACCACAAATTTATTTAACATGAAACTGCATCCCTCAATTCTTAAATTCTTAATAATTTAATAGGTAACCTTAAAAGTAAATGTCTAGGATGGATGGCTGAAGGCAGTGTCGTATAACCTCCGTAAGTGGCCAGGGACCTGCATGGATCTAATATCAGGCATGGCGACCGATTTGAGTGCAAATTTGGTGCTAGAGTAACATTAGAATTCAAATGGACAGACTGCAAATCACAGTAGTTGCTAAAAATATATATATATATATATATATATATATATATATATATATATATATATATATATATATATATATATATATATATATATATATATATATATATATATATATATATCTGTGTCATAACTGTTCATCAGTAGGATGCCTAAAATGTGTGCAAAAAAAATTTAAAATGTGTGTGAAAAAAAAAATGTAAAATGTGTGTGAAGGGAGTACGTTCCAAGTCCTTGAGACCGTTTAGATAGGAAAAAGAGCAGTTCCTGTTCTGGAGTAGGTTTGGAGGAAGCTGTATGTTACATTTGTTATGTCTATGTGCGCCTACAGGGTAAGGAGTAACACTGTGGGAATGAAATATTAACAAGGTTAATTATTATTACAAATCTTAATTTTAAAATAGTGTTTACTGGGGCAGCAGTCGCCTTTGTACACTTATATTCAGGGTATGCCTTGGAATACAGTTTTATATTATTTAATAAAAAATAAATGTAATAGTCAGACTGCATGAGTATTGCATCTTTTAAAAAAGCATTAGGATGGGATAATTAATTTTTGTGCCCAAAAACTTTTGCTTGAATGATATCAGGTAGTTAATCATAGACTGTAGAGAAAACATCTGTACGTACCAGAGAAAATCCACTAAACTAAGCTAACATGATGCTTTGAAGTTTTCATCTGTTATCCCTGATGAACTGACTGTCAAAAGACACAAACAACAACTTTGAGATACACTTACATTCCTAGGTTCTTTATCTCCTAACCCTGGGTAAATATGTTAAGCATACTGAATGCAAATGCTTGTTTTCAGATTTACCGGTACATAATTTTGCTTTCACTTTAATTTTTTCTGGACGTCACCAAGCTTGTTTGTGAGTTATAAACACTTTCAGTTAAAATTAAGGGTGTTTTTAACAGGTTATATTGTTGCTATGGTAACCTTTAAACATCACTAAAAGACTGAGACCATAACTTAATTGTTCACCAATGACTGCGCATTTGTTTGATACCATTATTGTAGCATCAACTGATAAAGATGAAGAATGGTTTAAGTATTGATCCATTTAAGTTTAAGTGACAGAAAATGCCGAGAACTACTGCAAGCCACCTTAACCCTTTGACTCTCTCAGAGTCAATTATTTTGACATGCAATAATTGCAGTTCTAGCTTTTGAGTCCGTGAATGAAATCAACTAGATGTAATATGTGTTTCATGTGTTTTTAACTAGAATTTTATTTAGAATAGATGTTTTCAACTTTTTTAAAAAAAATTAACGTTATCTTATTTTTTTAATCAGACTGTCACCAATTATTGAGAAAATACTAAAAAAAATAACACTAAATTAAGTTTACTTCACTACTTATACATCCTATGGTTTGATCACAACCTTTTTCCTTAAGGCCTCAACAATGCTCTTACTGACCAAAGATAGCTCATAAAGGCTTGGGGCCAAGCGCGATAGGTTAATGACTTCCCAATCAGCTCGATGGGTGAAGTCATATTCTATTACACACCAAGGACAACTGGGAATGAGGCTGGTGTGACCAGTAAAATGAAACCTCTTTGGAAGTACTTTTGTATGGTACCATTGTTTTTCAATAATTATTATAATTTTACAAATTAAATGAAATTTGGGATTTTTCTAGAATTTTGATTCTGGTACTCTTGGGGGTTAGATTTAAAGGGTTAAAAGAAAGTTTAATGCTTTTCTCGGGTGTGAAAGGGTATTAATACTAAATCTTACCTTCAGTGTTATAGGCTGACTGTCAGGATCAGGTACTTCAAATTCAATTAGGCTCAACTCTAGGAAAAAAAGAAGGATAAAAGTCTGTGTTGACCTCTAGTTTCTGTAGACATCTATACAAATTCACCCTGATGGCTGCAGTGCAGGCATTTTGGGTGGGCATTAAGTGCTCAATGAATGATTTTGTAAAATAGGCCGACTCTTACAACACTGGCCACTAATCTTTTGACTCGCCACTCTTTCTCCCCCAACCCCCCACCCCAAGACATTCACTGAGGCTAAAATTTCATAGGAGGCTAGGGTCCCTGTGGCTAGATGGCATGCTTGTTCTAACTCCTGGTTACCCTGTTGGTTGTATAACCAACAGGGTACATATATGATGGTCAAGTTTAAATTATATATACGATATAAATTATGTGCAAATGAAACAGACCAATCTGTTTGTCCATCACCAATCAATCTTTATTTACCCATTACCACATTTATTATTTAATGAACTTCAGTGCTAAAAGTTACACAAATACTTACAATACAGTTGAGTCTTTACTTAATATGTTACAGTTACAATAAGGCCAAAAACATTCATTTATTAGTAAACTCAGTGTCAGACAGTTCTAGGGGAGTGATAGAGCCCCTGCTTGTTGGTAAAAAGTTGCAAGGACTGTAGGGCTAATAAATAAATCTTTCTGGCCCCTCACAGCTGTTCAGCCAATAAAACCGGAAACATCAAAAACATTCTGCAATGACTGACTGTTTAGTGAAATACCAGATTTGAGGGTGGAAAAAATAAAATGCCCGTTCACACGTAACGGAAAATAAATTAGGCATTTCACATTTCACAATAAAAAAATTACATTTTTTATGCAAGAAAACACAAAAGAGAACATTTGGGACCTTGCTTTGTGAATGATTCTGTTGACCAGTTGCATGTTGGTGAAATGGGTGAAAATAAACCTAAAATAAGAAAGCTGGCCAAAGGTTACAATCTATTTTCATTGGTTACACTGATCTGCAGTCCAGATAAGGTTTTGGCATTCACAGTTCTATTAGCTGCACAGAAGGCCTGAGGGGGCTGAAAATTTTTCGACCCCCACCTTATAGGTAGGTGCGGTTCTGCCATTGAATTCTATAGTGGGACCCTGCCTACTGCCACCCTGTTAAAGGAGCACTGTCCCAGCTGAAATATTGTGTTTTCATGATAGCTGGCCAGGAACTTATAATCTTGAAATTAGAAGTAAAAATCGCCAAAAGTGATTTAAGGAAAGAAATATTAACCAAAGAGACAAAGTAACGGCTAAAAAGTTCAAAATTCCACAAGAATGGCAATTTTGATTTCTTGACAGGCGGTCAAGAAATCAAATTTGATAAACTGTAATCCACTTTAATCGTTACAATCCTGCACTTTATCTCCAAACTACTGTCTTTGTTTTGCTCTATAGAATCTTTTTATCCAACTAACTTGTTATTATTTGGTGGCATTTGGCGATTACCATTGATTTCACTGTTACACGACCCTTCGAATCAAAACTACTTTCAATTTACTCTGCCGTCAATCATACCTAGTAGGAGGAGTTTGTATACTCCTGATTTGCATCGGGCGTATTAATTAGTGAGCTCCTCTGGTGTTGGATGTTTTATCGGCTTCAAAAGTTTGAGCTTTTCCTGTTTTTTACAGTTACGGTCGACCGGTCATGCATCAATGGTAATAATATGCAAATGTAAACTGACAGTATGTATGTGGAAAACGAATGTAGTAACGAAGAAAAATACTTTCATACTGTTACTACATACATACTGTCAGTTTACATTTGCATATTATTACTTGCATGACCGGTCGACCGTAACTGTAAACAACAGGAAAAGCTCGCCAGCGGAGTCGATTTTGCCAGCATCTAAATGAAATATTCCATGGAAGTTGAAGGAGGTTTTCCCCATCTCTAGTCGTCGAATTTTTTTCGATGCAAACTTTTGAAGCCGATAAAACGTCCAACGCCAGAGGAGCTCACTAATTTAAAATGCCCGATGCAAATCAGGAGTATACAAACTCCTCCTACTAGGTATGATTGACAGCAGAGTAAATTGAAATTGCTCAAAGTAGTTTTGATTCGAAGGGTCACGTAACAGTGAAATCAGTGGTAAGTAGCATGGAAATAAGGTAAGGGAATTGTTTGCTATTTTGGCGGGACAGTGTCCCTTTTATACAGCCACCTTGTCATTACGGCCATTTTTTTTAGCCAGAAGAAAAGCTGTCATATAAACAAACAAGAGAAGAGCTTTATTAATATAGCCACCCCGTTAATACGGCCACCTCATTATTATGGCCCTATTTTTAGCCCGAAGAAAAGCTGTCAAATAAATATACACAAAACAAACCTTGTTAATATGGCCACCCCGTTAATATGGCCAGATTTTTTAAATGGCCCACTGACAGCTGGATTAATGAGGGTCTATTGTACCATTAATTTACAACAAAGTCATGTAAAATATAGAGCCTGATAATTATATCTAATAAGCAAGCCTTTCAATCCCCAAACATCTCCTTCATTTAAATAGATCTTTGGGGTACAAGTATAACAATCAGTATGTATAAGTACATTTTTTCCAAACATAATAGATTTTGTGTATGATTTAGATTATTTATTATGTGTGGCACCATCACAGTGACTATAATTTACTAAGAACAAGCTCAATCAATAGAACGCCACTTTAAACAGTTCTTCATAAATATTAAATAATCTGCCACAGGCTGAAGCCTATTAGCTTTCTGGCGCACTTGGGATCCAAGAAATGTTCTCATTAATTAGGTCCTTGAATGTCAGTAGACTGTTCATGTAAGAAACATCACATTTCACGTTTCTGCAGACAAGAACAAAGAGTGCATGGCTGTTCTTTGTTGTACTGGCAGTGTTTGAATTGGGTCAAGATCTTCACCTTGCATATTGTGCAGTTCCAGAAAAAATCCATACCCACCCCATGGTAGGTCATTGGAAATTCCTAGGGGGAGGGGGGTCTTAAAAGCCAACATTTTAGAAGCAAAGTATGAAGCTAAACTGGAATTTCCTGGGGGGACAGGGGGTGCTAAACAAAAAAACCTTCCGTCGGGGGAGTATGGATATTTTCTGGAACTGCACATTCCCATTACCACAAATTGTCATGCAGATTTTCAAAGTAAAAACTACAGTTACGTTACGTAGGACTGGGAATTTACAATGTTATTTGATGGTAACAATGTCCACATTTATCTGATCTTTAATTTTCTTTTGCCATATCTTCGTTGCCGCAGAAAATACATATAATTCATCATGTACCATCCTCCGGCCACAAGGATAACAAGGTAAAATCTGAGGAACCATGCAAAACTGAAGCTGAAGTTAAATGCATTCGGCAGGCTGATAGAAAATCTCTCGGATTTATCCAGTAAGGGAATAGCTCTCCATATCAGCATACCTGGATGGAATAAATATTAAATCCATTGAAATAAAAATATTGCACAAATACCAGGCTGCAATGAGGGGATTTCCCCAGCTGCAGTCAAACCTCTGGTAAACAACGACCTACATTGTAAATTACAAAGCCAAGGTGGTCACTTACAGGAGTTGGTAGCTTAACCCTTTCACTCCCAGAGTCAATTATGGAGACATGTATTGTAGTTCTAACTTTTGAGTCTGTGGACGAAATCCTATGGTGTGACCATTCAAATGAAACCACTTCAGCAGTACTATTGCATGGTACCATTTGTTCTAACTTTTGAGTCTGTGGACAAAATCCTATGGTGTGACCATTCAAATGAAACCTCTTCAGCAGTACTTTTGCATGGTACCATTTGTTCTAACTTTTGAGTCTGTGGATGAAATCCTATGGTGTGACCATTCAAATGAAACCTCTTTGGCAGTACTTTTGCATGGTACCATTTGTTTTTTAATATTTTACAAAATGAAATTTGGGATTTTTCTTGAATTTTGACTTTTGGCACTCTTGGGAGTGAAAGGGTTAAGGGAGGTCAGACCACAGGGATCTTCTTTGAATCATATGAACGTGTAGTAACTTCAACATACACCTATCTGTGCAATATTAAACACTTAATGACTGGTCCCGAGGGAAACAGTGAATTTTGTTTCCCTTGAATTTTATGAAAACTTGTGAAAAGATAAATTTTAACTGCCTGGGATGTTGGGGATCTGTTTTGCTCAATAAAGCAAGCGTTCATAAATCGTTACATAGCAGAATTTGGCCATATCTTTATTATATTATTTTACAGACACTTTTATCCAATATCGGCAACATCTGAGAGGGCTGGGAAACGAGAAATCACTGATCATCTGGGTCTTTCCTGACATATAAAAACCAGGCTTTTAAGTTCCACATCAATTTTAATGCAATAAAAATATATATCATTACCTTCAAAGAGTATACCCAGAGGGTAAAGAGGAATCCACATTGTATATCTCAGCCATATCAGAGGTTCAATTCTCGTGTTAATAACCTGTGATGCATAAAATGGGTACCTGATGACTTCAATGAGAGACCATACAAGGAAGAGGCCAAACACAACAGCTTGCTTGTGAAGCTCTTTGTGCGCAACCACCACCAGGAAAAGAACTGTGTTTCTACCAAAGACCTGCATGAATGGAGCAGCTACACCAGTTTTCACAATGCCAAAAATAGGATTAGCAACTTCCAAGAAGGCAGCCAACTGACAGGATGCTAATACATCGCTGACTGCATCATAGGCTTCAGCAAAAGCATCTGTTCCATTAAAAATTACACTTGACAAAAGAACTGTGGTGATGTAAAGAAACAAGCCTGCTTGCATTAGATTGTACATAACCAGATAGATTATTCGAACAAATTTGAAGACTTCTTCTTTTGTAATGTGTATGTCATTTTCCAGCTCTAATTCCCTTGCATCACTTGCAGCCATAAATCTTTCCACTTCAGCTTCATCGTCTTGTTCCTCTGTCTCCCCATCAGATGCATCTTCGCTTTGCCATCTATCAAAGTTAATCTTCAACCATGCTTGCTTCTGTTCATCCATCAGAAGACGAGGCCAAAATTCCTGCTCGCCTGTTACCTTGGCAATGGAGAACTCCACATAGCGGTCCAACACTTTGTGGCTACTTGCCGTTATGTCCACAGGCTTGTAGAAATTTATGTCCACATGATACTGTTGCTCTCCCCTTGCACCATGACCAAACCCTTGGAAGACCAGTCGTGTACTTGTTAACTCGACAGCTGGGTACTGAACATCTGTAAGCTCCAGGGTTAAAAAAAGCTTCTCCTTGCTTTGTGCCCACCGAATGATAGGTTTAAATACTGTTGCCATCTTGAAATTCCCAGCCTACGAAATCAGATGCAAACAGCCCCCAAAATAACCTATATTAATGCCATAAAAGTTTTTAAGCTAAAATCAAAATTCAAGACAAATTCCACATCTCATTAATTTTTGTAAAATATTGAAAACAAAATGTCACTATGAATTGTTGCACCACAGGATATTATGTCTCCATAACTGACTCTGGGAGTGAAAGGGTTTAGTTAATGACTCAAGAATATCTTTCAGTAAGTACTTTCCAAAAAAGCTACACCCTACAGGCATTGTACATGGTACAAACAAGGCGAAGCTTTTAGTAGGGGTTTAAAATGGGGGTGACTGTCAGAAAACAAAACCTAAAAAGTACCGGATCTTGCAAATCTCACAAATTAATTTTCACCCCTAAGAGGTAGCAGGTAACAGTGAATTTTCTTTCCCAAGAATCTCGGGAAAGAAAAACATCAAGATTTGAGGGAAACAAAATTCACTGTTTCCTGAGGGATCAGTCATAAAGTGATTTGTTATATAGTAATGCAAAAAACAAAACACAGTTTGAAAAATGTGTCGAGCACTCGAGGTAAACATCAATCGCATCATAGTAATGCCACCTTTTGTCACGGTCTGATCACGTGCAAGCGGGCAACAGTGCATTATGTTACCCTCTGACGTCAAAATTGTTACCCGCTTTCACAAATGTTGCCCACTTAGGACAATTGGTGGGAAACAGTTTGTTTGTTAGATGTCATGTGACCAGGAATTAACGAATCACAGCGTGCATTGTATTGAGATAAACTCCACCTGTATAACAGTCTGTCTGTCATATCTTTGGGCTCAGTATTCCAAAAGGTACCAATGACAATTCTAACAGCGGTCATTTTAGATTTTAGCACCCTATCAAGCGGTACCAATCTACAATACCCCCCCCCCCCCAAAAAAAAAAGTTACGACAATCTACAATTTATATGGGAGTTCCCCTCCTCCCCCTCCCCGCCCCCTCCCCCGCCCCAAGGGTTAAATCCAAAGTTGTAAATTCTGAAGAAGCAGCCATTATGCAGGATTTCATAACAGTATTTGAGTCAATGGATCACTGGTTGGGACAAGAAAGTATGCTTCCTCTTCTATAAGCTTGTGTCAGACCAAAGATTTTATTTTGTTGATTTTTTCTAGAGCAATAATAAAAAAAACTTTAAGATTTAAAGCTTCAAAAAACAAAAAAAGGAAAGCATTTATTAACAGACAAGGGTAAAAAATACTGAATGAGGTGCGGGCTTTTCAATTTTTACAAAATCCAACATTTCAAAATTCCAATTCGTTCCGGAATTCAAGGGCCACAGGTTTGTCAGTCTCTCGATCAGACATTCACAGAGCTTTTGACAGATCTTCATCGTGAAGCTCCGACAAAGGATCGGAAAGGCAAAATGCCTCACGCATTAACAGAAAATAAAAAAAAAGAAAACTGGCAAAGAACCTACCATACAGGTCAAATGAACTGCTTAATTGTCTTCTCTTCTGGCAGCATGGTGAAAACGAGAAAATCTAACAAAACACCGAACTTTCTTTGAAGATCAATTCAACAGATTACAGCAGCTTTAGTAGTTTCTTGCTCAGCACAAATTCCCATAACCACCTGCTCGCACAAACTCGTTCCAGGGTCTCTCTTCTTAACAAAGATGGCGCACGCGCGAGGGGAGCCCGCGCAGGTGGGAATCGCCCAATCTCGTTCCCAGAGCCCGCGTTACCCTTATCCAGCGGAACGTGAAACGAGAGACTCTGGGATAAAGCGATTCAAATTCGGCGTTTCATTGGCTGACCGACTGAGCATGAGCTGTGTGATTTCAACCGACTGAGCATGATTAGTGTAATTTCAATGTCAACATGGCGGACAAAATGTACAGCTTTAGAAGTGTTTCAAGGTTGTTTTTAACCTCAAAATAGTCTATGAATGATTTGAATTCGGGTCGACGCCTTCGTCGAGTGTTTTGTGATACTGAAAAAGTCTGGAAGACCGTTAAAGATTCACTTTCTCTTGACTACGTGTTTGAGCAAGCAGCAGAATCGAAGAAAACTGGTGTATAAATAGACTTGCGTTTTCAAATTATTCTTGATCAGTGCGGGAAAATACCTACCTTGTTCATGCAAACGACAGTTTAATTCCACTCTTCAAAGCTTACGATAATCCCACAGGTTAGTTTCGAGTTGGAAGCCGTAGGATATGAAGTGGTTTTCTTTGCATCAATTTTAATTTAGCTCTCGTATCTATATCAAGCTTTCTGAAAGGTGGAATATCAGGTATGTTTGTACGGTTGAATTTATATGATTGAAGGCGGTTTAAACATTTCATGTCAGTTATTATAGTCTTGTTTATATATTTCATTCTCGTGCATATATATGTTCTTTTTCTCTTGCTTTAATTTGTTAATTTACACGACCCTACGAGCTGTAAGCTTTAAAAAAACATGGTGTTAAATAAAGGTTATTAATATTATCAGTATCTCTGCCTTTGTGCTGTGTCGTATTGAAGAAATTACAGTTATTTAACTGTCAATTTCTTTATTCAAGTGGTCAGTATTTTATCCTCTGTGTCATTTTATAGTGTCTAGTACTGTGTGAGAGATTTCCTTTTCAGAATATTGTCTCGCAGGATAGCTGCAGCTCAGATCCCTGAGTATGAGAAATAATTCTACAACATTGTTTTGCAAATTATAAAATTCAACTTTCAGCAATCAGATCATCAGAGAAAATTCCTGTACATAATTTTTGTTTACAATTATACTACTGGTACCTCCCAATCTTTGTTTGTTTTCCAGCATTCTCAGCAGCACCACTGCATTTGTGAAAGGGCATAATCAAGAATGCATAGCAAAATATTTTAAGAATGATTCTGGTGATTTAACTCAAAAATTCAAATTGAATTAAAGTTGGACAAAAGTCTTGTTTTCCTCTTGAGTACCACGCCCAGATTGTACAGTGTCAATGATAAATTTTACTCTTTTCCACACAAAGGGTCCAGACTGAACATTGAACCCCTTTGGTTTGTTGCGAGTCTAACCTCTCATAATTTACTCCAAAGCAAAAATTTAATGATCAAAGCCTGGTCTCTTTAGTAATCCTGCTGCCAGAGATCATCAAGCATTCAGTATGAAACAAATCCTATAAAATGGATTTGAGGCATGGTTATTTGGAAAGCTCCAAGGCTATGACAAATGTCATTTGAGAAGATAGCATTTTATTGCTTTACTATTAACATTACATCTGTTTATGTTACAGGTAGCTATCCACATAAAATATTGGTGGTCACAGATTATTGGACAGAAAATGCTGATGTGCATTTTTTAAATACAGTGTAGGTTTTGTGTGTTCTTATATGTAGGGCTAAAATTGACTATTTGATTGGAAATTACTCAGTTAATCCCCATAGACAGCCTAGTCCCTAGGCATTCTTGGCTCGGTCAAACCTGGACCCTACTTTGAGCCATGACGTCAACGAGAGAGCCTAATGAACGCCTAGGGACTAGGCTGCCCCATAAACACAGATACTGTTTGGTGCAGCAAAGAGAGTGTATGTTAATTGTGTTTCAACTGATACCCACAAGTCAAAACAGAATTTAAATTAGTCTGTAACAAACATAACCTAGTAGAGTCTGCATTTAGGTAGGGTAGGTAAAGTCGCACACGAGCCACGATGGCCCACACGGCCGGAGCTTAACCCGGTTTCTGTAGCATGAAGCAACTAGGAATATTGCTACTCCCCCCTGGATGGGATGCTAGTCCATCGCAGGGTTACCCCCAGCATTTTGTCGCCGGTACCCATTTATGCACCTGGGTGGAGAGAGACAGTGTGGAGTAAAGTTTCTTGTCTAAGGAAACAACACGACGGCAGAGACCAGGCACCGAACCACCGACCTTCAGGTTGAAAGTCCGACGCGCTAACCACTAGACCACCGTGCCCCCACAGAGTCTGCATTTAGGATGAAACAATTCGTGACACTCCAAGGCCAATAAAGGCACCATGCTGAGATTTTTGCTTCATACTGTGTCCACATAGTATACATATTTTTACCTGGCTGAAAAGGTGGTTTAATGTTTGTTATTTTTACATATCAGTAGCTAATAAGATAAATCTTGTGGGTTTTTTTTGCAGTGACCAGAATTAGTTACCAATGTGGTCATTGGAAGGGGGATTTTAGGCCTTTTATTCTGTTTTGCACAGACTTTGCTGTCTTTGTTTTAAGTAAAGCTGTTATTTTCTAACAAAATTGTCAAAGAACCCACAAGTCCAAGCTCAAAAGATAGCAGCCCAGACTGACATGTTGGGTGCCTAGCCAACAATGTGGTACCCACATCAGTTCCTTGGGTACCCCAGGTTACTGGGCTCCTGTTATGCATCTTGTATAGTTTTGTTTCTTTTTTTACTTAACATTGAATTATGCAACAAGGCATTGCCATTGTCTTTGTCTGAAGGTATCTCATTAAGACATACTATACAAAAGCAAAAATAAAATAAAAATGTTTTATAAACCTTTTTTCTGTTAAAAAGGACAACTTTATTTATTCAAGAATGAGGCTGACATAAAAAACATTTATTTCTCCACTGGTTCAGTACTATGGTGTCGCATTCTGGGATACCAAGATGAGGTTTTGGGACTGATGTTTTGATCTCAGCAGCAGCTATACTGAAGGGGCACAGCCTCTGAACAAGCACCTCCCTTGTCAGGGTATTGATCAGAGAAAGTGTAGCAAGATAAACTTTAACCTGTTCCCCTTCTCCCCACTAATTAAGACACTAAGGACTCTGACTACACTAGGGAGACTGTTAACAGACTAACAAGGACAAAGAGACATCCTAAGGAATTTGTTACGTCTGTATAAGTTTTAGTTGAAGAATGTAGGAATGGAAGTCAGGCTGTGCTTAACCAAATTTGGAAATTGCTTCCACCCAAGGATGGACCTATGAAGTCGGCCTTCGTTATTTGCTCCTAGTTTCCAGGATCCTTCTTCTGGGGAAGCTACTGGGGGAGAGGGGAACTTCCATATAAAAGTGACTGGGTGATTGCCATACCTTTTAGGGGTTACAATCCCTAGTTCAGTTCCACCAAGGGTGTCTCAATCAAAAATGACCAATATCAAATTTATTCTGATATGCTGACAGGATCATCTTTTCTGAAGCATTTGGTAGCTCTCGACTCAAGAGGTAAACATTAATGTGAGCCATGCCCACAAAACAGGTTTCTGGTACAGGCTTTTAGGGGTTGCTTTTAAAAGGTGGGGGAAGCTTCTAACAGGTGCATCAGCAAGTAATAAACAAAGGTTACAAGTAGATGTACTAGCAACCCTATCCCTAACATGTAGTTCAACTACCGGGTTGCAGATGCCTGAAATGTCCACTCTATAGATATTTCTTTGGGGCATTTATGACAAACTCATTTCCTTTGACAAGCTTTTAATTAAAAAATCAATGACTATTAAAAAGTAGGATTGGGCTCCTACTGCCAAATGAATATACTGTAGCCACCAGCAGGGTACTCAAATTTTGATCTGTGCACACGTGTCATTTACTTGCTTGGGGTGTAAATTCTCAATTTTGCATAAATACTTATGCCTGTCCCTTCAATCAGCCAATTGTGGAAAAATATTTGAATAGCCTTCATTGTATAACCACCCCCAATCAAGCCTTCCCTCTTTTTCTAAACTCTAAAATACAGGCTGAGAGACAGATAAATGAATCCAGTCAAACTTTTAATGTTTAGAATTTACTACTACTGGCGAAACGGATCATATCTAAATCTGACAATGATAAACAAACAGTTTCATACTTTATAGTTAAAATTTGTTTTCTGTCTCAAGCTTCCGATTTATTTATCATTTTCGCACTTATAACTCACACTAAAGAATCCAAGAACAGGTCCAAGAACACTGGAAAACTTACCCGATAGCATGATGCCAGTGAGAGTTAAGACTGTGAATTAGCTACATTGTAGCTGATGTTACAGGATATGGCTACTTATTCCTACGTGGAACACTCTTAAACTCGAATTGTTATTTTAAGAACCAAATTTGTTAAAACAAATCGACAGGTAAGAACTTTTTTGTTGTTAAATTAAATTTCTTATTTTAAGAATTTAATTCTTACTTTAAATCTTAAGAAATTGATTTTAAGGACGAAAGTTTTCCTAAAATAAGAATAAAATTCTTAAAATAAGAAATTTAATTTAACAACAAAAAAGTTCTTACCTGTCGATTTGTTTTAACAAATTTGGTTTAAGAGTGGAAGTTTCCAGCACAAGACTGAATAATTATAAATGGTCACAAATTCTGGCAGAACGAACCTGATCGACAGGTTAAGCAATTCTTCCTTTCCAAGTTCCTGCAACTTCGAAATCATCATCCTTCGGTACTAACATATTCCGTTTTGATCCGTTTTAGCAAACAAAAGGGGAAAATGAAATACTTCTTCGTCGCTATTCATCTAGATCTCTTACAGCTGGCACAATTTCAGAGTGTTCTACTAGTTTTTCCAAACAATTCTAGATGACTTCGTGTTGAACAGGCTCCATTTTGTCTGCATTTAGCGGCGACACAACGATGACTATCGAGCCTTGCTGTTCACCACCACTTTGCAACACTTGACAGGAGAGCGATTTGTCAAAACCCGTTGGCAACACAGTCAGCACATCTGTTTTCTCCAGGCATATTGCCCTGATCGCAACGTACTGTTCCTTTTTCAATTCGCCCTCAGGATTTCCTAATTATTTCAACGCAAACTCTATACCATCGTGGAATACAGACTCTAAACCAGGGCTAAACTCGCCGCCATTTTGTTAAGACGCTAATAACGCCTGCGCAGTTAAATCCATAACACGAATCGTGTTATGAGAAATCGCTTTGCCCCAGAGTCCGTCGTTTCACGTTCCGCTGGATAAGGGTAACGCGGGCTCTGGGAACGAGATTGGGAATCGCCATGTTTATCATTTTTGCCGCATTAGCATACCGTATTTCCTCGAATAATAGCCGTCCCTCGATTAATCGTCTCCCTCGAATAATCGCCCCCCTTCAGTCCTCGGCCACCAGTATACACCTAAATCAAAAAAGGTTGCTGTCGACGATTGGTGGTTGGTCATTCATTACTCCTGGTGCATTCTGGTATAGCAGCGCTCGTTCTCTGCGTCTGAGGCAATGGAGGCCGCCGAGTCGCTGTTCACAGACATTTGCCTTGGTATTCTCTTTTTAAAATAAAACAAGAAAAAAAAAAACAAGAAATCTGTAGACCTTCGTAGGGACGACTTTCAATTTCAAATTGAGAAAGGAAAACCGTCGTGTGTTTACGTTCTCCGCAAAACCTATAGTTTGATCATTTGACGATGTTCTTTTTGCAGGGAATCGAATAACAATATGTAAAATGCACGTGCAGAGGCATGCATTGTTTTCAATCATTAATCGTATTGATTTGTGCCGCTCTCGCTAGCAAATGATAACATGATTTCTCACGTTCAAAGTTAAACCTAAACTCGGTTATTTCATTATAAACACGCAAGGAATTTTAACCGAGTTACTAAAAAAAATAACCCACAGGGGCGGATCCAGGAAATCTATAAAGTGGGGGCCGGAGCAATTTTTATAGTGACAATATGGGCGCGGCAGCGCCCATCAGGAGCACCGAAGGCGCGACAATCTAGGGGGGTTCGGGGGCATGCCCCCCCGAAAAATTTTGATAATTGAAGTACTCGGAGATGCAATCTGGTGCATTCTGGACGCCTAAATTTATCAATTGCTTGGATTCCATATTGAACAAGAAATGCTGAAATATTTAATAAAATACAGATGTGGTTGTCAAAGAAGTACAATAAACACTTTTAAAATGATGCGTGTTTTGATGAAGGACATGACCTTTTCCAACTTAACAATAATATTAAATCAAACATGAGCCGCAGCAATTGCGGCGAGGGCGCAACCTCGCGCCAAAGCAGCAACATTTCGCCCCCGGAAAAGTGATGCTATACTGCATGCATTCTGGGAACATTTGTGACCAAAAATGAAGGCTTCGGATGACAGATTTTAAAATAATTTTTCAAAAACAAATTAAACAAACGAAATATCCCGTGGAAATGACTTTAAGAAGAGTCACTGCAGGGGTTGATTAATGTCATCCTTCTCTGGTTACCCTTGGCATAGTACAGTCGTCAACAATTGCACCATAATCTAAAGTCTTTGTGAACAAAGAGCAGCAACAGTGCGTTGAGGCGGTCTTCTCCCGTGGTGCTTCTGTAAACATTCTTGAAACTTGTTTATAAAGGCGGGTTGATTCGAACAACGCTTGATAATGTTCATATTGATAATAAAGGAAATATATCTCAGGAAACAAAGCAAAAGCTACAAATACCATCTGACAGACGTTGCTAACTAAAATATTAAAAAAATTATAATCCCAGGCAAAACGGGGGGGGGGGGGGGGGCCCTCGGCCCACCCCTAAATCCGCCCCTGACCCAGTTAACTCACCAAGTGCTGGCGCAGTCAATATTTTTCGTAGTCACTGAACCGAAAACCCAGCAAGCCTTTTCAAAGCGCACGTGGCTTTAAATCTCATTAATGTGTATTTTATGCGGTTTTCAGCTTTTTTTTGGCCTGTTTTTCCCGCTTTTTTTCTCCCAGTTGCAATACTACTCAGTACCGTCATTGAACACCGCAGCCTCGTCAACTGATAGACCGAAAATTCAATGTAGCTCTGAACCCCACCTACAGAATTTTTTTAAACTTTGCCAAAAGTTGCATCTTATCCTACTGATTAAAATTCGACAAAAAAAATGGGGTTCACCGAGTCATTTTTGAGTTATTAACACTTAAAGCTAAAATTAAGGGTGTTTTCAGCACGTTATACTGTTGCTATAGTAACATTTTGTGTCACAAAAATGACAACATGTTCACCAATCATTGGGCATTCGTTTGATATCATGATTGTAGCATCAACTGATAAAGAGTGTTTTTAATGACCCATCAAATTCTAAGTCTTGAAAAGTGCTGGAAACTGTTGGGAACCACCTTAAGATATGTCATGTCATTTCTTTTAAATTAGGTTCCAGTCTTTCTCCATAGCATTTAAATTTTATTGTATTATATCCAACCGTCACTAATGAAGATGTATGTTGAAGCATCGTCAAGTTATTAAAAAAAGTTCTTTTTACATCATGCGTTGTTTTGTCATGTTTATAACCACAGTGTGTATTTTATTACTGGTCTTACTGATGAACACAGAAAAAAATCCATTGAATAAGTTGTACTTGTAAGTCGGACAAGAAACAAACTGAGTCCCGTAGGGTGCGCGAAAATATCTCGTGCGTGGAACTTTCACGCGCGCGGCGGGTTGCGTGTGAGGAAGATGGCTTTATAAATTGCGCGCTGAATTCGCTCAAGCGGAAATTCGGTATATTTTGATAATTCGCACTACACCCAGTTCTGTTTGGTTGGTCATTGCTTTTCTGTTTTTTGGTGGCTCCTAAAAGAGCCGTTTGTTTTTGAAGAAGCGTCACATTTTACTTCTTCTTAGCCGGTGATTTCTTTGCGGCGGGCTTCTTGGCCGCGGGTTTCTTTGCGGGCTTCTTGGCCGCTTTCTTGGCAGCTGGCTTTTTAGCTGCAGGCTTCTTCGCCGCTGGTTTTTTCGCTGCTGGTTTCTTTGCTGCTGTTTTTTTAGCTGCTGGTTTCTTGGCCGCGGGCTTCTTTGTCTTCGGTTTCTTCGCTGCCTTCTTGGCGGCGGGTTTCTTCGGTTTGGCAGCGGGCTTCTTCTTGGCAACCGGCTTCTTCTTTGGTTTCTTCTCTTTTTTATCCTCCTTAACAAGCTTGAAAGAACCTGAAGCGCCAGTACCTTTGGTGTGCTGGAGTTTTCCGCTGGTAACACCTCTCTTCAGAGCCATTTTCAAGTGCGCGCCGACCTCACCAACCTTGTAGTTGGCTTTGATGTACTTCTCGATGGCTTGGCGGGAAGAACCGCTTCGCTCTTTCAACGCTCCGATTGCGGCCTTGATCATGTCAATGTATGGTGGATGGTCCGCTGGCTTTTTAGGCTTAGCTACCTTCTTTTTAGCAGGAGACTTTGCTGCTGTTGCTTCAGACATGTTGCAATCTTGTAAGTTTGATAAATGTACCCTTGGATCAAAGGAAATGAAGATTTGAATTCTTGGAGCGACGTATAAGAGGTGTATGCGGACTGCCGAGGAAACAGGGATCCAACATGGCGCGCGCTTTCTTCTGTGCTAGTTTATTCCGAGTTTTCTCAAATAATATACTATAATACAGGCAATTATTCACTCTAACCCATGAACATTGTAAGATAAGTCATTAACAAGTTGAATACGACAGAAACATTTTATTAAAGGCAAGTAAGGAATGAAATTTTAAGCTTTCAATTATAGAAGATAGAGAGAATCTATCAACCATCTTGTATTTTGAGCGGAATAATTGTTATGGCGGAGACTAAACTTCCAAATATCAAGATTGAAAAGAAAGAAAAACTCACATGCTGTAAGTCTTTGTCTGAAATTTAGATATTCTACTTCATTTTTCATCGATGAACTTCTCTTTTGTCAACACAACAAGGACAAACTCGAAAGGCCGCCATTTGTACTGAGGAACAACAAAGAGTCAGTATCAACAGTAGGAGTCACACTGCTTGCAGGGTTTTAATTCTCACCGAAAGATACTTTCGCTTTTGATAAACGATTTAAATAATATTTATTGGAGGCATACTTGTTATTAAAGAATTGAAACTAATTAGGCTTGAACTAAAAGCGAGTTTTAGAAAAAACGCCAGATCGCAGGATCACCACCGGAGGGTAACTGAGGATGGATAGGATAAAACAACTGTAGTGATCACAAATGATTTTAACAGCAGAAAGCTACAAAGGCAGTTTAATTTTCTTAGATCATACTCTTTGAGGTCTTAGAAAGTATACTCCGCAAATGGTCAATAATAGTTTATTGTGTAAGTTTATATATTATTAATATTTTATCTTCAAGATTACACTCGAGTAGCGCAATTTACATAATTTCAGCGCCAAATTTACTCCGGGGAATTCAGAGAGCTTAATGAAAAGAAAGTTGTAAAAGTTTATATGTGGTTATACCTTCCGAGTCTGTCGATAAAACGCCAGAAGTGAAAGCATTGAAGTGAGTGAAAGCATGGAGCTATGGGCAAGATTAAACTCTCCTTCATTTGACCGCCAACTTTTATTCGCTCTCAGGAACTTGAGACTTTGAAACCGCGCCGCGTCATTTGCAACATTGTTTATGCGAGTTTGGACTCTCATTCATACGAATCCAAATAATAGAGCTCTTGGTGAGGCTAATTTTCAGTGTTTGACCACCAACGTTAACTTTTATGCGCTCCCAGTATCGACTCTCCAGCGCTAAAAGGCGCAATTTTGGTAACGCGCGCACGAGGCACACGCGAGGTGAACCGCTTTCATCGACTCTCGAGCGCGCGCTCTCAAAGAAAGAGCTCCAACGGCTATAATATTCATTTGTATTCAATTAGTGTTCATGCCCTCACTTTGCCAGAACTTTCTTAGACTAGCATCTACTCTCGTTAGTCGTCCAAGAGCTTGAAACTTTTTTTACTACAGTGCTCCCACTTTCAATCGTCATTCTAAGGTATTCTCTCTCAAAGAACATCCGCTAAGCCTGTAATCATAACCACAGTCACTCAAATCCATAACATTTCCTTTACACCTAATTTTTAGCTTCCAAAAGATAAGAGAGCAAACTCTCGACTATGTTGCAGCACCGCTTTTTGTCCCTCAAAACAAACCCGATAATGTCTTTGCTGATAGGAGTTTATAAAACAAATGAAATAAAGTTATCAGTTTGCCTCAAAATCACTGGTAAATTTTTGAATGATCAGTAAAATGACTTAAAGACTATAGCATTCGGTATTAGTTGTTGCAGTTGGTCATTGCTTTTATTGATTTGGTGGCTCCTAAAAGAGCCGTTTGTTTTGTGAAGCAAGTGCTCGCTTATGCTCGCTCTCCGCGGATGCGGCGGGCCAACTGGATATCCTTGGGCATGATGGTGACGCGCTTGGCGTGGATGGCGCACAAGTTGGTGTCTTCAAACAGACCAACGAGGTAAGCCTCGCTAGCCTCTTGAAGAGCCATCACAGCAGAGCTCTGGAAGCGCAAGTCGGTCTTGAAATCCTGAGCGATTTCTCGCACAAGACGCTGGAAGGGTAGCTTGCGGATCAACAGCTCGGTGGATTTCTGGTAACGACGGATCTCACGAAGAGCGACTGTACCAGGCCTGTAACGATGAGGTTTCTTGACTCCACCAGTGGCAGGCGCGCTCTTACGAGCTGCCTTAGTGGCGAGCTGTTTTCGTGGAGCTTTTCCACCAGTTGATTTACGAGCAGTTTGCTTTGTACGCGCCATCTTAGATGATAACTTGAAAGTTCACAGGTTTAGCGCAACATTTGTAATCAAACGTTTTATATCTGGCGGGCTTCTATCTGATTGGTCAAAAATCAAGAGTTCTAATTGGTTGAGCAAGAAAGGGGTAAGATAACTTAACGTGGATTTCGATCCAAAGTTACTGTTAAGATATTTTGATGTCTCAGAAACGATTATTAAATGATTTTCTTTCGCCAAAGGTTGGATAGTATCACATAAAAATTGATTGAAGAGTTCTATCGCAAGTTTTTGGTGGTGGTAACGCATTTTTCTGTCACCCAACATGTAACATGCTCACACGTGTCTTGTAACCAATAACCGAATGCAAAACTATGGTAATATATGAAACTTGACCCTTGACTCTGTTGTTTGTACTAACCAATAGGGAATAAACTTGTCATGTTTTCAGAGAGGTCATTCTTTGCCGTATAAAAGCAAAGAAAATTTGTTCGTTGAGTTATTATTCAGTTTCTTGAGTAGCTATCAACATGTCTGGTCGCGGTAAAGGAGGCAAAGGTCTAGGAAAAGGAGGCGCCAAGCGTCACCGAAAGATTCTTCGTGACAACATCCAAGGCATCACCAAGCCAGCCATCCGTCGTCTTGCTCGCCGTGGTGGTGTCAAGCGAATCTCAGGCCTGATCTACGAAGAGACCCGTGGTGTTCTCAAAGTTTTCCTTGAGAATGTCATCCGTGATGCTGTGACATACACCGAGCACGCCAAGAGAAAGACTGTGACAGCCATGGATGTGGTGTACGCTCTTAAACGCCAGGGACGCACTCTGTACGGATTTGGCGGTTAGATTGCGCTGCCCACACAAACCAACGGCTCCTTTAGGAGCCACCAAATCTTTCAAAAGTCATGACCAATAAAGTGATTCTTGTCCTAACATATTGTTTCACAAATATGACCATTAAGAGTACTAGAAACGCTGAGCAAATGGCTGTGAAACATAAGCCACTAAAATCTGCAGACTTGTGCGAGCCAAACAAGCTGCTATATCTGCGTGATTACATATAATAGTGTCCCGCGCTCTAGTTTGCAAAGCCTGTATCACAGATGGAATCAACCGTTTACAATTTAGAACAGGTAAACAAGAGTTACACATTTATAATTCTGGGTCATGTTCTCCGACGGTTACGTATACTGTAATTTGAGTTACAATGGTTCCAGAAGTTTTTATTGCCCGATTTTCGGCTTCGCAGCTATTCGCAGGCTATTTGCCGCGCGACTTGGTGAAGAAAGTGTAAGGGTACCGTGCAAGCGGATGGCACTTGTTTTGGGCTCTCAGGGCCAAGGGCCGGTCCTGGTGCTACTTCCAATGGGCCGCCATCTTGAAAACCCACCTAACGGGCGCTACTTGATTTGCGCGCCGTATTCAAATCGTTTGACCGGAGTAAAATTTGCATTTCGATATTGCCACATGCTCTATAGATGAGAGAGAAGACAAATCGTACTCTCGATCACTCCTTATCCCTCGATTATCAAACTTTCAGGTTCTTTATCTTTGTCATTATTCACTGTATGGTTATATGAAACTGAAATACACTGTATTTTCAATTTTTATTGAGTGTGGTTGTCTTCCCTTTCAATTCATCCGGTTTATTCAGATCGTATTCTCTTTCCCTTATAGAAATACACGCGCAAAGAGAAAATGCTAACTCTGGAAAAACAGTTTACATAAAGCTAGTTACAAAGATCCCCGGCACAAAGCTTTCTCACATTTACCTGTTTAATAACCCTTCTTTCAAAGCAGCCGTTCGTTTTGGCGGTTTGATTTGTGCGCCGTATTCAAAACGATTGACTGCAGTAAAATTTGCATTTCGATATTGCCACATGCTCTATAGATCCCGGGTGTAGATTGAGAGGGAAGACAAATCGTACTCTCGGTCTTATCCCTCGATTTTCAAACTTTCAGGTTCTTTATCTTTGTCATTATTCACCGTATTGTTGTATTAAACTGAAAATTTGCATTTCGATATTGCCACATGCTCTATAGATCCTGGGTGTAGATTGAGAAAGAATTCAAATCGTACTACTCGTATCGAGTAGATATGTCTTCCGTTTCCATTCATTCACAATTTACTCAGATTAAATTTTCTTTCTCTTATAGAAATACACTCACAAAGAGAAAATGCTAACTCTGGAATCACGGTTTCATAAAGCTGGTTACAAACTGAAGATCCCCGGCGTAAAGGATTTATCACCCTTTACTTACGTTACTGTTTGATAACCCTTACTGTAAAGGAGCCATTAGTTTTGGCGGTGAACCCAATTTCAAAGGCAAATTGCTAGTATTATACCAGCCTGCGAGCAAGCTCTCGGGCTCGGGGTTTAGCCCGAGAGCTTGCGCCATCTGGCAATTCTTAAAGTTCGCGGAGACGTGTTCTGCCAGCATTTTTGGTCTTTCCTACATAGTTTCGTGACGATGAAAAAATGCTCGTCTATTACCGGATTGATACTGCGTGCGGGTTGTTATTATGTACCACAAAAGTCAGGTCGTGAGAAGTTAAAATTAAGGTTTATCTTGAATATGGCTTTGTTATCTATAAGGAGCAGCTTGTTGGTCATGACTTTAATAAGATATGGTGGCTCCTAAAAGAGCCGTTTTTTTTCTTGAAGCTGAAAGCTTGTTTAAGCTTTCGCCTTCTTCTCGGTCTTCTTTGGCAGAAGTACAGCCTGGATGTTGGGCAGAACACCTCCTTGCGCGATGGTAACACCAGCGAGCAGTTTGTTCAACTCTTCATCATTACGTACAGCAAGCTGAAGATGACGGGGGATGATTCTGGTCTTCTTGTTGTCACGAGCAGCGTTGCCCGCCAACTCGAGGATCTCAGCGCTCAAATATTCGAGCACAGCGGCCAAGTACACTGGAGCACCGGCGCCAACACGCTCAGCATAGTTGCCTTTGCGAAGAAGACGGTGGATACGACCAACAGGGAACTGAAGCCCTGCTCGGGATGAGCGGGTCTTGGACTTGGTGCCCTTTGCCTTTCCTTTACCGCGACCAGACATGTTTTCAAAGCTAAAACTTCAAGACGAAATTGTGCGAATGAATGAAGTATAACAGGACACCACAAAATTTATACGCGCTACAAAATTTGAGTAGGATCGCAACGCACCAATCAAATCTTAGATATGCTAAGTGTTGTTGATTGAAATATGATTATATATGCAGAAAGGATGTTGACCTCTGAGTTCTATGCTAAGTAACCAATGAAAAGACAGAGATTTCGATCCGTATGGTAATTGATCTCTAGGTGATTTCGTTATAAATACAATATTCGTCGAACGCAAGGTTATTCATTCTGTTTGACAGACATGGCACCCAAAGTTGCAGGAAAGAAGGGCGAGAAGAGAGCCGGTGGAAAGGCAAAGGCTGGAGCTGAGGGAAAGAAAAAACGAAGAGGAAAGAGAAAGGAAAGCTATGCTATCTACATCTACAAGGTGTTGAAGCAAGTTCATCCTGACACTGGTATCTCCAGCAAAGCCATGGGCATCATGAACTCGTTCGTCAACGATATCTTCGAGCGCATCGCCACCGAAGCTTCCCGCCTTGCCCACTACAACAAGAAATCCACCATCAGCTCTCGCGAGATCCAGACCGCCATCAGGCTGCTTCTGCCCGGTGAACTGGCCAAACACGCCGTCAGTGAAGGAACCAAGGCCGTGACCAAGTACACCAGCAGCAAGTAAACTCACTTGTGGGTTTACCGCCAAAAACAACGGCTCCTTTAGGAGCCACCAAATCTTATGAAAGTCATGACCAATACCAACGTATCACATAAATTCCCCTACAGTCATCAAAATTAATTATATTGTAACGGCTACTTCGTCGTGTTCTTCATATTTACATGAGTCTTGCCCGTTTTGCATTCGTCGTAGGCCAGGCCGTGGGCAAAAATATTAGTGTGTGAACACGAGAGATTTTTTTCTCGCGTGTTGAATTTCGCGCGCGCTCGTGTTTCTCTTCTCACTTGATTTACAGCCATGCTCCGTCACGCGTGACCAGTATTTTCTCTGTCTCGGACGTTACAAAGAAATATTCAAATGTTCATTTCAGTCTTGTGATTACTGGTCACGCGTGACGGAGCATGGCTGTAAAAGCAGGGAGAAAAAAAAAAGAAATCACTCCGAGAACAAGGGGACTACCTCAGAGCACACGAGTGAAGCGGACCGCCATAACTATCGCTAAACGGGCCCGTGATTGGACGACTGAAGTCACGTGCACTGTATCCAACATGCATGTGGACACTGGTTAAAAACTATATAACGGTAAAACCACAACGACAAACCAATGAAGACAGAGTACCGCATCTATCGTTGACCTGGATCAGTAAAAATCTTGAAATAGTAATGGTAAAAACGGCAAACTGATCCTTACGGAGAGACAGAAGTGAAATAAAAAAATAATAAAACGTTTTTACTATTACGGACACTGGTTAGCCTGTGAGCAAGCTCTCGGGTTCGGGACTAGGGGAGGGGAAGGGTATCCCGAGCCCGACATCTTGCTCGCAGGCTAGACACGCAATGAAGGGAAAACCGATCTTTATGCCAAGTTGGTAAAGCGCTGGTAAAAGAGCCAAACAAGTACGAGTGGTCTGTGGTAATCTGAACCTGCACCATTACTGCAACAAATTAAACCTTCGAGAATGGCCTGCCTGATCTGTGCTTCCAGACCTAGGTCAATAATAGATTAATAATACCGATACTTGAAGTGAAACAAAAGAAACGGCAAACTGTTCCTTTATACAGCAGAAAAACAGAAAGAAATGCAAATACATGTAAAATAAAAGTGGAATATAATACAGTGGAACCTCGATTTAACGAAGTGCCAAGGGACTGGAGAAATTGATGCGTATCGAGGAGTTCGTTAAATCGAAAACCTCGTTATAACGTATTTTCGGAAAAGCAACCAAAATGTTCGTTATGTCGAGGTATATAGCAAAAGCTTATCACGCCTGTTATGAGCTTCTGATATAGTTAATAATTGTTTTGTAACAGTTTTACGTCGTACTACCCAACCTCGTTCCCATGGTCTCTCATCTTCCCGTCCCCTGGAGCGAGAGAAGGCAGTGCGTTTCGCCGCGGTGTCGAGAAGGCCAGGGGCGGGAAGATGAGAGACCCTGGGAACGAGGTTGCGCACTACCCAGCATTTCCTGATCTGAATATTAATTCAGTTTAGTTTATTTCCCATAAAAGCTATTGCGTTTTAGAGCAGTTTTCAATTGAGTGTCGAAAGTAATTACACAATTGTTTTGGTTTTTTATTGCTACGCTTTGTGAATGGCTAAAAAATCTCGCGCCACTTTCTCAACCAATCCGAGGTAAAACCAAAACCAATCGTGACTTGTTAACACGCGTTTTCCCGCGCTTGGCGCCGGCTACATGTATTTGCTACGAGTTCTGATTGGTTCATTGGATTGTCTGCGTCTGTTGTGATTGGCCAAAGTAATTACCGAGTAATTACTTTGGTTTTGGTTTTACCACACTCAATTGAAAATCGCTCTAATGCCTGTATAGTCTAAAGTTACAGAACACTGTACATATACTACAGCACTGGAAAACTGTACAGGTTCCTTTGTCCTATAGCACACATCTATATCAATGATAATCAAGGGTTTCTCAGGACGCGAATTCCAGTCTCTGCATATAACAAAACTTAAACAACAGACTACTTAACAGTTAGTGCGAAAGCGAAGCGCTATATCGCCGGAGACTTTGCCGACGAGGCGGTAGGCCGAGTTGGCTAAAGTCATTCGATATTGAGAATATTTGGGCAGTGTATCAATACTAGATGCTAGAAAATTGAACATTGCTACAGTTCTGTAGATATTTAATAAAAGAAATTTTCCAATGTACTTTGCCACTTGTTTGTATCTTGCATCGCGTTTGCATATATTCGCTATATATATCGGAGTAGATTTTACGTTTGGGCTGCCGGATGTGTTCGTTATAACGAGGATTTCGTTAATTAAATCGAGGTTCTGTTCCATACATTTTACTTGTAATTTTGCCGGGCTGAAGAATATCGTTCGATATACCGAGGACTTCGTTATATACATGTAGAGGTTCGTTAAATCGATATATTTCGTTTTGCAAAACAAAGCTTCTGCGGGGGTTAAATTGTTAGCCCCGGAAGAAGCTTGCTTGCAAAGTGAATTATTGGGCACTATTATTCCATTTTTATTTTGTTTTATTTGCTTTTGTTTCTGTTTTTCTGCCATAAGGAGACGTCAGAACATAACGCCCTCAATTCTTTGTTCTGTAGCGGTAAAGTTCCTTGAGTTGGAAAATATAATTAGAATGTACACAGTCTCTTGATTTTCATTTAGTTGCTAGAGCGAGCGAGTGGTCTACGAGCCTCGAAGTCGCGAGATGCGCACAAAAAACGAATGTCCAATTACACACATGAAAACACGTAAATATATCAAGGCGGAAGAAAACGAGAACCATAGTGTACGAGAATTAGTTTAACTCTGTTCACTTCCAGAGTCAATTAACTTTTGAGTCTGTCGACGAATCCTGTGGTGTGGCCATTCAAATGAAACCTCTTTGGCAGTACTTTTGCAGGGTACCTTTTGTTTTTCAATATTTTACAAAATAAAATTTGGGATTTTTCTTGAATTTTGATTTTTGGCACTCTTGGGAGTAAAAAGGGTAATAGAGCACATGTGAGCAGTAGTCAAACGAAAATAAGAACTTTGAACTCTCGTCAGTAGTAAAAATTGCCTTGGCTCCAGAATCCTGTGTAATAAATCGGGGTAATAATAAAGAATCAACCGCAAACTGGCTGCCGACTGACGGGTTATTTCTGTCATTACAACGCGTTTCGCGCCTCATTAGAGACCTTAAGATTGAGGGTTTCCCCTTAAACCGCAAACCACAAACGTCGGCCAGCAGTTTACAGTTCGGAGTTCGCCGTATCAACATAATCTGGGCTTAAGATTGAGGATTACGTTTTACCTATGCCTATTACCGGAGCCATCTAGGAAACAAAGTATACATTCATGCATATACATTCATTAATTCACATATCTTCAGAAACTGGCTTTTGTTTTACTTTATTTATCGTAGTTTAACCACAAAGTAATCCGACTGGCAAGGCAGTGCCAACAACAAATAGCCGGCTGCCATGTTTGTTTTCATTCATTCGTTCACTTCTGTTTTAGCTGAAAAATCGTATTCAAAATTACGTTTCTGTGAAAAATAATTCGATAATTAATAAGCGAAAGAGTTCTAAAAAGTAGTATTTCCTCTCAAACGTGGGATTGTGATGTTTTAGGGTGCAAAAAACCTTGCCGTAAATCACTTACCTCTAGAGCGTGGTCTAGCCGTACAAACGCGAACCTCGAACCGCAACCTGACGGCAAGGCACTCGGCACGTGACTTCTTGACGTTTGCGGTTCGCGGGAAATGCCGAAAAACCTCGATCGTCGCGGTTGCCCGTTCCGCGGCTCACTCTTTCTTACAAAGAGAAGTAACTTTAACAGGGTGCACGGAAATTTGAAAAGTTTTTGTTCAATTTCACGAGAGTACACGCAAGTCGCTAGAATCAAAGATAAAATGTTTGTCCAAGGAGAGCGAGATTTTCAACTCTCGTGGACTCACATTGAAGTTTACTCACGCGGCTTCAGTGGACCCGGGCGTGTAATATGTGGTGTAATTATGATGAACTGAATAAATTCCTATTCCAAAAATTGATATCGCTATTTATCATGAGACTCTAATGGTTTTCAATTTAATGTAGATTGTAATTATATTGCAATGGAAATTATTAATAATCAATCTTTTCTGTTTTACTGGCTACATGTACTGATTTCACCTCAATTAGGCCACTTCAGGATGCAATACAAATATTGTTCTTCTTGTTTTTGCTGTTAGACAAATGATATAAAATGTTTCTAGAACTGAACCACGTGATCTAGGCAATTAAACAATGATAACCTCAGATATAGGAACTATTTCACGAGAGTATGCCTGGGAGGGGGGGGGGGGGGGGTACTCCCTATGATGGGCTATACGGGGATGCTCCGCCCGAAAGGGATACCTTTTTTAGGCTGGAGGTATATGAAAGGGTAGGGATTTCACTAGTTGAAGTATATGAAAGGGTAGGGATTTCACGAAGT
This sequence comes from Cladopsammia gracilis, assembly GCA_022457155.1. Classification (NCBI taxonomy): domain Eukaryota; kingdom Metazoa; phylum Cnidaria; class Anthozoa; order Scleractinia; family Dendrophylliidae; genus Cladopsammia; species Cladopsammia gracilis. The sequence continues at coordinate 994,811 of JAJGOT010000025.1, forward strand.
ATAGGACAGGGTAAGGAAAACACGAGTTGAAGTATAAAAAAGGGTAGGGAAAACTGCCATTTAAGTATTATAAAAAGCGCCTTTCAAGATTTATCAAAATCTGCACGTGAACGCTATATGAAAGGGGTACCATTGTCAGTGAAAGGTATATGAAAGGGGTACCTTTTCAGTCAAAAATGGCATGGAGTGTAATTTTGGTCCTTTGGGAGTTAACAGTAATGTCGTATTACATTGTTTTATGGGGAGGGGGGGGGGTGGGTGGGGGGATGGTATACCTGCCAACGTTTTTCTGAGTGACAGGAGTGAGAATTTTTTCGTAAGAGTACCAGGATTTCCGAAGGTGACCCGACCAAATCCGAAGGCAACCCGATCTATTCCGAATATATCCACAGCTGTAATTGCAATGCTCAGAACGATAAAAAAAAACTACAAAAAAGTGCCAAATTTTCATGAACGTAACCATATTTTTAATTGGATCATGTGATCAGTTAAGGCTAATAGCTCAAATCTGTAAGTCAGGCATGAGAAATTGCTCCATAGGCATGAGTTGGCATGAGATCAGAGTTTTTGACTTGCAGGCGGGAGACTTGTGCCCAATTTTTGTGGTTAACTGACACTCACAGAAATGAGAAATACCCTTCAGCAGTTCTGTATGCTACTCTGAGATGGCTTAATGGTCTGAAACTGGGTAAAGAGTACAATTATAGTCCAAAAATGGGTACTTTTTGGCCAGGTGGGGGGAACATGATAAACTCATGTAAAAGTGACAATAAAACTAATAAAGTTCTGTCAAGAAAATAATGGCCACACACAGCCATTCATGCACAAATATAAAACGGCCAACCAACCATGCTGAATCTCCTTAACTGATTCTTACCTATAGCTGACACCACACAACCCTACAAGGAAACCCCATCACGAGGCCTCGCTCATTTCCTAGCGCTCAGGTTGTTGCTTACCGGAAGGTCAATAATCTCTCCAAACGACTTTCTAGTCCGAGAGATTAGAGTTAACGACAGGACAATTTATCTCTCCAAATGACTATAAGTCTGAGGGTTTAAAATCCTGAAATGAACACTGAATAACGGAGTTATATGCGATAAGGATGGTGACGATATAAACGCCGCCACCGCATTATTCACACTGAATAATGGGAGTTATATGCGGTAAGGAGGGTGACAATATTACAAACAAACGATACTCGTCTGAATTTTATTTGACCCTTAATTAACAAATACAACAACAACAACAACATTTTATTAAATAACAAATATTGACGAGAAAAGAATGCATCAAGCATCTTTATTGTTTTTGTTTTGTTTGTTTTTTTCTACCTTTTCTTTTAAACCACAAGTTCAGTGGTTTTAATCCTGTCTTTTACAGTTGTGTTACCATTCTAAATAGTGTTAAAAACAAACAAGTGTTATAGCGACTTTAATGACGATAATAAATCTTTAGTAGTTGTTCTTCACTGACTGTCCTAAATGATGCCTCAATGGCTAAAAATATTGACGTTTCTTCCTGAACACTACAACAAACCGTTGAGAATGGCCGGATCTGGGTTTCCACAAAAAAGGAAATCCTGGACGCCCCATCATATCCAGTAATGGTCACCCTACCGAACGCATATCTGAATTCGTTGATTGTCATCTTAAACCTCTGGTACAGTTACGTACTTCCTTCATACATCAAAGATACCACCCAGTTTCTCCTTAAACTTCAACAACTTGGAAAACTCCCAGATAACGCTATCCTCGTAACCCTTGATGTTTCTTCGCTGTACATTAATATACCTCACAAAGACGGAGTCGATGCTTGCCGCTATTTTCTCAACACCCGCCTATATAAACAAGTTCCTACAGAAAGACTTTGTGACCTTATCCAAATGATTCATGGCATGAACAATTTCACTTTCAATGGTGATCACTACTTACAGATCCACGGGACAGCCATGGGCACACGAATGGCACCCTCCTACGCGAATCTTTTCATGGCTAAATTTGAGCAACACGCTTTCGAAAACACTGCCTTCAGACCCTACATTTGGCCGCATGGCCAGAAATCTATTTCACTGGCCGAGGAGGTCTGGGGCGGGTCGAAGCCCGCGTGGTTTTTAACGCGACCGATCGCGAGTGAGAAAGGTAAGCTTTAGTTCCTGGTGGTTTGCTCAAAAAAGGAAAGAAATGGACTATCGAAAACTGCATACAACCTCCACAGTTGATCTATTAAGCAATGTATACAAGAATTATCGACCTAGGAAGAGGAAGTCTTCTCGAATATATGAAGTTGAGCGGCTCATTGCGAAGCGGAAAGGATTGGAGGTAAGCCATTTTTAGAATGCTGTAACTTGGATATTTACAAGTTACCTAAATATTATTTTCGATTTTGTGGCTTTATCTTGATTATTCACCCATGCATATGAAGGTCTCAGTAGCTTTGTGTTTTATTCTTACAGGGATCAGAGTATTTGGTGAAGTGGAGTGGCTACACAAAATACGACGCGTCGTGGGAGATGCTAGACAACATTTCTCCAGAATGCATTCGGTAAGTTTCTTTTACCAGCACGAATTATTTAACCTGTTCTTTTTTTACGTTTGTTCTTTAAGCTTAATTACGATAAGTTTTGTGTTACATTGTAGCTCGGACGAATTTTAATATCTAGATTAACAAAGTGCTACTGACAGCGAAAGTAGATTACAGGCAATTTTGTTTTGATTACTGTGGAAACAGGTTTCAATATAATTTAAGCTTATATATTAAGCTTAATATAAGCTTAAATTAAACGTGAACTAAGACATTTTACCCAGCAAAAAGGAAGGTGTAATATGGGAAGATGTGAAATTTTCAATTGTAAAAATTAGGCCATGTTATGAATTAAATTCTTAATAAAAATAACATAAGGCTTATATTTATACAGCTAATTCAACTTTTATAGGACTTCCTAATAATTAATTTGTTTAGCAGTTGAAATGAATTAGTTTTATTTTAGTTGCCATCCTGTAATGGGCTGTTTTAATTTTGTCTCATTTTATGAACTGAACGTGTGCAGGCAACAACATCAGTGTTATTTTAATTTTTATTATTATCATTATTATTATTATTATTATTATTATTATTATTATTATTATTATAAGATTTGACCAAGCGCTGTGTATAGTTCAGGATTGTACGTAATTTTGTTTACTTAATTAGGTTGTTTGAGAAGCCAGAGCCAGGAAGGATAGAGCTGTTACAGGCAGTAGACAGTTTTAGGTGTGCTGTGGAAAGCCGTTTAAAGTCAAAGAGTCGCCTTCCACTGACGATTGACTTTCCCTCGCACATTTATAAATATTTGTTTGAGAGTAAAGAAGTAATTGATGGGGGGTGGCTTTACCTTGAAGAGGAGCACTTTAGCAAGACTTATTTTCCAAAGAACTGGGATCAGTGTCTTAATTCCTTTGGCGAGGGACATAAGATTTGCTACCCAGTGAAAATGAGATTTTTTTTGGCTTGGTCTCCTAAGAAGTACATCAAACAGGATAATGGGGAGCTATTTCTATGCACCAGAGCATTCCAGGAAAGACTTTCTTTTTCCTTTGCAAGGTCCCCATGTTGAGTACTTTTTCTATTTATACATGTAATTAGATTCATGAATTATAGTTTTACAGCTTTCAAGAAAATACATATAATATACAAGAATATCAACTGGTACTGGTAAAGTGACCTAATTTATTTCTTATTTATATGCAACATTGAGCATGTATAAAAACAGCACAAACCATAGAACCATTTTAAAGCTCCTGACATGTTCATATTCTGGAATGTTTATTCTGTTCCAAATCAGATTCAAGTCCAGACTGATAGAATGAAAACATTGTACTGAATGTTCCTTTTTTAAAATTCATATGCACATGCCTACATCATGATGTTGAAATGCGTCTGCGTTTTGCTCTGGATTCTTTAATTTCAGAGTCCCAGTATTTTTCATTTTTTTTGTTGTATGCTCTAGGCAGTCTTTCTCTTTTTCGCAATGCCCAAAGACGACCTTCTGTGCGTAGAATATCTGTTGGGCTGTCCCAGTTGTTTGATTTGCGTCGTAATACTCTTCGCGCATCATCGTTATTCTTTTCCACACCTGAAGTTAGAATTACAACAGGTACATTTAGTTACATATTCATAGATTGCCACCAAAATGTAGCTTATATATGCAGGCAGATATTAAAGTAATTATGAAACATGGCGTTGCATAAATACTTACCACTTTTTTAAAATGTTTGTATAAATTATTTTGTTATTATTCATCATAAATTATACATGTATAAAATGGGTATCTCTGCAGAGGATAATTACATGAAAGCCTTCATACCTTGTCCAGTGAACTGTTTCACATTGCTGTGTCTTTTCATGGCCTCTGGCACATGATACACCATGGCATGCATATAGCATGTCACATTCTTTCTTCCATAACCAGTTCGCTTGTTGGCTAACGAGCAAAATAAATTTACCCAATTTTTTGCCTGTAAAGACAACATAAAAAGACACATACTTTAGAGCTTCACTTCTGAAGTACAGAACTAGAAATTAATATTTAAAATGTTGAGTAAAATTTATAGCAACAACTAGGAATTGATCATCAGCACCTTTTGACAGAATGAGGCAGCATCTACAGTGCCCATAACTGAAATGAAGTTGAAATATAGTTCTCCAAAATCCTGTTAAATAAGAAATAATTGTCATTATTTTGGCATTATGAGATCAATGCATTAACTTTCAACAGCAGTGGCTGATGGAGCAGGGTGGGGAAATGGGGGATAGGATTGTACATGTCAGAGTGGTAGTGATGATTGTCAGAACACTTGTGGGAAATCTCACTGCTAGGATCTTGTTTTGAGCCAAGTTCTAATAAACTAGGAGGTACTATGGGACTTTTTATCAATAAGCAATTTGATGCCTTGCTTGTAAAACCTTTCAATGTCTAAGTAAAAAACATGAATGGAATAATGCAATTAAGTGCCATTCAAGGGTAATAGGTCCATGATAACCGCACGTCACCAAATAAAGAAAACATAATGAGGGAAAATGTTTCTTAGACCTAACAAGGGAAAACCTAACGAGTGAAAACCTATTTTAAAACAACTTTTCCCTCATTAGGTTTTTCCTCATTAGGTCTAAGAAACATTTTTCCTTGTTATGTTTTCTTCATTTGGTGACATGACGGTTATCATGGACCTATTACCATTCAAGGTTTTGAATTTATGAATAAAGTAATCAGTTTATATGAGTTTGTATCTTCAGTTGACAGATTATTAGCAAGTTCTTTTTTTTATTCTAGGAAGAGTTGACCACAAAAGGTCTCAGACTAGTTGTTGGAATGCTAGTACAGTTTGTACTTTGTTGTTATTAGCCATAATAGAGTTGTTAATTTTTGTCTTGCATTATTGTTATTGCATGGATTAAAAATTAATTATTTTATATGATGCAATTTGGAATAAAGTAAAATTTAAGACAGTAGTATTCATACCTTCCATATTTTCTCCACTGTTTTAGCTGTTTCTTTCCGCAGAAAAGAAGAAAAGTGGTCAGGGAAGGTTCTTAATAACAGCTTTTTTTCATTGCCCATCAGACTGGTCCAGTCATATGTGCCAGAGCCTTTACCGTCGGCATTCTTTTTTTCCCAAACATGGAATGTGACACCACATTTGTTGATTGCCTGTACTGCCATGTGTAAATGTTGCCCTATTGATGCAGGTTTTGCAACTTTCTTTTTGTGGGACTCCTCATCATCCCACTCAATCATCTCATCCAAAACATTGCGAGTTAGTACATCTGTTACTCGAAGTAACAAATGTAGCTCATCTAGGATGATATGATCCAGTGGGATGTTGAGGAGTGGGGGTTCAACACAGCAAAAGTTTTTGTTTCCTCTTTTTAAATGGCTCCATTTTTTTAGATCTTTTAGTGTCCGCTTCTGAGGGCTGCTTTCGTAGAACACATCAGGCTTGGACATATCATACCTGTAGTGTGACACATATTCAGGTTAACTCTCATTTACAACTACTACAACAAACAAAAAAAACATCTTACATGTTTAAAACATTCCAGATGGAATACAATTATACCTCAGTAAATTTTATTGGAATGATCATGAGAAAATCTTTAACAACATACATGTAAACTCACTTGCTATATTTCAACAACAACAACAAAAATCTTTATTAGTTAGTTATTATAGAATTTAAAATACTGGTCTGCAGGTAGCAAAAGCTAATCTTGGCAGGCCAGTGAATCTGATGCACTAACCTTTTATCCTTGTGTATTGTGCACCACAGGCACGCATACAGTGATGTGGCACCACTAAGCCCCATGATTAACAAAAGAAACTGAAAAAAGGAAAATTATTATGAACCATTTGAATAGACCTAACTGAAAAACAGAATCCATTATTTGGACATTAATCCTTATTTTTTTATATGCAGGGTACGAAATTGCACCTGATGCTGTCACTAATGCGCCTAATGGTGTATGTTTTGCTGTAGAAATTTAATTCATTGTGAATTTTATTTTAGATTCCGTAAATTGCATCAAGTTCATTAATATCAACTATTTTAAAATATATGGGACAAAGAAATATTAAAAGTATATCAGTGTTTACACCTATAAATGTAATACTGACTTTGTAATCTCCACCCATGAACAACTCCACAGGGATTTCGTTTTCCCCCACTTTGACAAATCCATTCTCTTGCACTTCATTTATTTCACTGAAAATTTCCTGGAATGATTCAGCGATGGTAGCGTAATCCTCACTTCCCTTTACAACCGCAATTGTTCGGTTTCCTGTAAACAATAATGAAAGGGGATGAAACATTTTTTTTTTTAACTGCTCTTACATGGGGGAAAAGGAAAACAAGCTGATGGTTAATGAGGATTTCTGACCCCATATCATAGCTATGGGGGTCCATATTTTGTGTCCTACATATTTTATTGTAAACAGAAGTTAAATGAAACTGCCATAGTAGTGCTATTCACCTCCCAGCAATTTGCTTGCAAAAATTGTAATCGTTGACAGGAATAAATGAGTTAAAAAGCATTATTTTTGTTATAATATCTCACTGTTTCAGTATGTACTAAAACAACTGTTCACCGAAGTGTAGCTACCCACCTCCACTTCGGTGAATAGTTGTTAATTATTATTAATGTAAATGTGAGCACATCAGTGACTTATCAATTCATTTTTTATTGATAACTCAGTGATGTTTATTTTGTGAGCCCCACAAGTACCTCTTGATGACATTACTTCTTCTTCTTTTTGCAGAATCGAGAATGACACAATGATGTAATTACTGTTTCGTGTCATTTTCGCACCATCCCCACTGATCTTCACTTTAATTACACCTGTTTCTGAATCACTCGATTCTCTCTAAAATAGAACAAATAAAAATTGTTTATTTTACATTACAATACAGTATTTAGTTTCCATAGAATGGTAAAAAAAAAATCAGAAATAGTTTCAGTTTAATGGTTCACTCTTTTATAGGCATAACTGTGTTTCAACAATAAACCAGTTAAATACTCAAGTCAGTTCTAGATGCTATTTTTAAAGTAATTATCACACAAATATGTCAAGAAAGATTGAATTAGTGTTTAAGTACTTACAAAGTCAATTATCTGCTCTCTGAGCAATTCCTTAAAAGATGCCTGCACTCCCGGGGATGTTCCTGGTGTGACTGTGAGGTGGCTCATTGCATTCAAATTGTTTTTGCACTGTTTCACTAAATATGATCTTGGCAACCCGTCAAATACCATAGTTAATTGATGGTAAAATTCATCACTTACGCCAAATCTGTCCATCAAAAACAAAACTTCTTCCACCTTTTTTTGCTCGTCCTCAGCTAGTTTTGAGTATTTGTCTCCATTACAGGTGTTATCAGTAGGGACTGTTGGGTCCCTACTGATAACTGAAGGGTCACTTAATCCTAAATTATGCACTGTCTTGTTGTTGTTTTCTTCGACTTCTAAGCTGTTTAATTTGAGGCCATATGCTCTCAAAAACCATAAAGCTTTCTGTGCCCTAGTTTTAAGATCTTTTAGATACCTCCACCTTGTTGTGGGACTTACTGTTGACAGGTCTTTTCCATTCTTGTCAGTCTCCTTGTTTCTTTCCACTTTTTCAATATATTTTTTCAATGATTCAGTTTCACTCAACAGCTGGTCTTCTCTTAACTTGTTTTGTTTAACCTCTTCAATGAGTTCTTCATATAATTTTTTGTTTTCTTTTTCTAATTTTTTTTTCTCTTTTTTCTCCCCTTTTAATTGATCATTCAAGATCTCAACTGACTTTACTTCATCCACAAAAATATTCATCCTGTAGCTTCCCGACAACACATTTTTCTTTTTTCGACCAGAGACAGCTTTAAATTGGCTGGAAATTAATGAGCATTTAATTCGGAGGCGCTCCTCAATTCTTGTGGCATTTTCTTTGACAGCAAAACCACATCCAGGGATATTTTCATTTAAAAGCTGCACAAATGAATTAAACTCTGCAGTGTTTCTTTGAATCGTTGCCCAGCACAGTAACACTGGAAAGGGGATGTCAATACAACAGAACGATTCCATACTTTTTTGTCTTTGTTCTTGTACATATTTAAGCTGATTATTTCGCCATGGCTGAACAGATAATCCACGGATGTCTTCCGTGACATAGTCGGGAAGAAATCGCTTTAAAATCAACGTATCAGACATTACCGGTTTTACTCCAACAGGAGAGCAGTGAAAAAAAATATATTAGTTACGTTTTCATTCATTCATTGATGAATGAAATACTACGAGCTGTCAAATTTGTCGCGCGTTTATTTATATTTCGCGGCAATTTTTATCTTTGCCAATAATGGGTCTTCTTATATAATCATCTATTGTTTTCATTAGACCAATCAGGAATCCTGTATTAATGTATTAACTAGTACTTAGACCTACCTCAAATTATGAGAGCAACATGGCGGCGGAAAATGAAAACAAAGATCTTGAGAAACGAAGGGAGTATTTTAACGCGCGGACATTCGCGAATGCTTCAAGTCGTCACGCTACCGTGTAGTTTATATTACGACCTAAACTTAACCTTTATTGTTGTGAGATGGGAAGGACGAGGTTGCATTTTCAGAGGACAAAACATTGACATGTCGAAAGGGACGAATGTCTATTTGAAGTTCTGGATCGAACAAATGACAATTTACAATGGGGAACCGTCGTTAGGATGGAAAGAAAAATAGCATTTTGAAGCTTAATAGTCGATTTGTAGACGTTGCATTGCAGATTAAGGTGAGTTTTATTGCAATTGTATTTTTTTTTTCTGGGAAGCGCGAAACTTAAAGGCACGACTTTAATTTTGGCAAAACTAATATCTAGGGAAGTTCCTCTTTCAATATCAGATCGAACATATCGTTCAGGTTTGTAGCAGCCCGTACTATTCATCGTATAAGTTTTAGTTTCTCATATTTCTCTGTAAAATTACGTTCCTTGCATTCGTAGTTTTTTTCTAAGTGTTCATAGCTACTGCGCGTGCGTGAAATTTAATTCTGGCCATGGTGGCGATACATTGATGACATTTTCATGGTATGGACAATAAGGAGAAGAAAACCTAAAAACGTTTCTAAATTACCAACTCTCTCCACCCTACCATCGAGTTCACTCACGAATATTCCAATTCGCTTATACAGTTTTTTTCGTTCCTTGACGTTCAAGTTCAGCTTAAAGACAACCAAATCCTAACGGACCTTTACACAAAGCCTACAGACAAACATCAATATCTTTTAAAATCGTCGTGTCATCCAAGTCACACTAAACGCTCGATTCCTTTCAGCCTTGCCCTAAGATTAAGACGTATATGTTCTACTGATTTTCTTTTTGAAAAACGCTCTGAGGAACTGATTAATTACTTAGTGAAACGAGGATACAGCCGCTCTTTCCTAAAAAGTGAAATTCGACGCGTCCATTCCATTCCTCGCTACGATCTTCTTACTGAGTCAGAACAACAAAAGAAAGCCTCCGACCGAACACCTTTCGTAATCACCTTCAATCCAGCTATTTGTAATCCCTCCTCTGTTGTACGAAAACACCTTAATATTCTTCAATCCTGACAAAGAACCTACCATACAGGTCAAATGAACTGCTTAATTGTCTTCTCTTTTGGCAGCATGGTGAATCTGAGAAAATCTAACAAAACACTGAATTACGGCTTCACTGGCTTTAGTAGTTTCTCATACCAAATTCCCATAACCACCTGCTCGCACAAACTCGTTCCAGGGTCTCTCTTCTTAAAATATGAAAAAAGCAAGTGACACACACCTACCCCGCGGCGACCAGTACCTTACGCATGCGCATAGCCATATCACCCAGGCAGTGGCAGCCATGGACAGCTGTTTCGTCCTAGTTTTAAGACTCATCAGCATGGCATAGCCAGGCAGGGTCTCATAAGATCATCGACCCCGCCACTTTACTGCCAAGGCGGATGCGAGCATCCTAAGGTGGTCTTCCACTCAGAAATACGATGATAGGCTTGCAACCCTCGCTTTTTTGAAAATGACAGAATTGAAAACTTTAAACCCTTGAAAATCCCATTTGGAAAGAATTTCACTAAATTCTCTGCACTAAACAGGTGAACTATAAGAAAACTGAACTACAGTGTATAATTTTCACCTGACAACGGCCATAGCAACTATTGTTTACATTAGTAAAATGCCCATAAAACGTGCTAAATGAATGCAATCCCCCCCCCCCCTCCCCCGCTTATTTTTTATCTAGAATCCATTGTCTAAACTTTAAGTTCATTTTTCTCAAATATAACAAATCCACGGAATGAGAAACTTGTAAAAAAGATATCTCTCTCGCATTTTAGCCAAATTTGCTGAAATTTTCAGGATCATGAAAGTACATAATTCTCTATGTCGTGAACTAAAAAAAATCTCCGTTTTCTGGAACTGTACTGTAGTAATTAAACCTTTGTTCTATTCTTATTTTGCACTTTTCACGCATAAGCCCCGCACCACCCCGAAAAAATGGAAACTAGTAAAAACTCACTGTTTTCCGAGGTTCATAACCTAGATAGATCATTTATGCACAAAGTAAAGTTGACTCCATGGGCATCCAACCATTTGGCGGAAAGTTATTATTTTTTTATGACAAAAGGCCTTATTTCAACTTAAGGGGCTGGTTAATAATTAACCAACGGGGAATTCGAACCAAAGTGACTGATTTTTTAACTCAGAATACAAAACTATAAATCAGGATGGTAGAATTTTCCCGTAAAATTGTTTTGAATAAAAAAATAAAAAATTTGAGTTGAAGACCACCTTAACTGTCGAGTTACCGTGTGGGCTCGGGTTTCATTTTACAAAGATGTTTCGGTTCCCGGGCTAGTGTAATGAGGGTCCCTTATATAAATATAAACGACAAACTGCAAGGCTGATCTGACTACGTAAAAAGGTAGATTTTGCGAGACACCAATGCGACAAAAACCGATAAAGCAGGGTAGCAACCGCGGACAGCTGTTTCGCCCTTGTATTGGGGCTCGTCAGCAAGGTACAAGGTACAAGGGCGAAACAGCTGTCCGCGGTTGCTACCCTGCTTTATCGGTTTCTGTCGCATTGGTGTCTCGCAAAATCTACCCTTTTAACGTAGTCAGATCAGCCTTGCAGTTTGTCGTTTATATTTGTCCATTTTTTGGCTGATTAGGTCTTTCGTAGATCCTACGTATCGTTTACAGCATTATCGTTTGCGGTCCTTTGCAGATTTTAGTCCCTTATATAGTCTATATACCTTTTGCGTGAACCGTGAATAGGGCTATTTTTTATGGATTCTCTGCGTTTCAGAGAATCTAGTGATTCGGATCTTTGCAAGCCTTGCTGGACATATCGATTCAAAGATTCTTTAAAAAAAAGTAAAAAAAAAAATAGCCCTATTCACGGTTCACGCCAAAGGTATATAAGGGACCCTCATTACATTAGCCGGGGAACCGAAACATCTTTGTAAAATGAAACCCGAGCCCACAGTGTGAAAAGTAAATAACAGTATTATTGAAGTACCTTGTTACCGATATTTTCTTTCCAACGCTTTAGAAAATAGGTTGAAATATGTATTGAAATACTGTTTTTTTTATTATTATTTACAACATTCAACCCCATCATAAGTTTAATATTTGAAATAAGGCGACTAAGAGTCCGTAACATCAAAGTGTGACGTCGTGACAAACTGTTCGGTAATTTTGTTGAAAATACGGCTGAAATACATGCACAAATCGTTTCAGATTTTATAGGTTTATTATTTTTAATCCTTTTCATTCTTTTTTTTTCCTTCGTTTGTATGTGTGGGCCTAGTATTTTCTCCACTTTCTGTTGAAAGCTAAAATAATAGTAACAATAAATGTACCCCCCATTTCAAGTGATCTTAAAAAAATGTACCCACCACTTTCAGGCGGTTTTGAGAATGGTACCCCCCTAGAAAAACACCACCCTCCCCCCCCCCCTCCCCCCTGTGACGTAATAAACGATCGGTCCCTTAGACGGCTAGCAACTTGCTTACTCAGTACTGATCTCGAATTCAAGTTACACAATTAACAAATCTTTTTTTAACTGTCTATTTGCAGCTGTCCGCAATCATGTGCCCTTCAACGTCGAGGAGAAAATTGGCTTTTTTGTTCCGGCTCTTTGCCAAGGATATTATATTACTGGTCTTACTGATGAACACAGAAACAAATCCATTGAATAAGTTCTACTTGGATTTAGTCGAGATCGGTCGGTAAGTTTACTTTTGTTAAAACCATTCGCTCCCTTTCATCTAAGGAAAGTCGGACAAGAAACAAATTGAGTCCCGTGGGGTGCGCGAAAATATCTCGTGTGTGGAACTTTCACACACGCGGCGGGTTGTGAATCTTTATAAATTGCGCACTGAATTCGCTCAAGCGGAAATTCGGTATATTTTGATAATTTACACTACACTCAGTTCTGTTTGGTCATTGCTTTTTGTTTTTTGGTGGCTCCTAAAAGAGCCGTTTGTTTTTGAAGAACCGTCACATTTTACTTCTTCTTAGCCGGTGATTTCTTTGCGGCGGGCTTCTTGGCCGCGGGTTTCTTTGCGGGCTTCTTGGCCGCTTTCTTGGCAGCTGGCTTTTTAGCTGCAGGCTTCTTCGACGCTGGTTTTTTCGCTGATGGTTTCTTGGCTGCTGTTTTTTTAGCTGCTGGTTTCTTGGCCGCGGGCTTCTTTGTCTTCGGTTTCTTCGCTGCCTTCTTGGCGGCGGGTTTCTTCGGTTTGGCAGCGGGCTTCTTCTTGGCAGCCGGCTTCTTCTTTGGTTTCTTCTCTTTTTTATCCTCCTTAACAAGCTTGAAAGAACCTGAAGCGCCAGTACCTTTGGTGTGCTGGAGTTTTCCGCTGGTAACACCTCTCTTCAGAGCCATTTTCAAGTGCGCGCCGACCTCACTAACCTTGTAGTTGGCTTTGATGTACTTCTCGATGGCTTGGCGGGAAGAACCGCTTCGCTCTTTCAACGCTCCGATTGCGGCCTTGATCATGTCAATGTATGGTGGATGGTCCGCTGGCTTTTTAGGCTTAGCTACCTTCTTTTTAGCAGGAGACTTTGCTGCTGTTGCTTCAGACATGTTGCAATCGTGTAAGTTTGATAGATGTACCCTTGGATCAAAGGAAATGAAGATTTGAATTCTTGGAGCGAAGTATAAGAGGTGTATGCGGACTGCCGAGGAAACAGGGATCCAACATGGCGCGCGCTTTCTTCTGTGCTAGTTTACTCCGAGTTTTCTCAAATAATATGCTATAATACAGACATTTATTCACTCTGACCCATAAACATTGTAAGATAAGTCATTAACAAGTTGAATACGACAGAAACATTTTATTAAAGGCAAGTAAGGAATGAAATTTTAAGCTTTTAATTACAGAAGATAGAGAGAATCTATAAACCATCTTGTATTTTGAGCGGAATAATTGTTATGGCGGAGACTAAACTTCCAAATATCAGGATTGAAAAGAAAGAAAAACTCATATGCTGTAAGTCTTTGTCTGAAATTTAGATATTCTACTTCATTTTTCATCGATGAACTTCTCTTTTGTCAACACAACAAGGACAAACTCGAAAGACCGCCATTTGTAAGAACAAAGAGTCAGTATCAACAGTAGGAGTCATACTGCTTGCAGGGTTTTAATTCTCACCGAACGATACTTTCGCTTTTGATAAACGATTTAAATAACATTTATTGGAGGCATACTTGTTATTAAAGAATTGTAACTAATTAGGCTTGAACTAAAAGCGAGTTTTAGAAAAAACGCCAGATCGCAGGATCACCACCGGAGGGCAACTGAGGATAGATAAGATAAAATAACTGTAGTGATCACAAATGATTTTAACAGCAGAAAGCTACAAAGGCAGTTTAATTTTCTTAGATCATACTCTTTGAGGTTTTAGAAAGTATACTCTGCAAATGATCAATAATAGTTTATTGTGTAAGTTAATATATTATTAACATTTTATCTTCACGATTAACTCGAGTGGCGCAATTTGCATAATTTCAGCGCCAAATTTACTCTCGAGAATTCAGAGAGCTTAATGAAAAGAAAGTTGTAAAAGTTTATTTATGGTTATACCTTCCGAGTCTGACGATAAAACACCATAAGTGAAAGCATTGAAGTGAGTGAAAGCATGGAGCTATGGGCAAGATTAAACTCTCCTTCATTTGACCGCCAACTTTTATTCGCTCTCAGGAACTTGAGACTTTGAAACCGCGCCGCGTCATTTGCAACATTGTTTATGCGAGTTTGGACTCTCATTCATACGAATCCAAATGATAGAGCCCTTGGTGAGGCTAATTTTCAGTGTTTGACCACCAACGTTAACTTTCATGCGCTCCCAGTATCGACTCTCCAGCGCTAAAAGGCGCAATTTTGGTAACGCGCGCACGAGGCACACGCGAGGTGAACCGCTTTCATCGATTCTCGTGCGCGCGCTCTCAAAGAAAGAGCTCCAACGGCTATAATATTCATTTGTATTCAATTAGTGTTCATTCCCTCACAGAGCTTTCATAGACTAGCATCTACTCTCGTTAGTTGTCCAAGAGCTTAAAACTTTTTTTACTATAGTGCTCCCACTGTCCCACTTTCAATTGTCATTCTAAGGTATTCTCTCTCAAAGAATATCCGCTAAGCCTGTAATCATAACCTCAGTCACACAAATCCATAAGGTTTCCTTTACACCTAATTTCTAGCTTCCAAAAGATAAGAGAGCAAACTCTCGACTATGTTGCAGCACCGCTTTTTGTCCCTCAAAACAAACCCGATAAATGTCTTTGCTGAAAGGAGTTTATAAAACAAATGAAATAAAGTTATCAGTTTGCCTCAAAATTACTGGTAAATTTTTGAATGATCAGGAAAAGGAATTAAAGACTATAGCATTCTGTAATAGTTGTTGCAGTTGGTCATTGCTTTTATTGATTTGGTGGCTCCTAAAAGAGCCGTTTGTTTTGTGAAGCAAGTGCTCGCTTATGCTCGCTCTCCGCGGATGCGGCGGGCCAACTGGATATCCTTGGGCATGATGGTGACGCGCTTGGCGTGGATGGCGCACAAGTTGGTGTCTTCAAACAGACCAACGAGGTAAGCCTCGCTAGCCTCTTGAAGAGCCATCACAGCAGAGCTCTGGAAGCGCAAGTCGGTCTTGAAATCCTGAGCGATTTCTCGCACAAGACGCTGGAAGGGTAGCTTGCGGATCAACAGCTCAGTGGATTTCTGGTAACGACGGATCTCACGAAGAGCGACTGTACCAGGCCTGTAACGATGAGGTTTCTTGACTCCACCAGTGGCAGGCGCGCTCTTACGAGCTGCCTTAGTGGCGAGCTGTTTTCGTGGAGCTTTTCCACCAGTTGATTTACGAGCAGTTTGCTTTGTACGCGCCATCTTAGATGATAACTTGAAAGTTAACTTAAGCACAACATTTGTAATCAAACGTTTTATATCTGGCGGGCTTCTATCTGATTGGTCAAAAATCAATGGTTCTAATTGGTTAAGCAAGAAAGATAACTTCACGTGGATTTCGATCCAAAGTTACTGTTAAGATATTTTGATGTCTCAGAAACGATTATTAAATGATTTTCTTTCGCCAAAGGTTAGATAGTATCACATAAAAATTGATTGAAGAGTTCTATCGCAAGTTTTTGGTGGCGGTAACACATTTTTCTGTCACCCAACATGTAACATGCTCACACGTGTCTTGTAACCAATAACCGAATGCAAAACTATGGTAATATATGAAACTTGACTCTTGACTCTGTTGTTTGTACTAACCAATAGGGAATAAACTTATCATGTTTTCAGAGAGGTCATTCTTTGCCGTATAAAAGCAAAGAAAATGGGTTTGTTGAGTTATTATTCAGTTTCTTGAGTAGCTATCAACATGTCTGGTCGCGGTAAAGGAGGCAAAGGTCTAGGAAAAGGAGGCGCCAAGCGTCACCGAAAGATTCTTCGTGACAACATCCAAGGCATCACCAAGCCAGCCATCCGTCGTCTTGCTCGCCGTGGTGGTGTCAAGCGAATCTCAGGCCTGATCTACGAAGAGACCCGTGGTGTTCTCAAAGTTTTCCTTGAGAATGTCATCCGTGATGCTGTGACATACACCGAGCACGCCAAGAGAAAGACTGTGACAGCCATGGATGTGGTGTACGCTCTTAAACGCCAGGGACGCACTCTGTACGGATTTGGCGGTTAGATTGCGCTGCCCACACAAACCAACGGCTCCTTTAGGAGCCACCAAATCTTTCAAAAGTCATGACCAATAAAGTGATTCTTGTCCTAACATATTGTTTCGCAAATATGACCATTAAGAGCACTAGAACCGCTGAGCAAATGGCTGAGAAAAATAAGCCACTAAAATCTGCAGACTTGTGCGAGCCAAACAAGCTGCTATATCTGCGTGATTACATATAATAGTGTCCCGCGCTCTAGTTTGCAAAGCCTGCATCGCAGATGGAATCAACCGTTTACAATTTAGAACAGGTAAACAAGAGTTACACATTTATAATTCTGGGTCATGTTCTCCGACGATTACATATACTGTAATTTGAGTTACAATGGTTCCAGAAGTTTTTATTACCCGATTTTCGGCTTCGCAGCTATTCGCAGGCTATTTGCCGCGCGACTTGGTGAAGAAAGTGTAAGGGTACCGTGCAAGCGGATGGCACTTGTTACCTAACGGGCGCTACTTGATTTGCGCGCCTTATTCAAATCGTTTGACCGTAGTAAAATTTGCATTTCGATATTGCCACATGCTCTATAGATCCCGGGTGTAGATTGAGAGAGAAGATAAATCGCACTCTCGGTCACTTTTTATCCCTCGATTTTCACTCAACTTTCAGGTTCTTTATCTTTGTCATTATTCACTGTATTGTTGTATTAAAGTGAAATACACTGTATTTTCAATTTGTATTGAGTGTAGTTGTCTTCCCTTTCAATTCATCCGGTTTATTTAGATCGTATTCTCTTTCCCTTATAGAAATACACGCGCAAAGAGAAAATGCTAACTCTGGAAAAACAGTTTACATAAAGCTAGTTACAAAGATCCCCGGCACAAAGATTTCTCACATTTACCTGTTTGATAACCCTTCTTTCAAAGCAGCCGTTCGGTTCACAGGGAGCCCATACAATCTGTTTGTGTAACATAATGACAGTTTATAATTTTATAGGAAATGTATGGGATTTACCTAAATTTCATATTATAGCGACGTATCGCCAAATGTATGTACTGATCAACGCTAAATAAACGTTAAATTACCTTATTTGTTGCGTGTTGTCGTCCTTTTGCCGTAAAAGTGATTTTTGAGCGATTTTGAAGGATTCTGAGTTCGCCGTTGACTGTGCGTCTAAAAGAAAGACAAGGGTGGAAAGAGATTTTTGAAGGGCTCCAGCGCCGAGGCGATTTTTTCACATAAAATCGCATCGCTCGGCTTTCAAACCACGCAACAGAAAGGCCCAAAGATTCACGCTTCTTCTCGTACCTCTCGATCGAAAATCCGTCCAAACGGCCGGGAGCTAGCCGTCGAAGAAAATCAAAATCCCACACTTTCCAAGCAGTCGATATTCGTATCAACATTTTGCCGTGCCAGCCAGAAACCGTCCTGCTGATTGCCTCTTTCTGATTGGTCGCCGTTAAACAATAACCAATTCAAAATACGAACCGAGGGTGGGGAGCCATAGGCATTTTCGTAAGGTCAAACAAAGGTCGAACGGAAGTCTTCCTGGGCTTCTGGTAGTCGCCGCTCACACGACTCGAGTCTGGTGAGTAAACGGTTCGGCCTTACGAAAATGCCTATGGCTCCCCACCCTCGGTTCGTATTTTGAATTGGTTATTGTTTAACGGCGACCAATCAGAAAGAGGCAATCAGCAGGACGGTTTCTGGCTGGCACGGCAAAATGTTGATACGAATATCGACCGCTTGGAAAGTGTGGGATTTTGATTTTCTTCGACGGCTAGCTCCCGGCCGTTTGGACGGATTTTCGATCGAGAGGTACGAGAAGAAGCGTGAATCTTTGGGCCTTTCTGTTGCGTGGTTTGAAAGCCGAGCGATGCGATTTTATGTGAAAAAATCGCCTCGGCGCTGGAGCCCTTCAAAAATCTCTTTCCACCCTTGTCTTTCTTTTAGACGCACAGTCAACGGCGAACTCAGAATCCTTCAAAATCGCTCAAAAATCACTTTTACGGCAAAAGGACGACAACACGCAACAAATAAGGTAATTTAACGTTTATTTAGCGTTGATCAGTACATACATTTGGCGATACGTCGCTATAATATGAAATTTAGGTAAATCCCATACATTTCCTATAAAATTATAAACGGTCATTATGTTACACAAACAGATTGTATGGGCTCCCTGTGTTCGGTTTGGCGGTTTGATTTGCGCGCCGTATTCAAAACGTTTGACTGCAGTAAAATTTACATTTCGATATTGCCACATGCTCTATAGATCCTGGGTGTAGATTGCGAAAGAAGACAAATCCTACTCTCGGTCACTTATTTTCCCTCGATTTAAGCTCAACTTTCAGGTTCTTTGAGCTTAGTGATTATTCACTGTATTTTCAATTCGTATCGAGTAGATATGTCTTCCCTTTCCATTCATTCATTCACGATTTACCCAGATTATATTTTCTTTCTCTTATAGAAATACACTCGCAAAGAGAAAATGCTAACACTGGAATCACAGTTTACGTAAAGCTGTTTACAAAGATCCCCGGCGTAAAGGATTTAGCACACTTACGTTACTGTTTGATAACCCTTGCTGTAAAGGAGCCGTACGCGTTAGTTTTGGCGGTGAACCCAATTTCAAAAGAAAATTGCTAGTATTAAACCAGTCTGCGAGCAAGCCCTCGAAATCGGGGTTTAGCCCGAGAGCTTGCGCCATCTGGTAATTTTTAAAGTTCGCGGAGACGTGTTCTGCCAGCATTTTTGGTCTTTCCTACAAAGTTTCGTGACGATGAAAAAATGCTCGTCTATTACCGGATTGATACTGCATGCGGATTGTTATTATGTACCACAAAAGTCAGGTCGTGAGAAGTTAAAATTAAGGTTTATCTAGAATATGGCTTTGTTATCTATAAAGAGCAGCTTGTTGGTCATGACTTTAATAAGATATGGTGGCTCCTAAAAGAGCCGTTTTTTTCTTGAAGCTGAAAGCTTGTTTAAGCTTTCGCCTTCTTCTCGGTCTTCTTTGGCAGAAGTACAGCCTGGATGTTGGGTAGAACACCTCCTTGCGCGATGGTAACACCAGCGAGCAGTTTGTTCAACTCTTCATCATTACGTACAGCAAGCTGAAGATGACGGGGGATGATTCTCGTCTTCTTGTTGTCACGAGCAGCGTTGCCCGCCAACTCGAGGATCTCAGCGCTCAAATATTCGAGCACAGCGGCCAAGTACACTGGAGCACCGGCGCCAACACGCTCAGCATAGTTACCTTTGCGAAGAAGACGGTGGATTCTTCCAACAGGGAACTGAAGCCCTGCTCGGGATGAGCGGGTCTTGGACTTGGTGCCCTTTGCCTTTCCTTTACCGCGACCAGACATGTTTTCAAAGCTAAAAATTCACGACGAAATTGTGCGAATGAATGAAGTATAACAGGACACCTCAAAATTTATACGCGCTACAAAATTTGAGTAGGATCACAACGCACCAA
>JAJGOT010000025.1:1020000-1092500 GCA_022457155.1 Cladopsammia gracilis
AATATAATTATAAACAGATAACAAAATGGTTTTGTTACATGGTAACAAAACTAAAGCTAGTCTGCCTTTTTTAACACTCACACACAAGTGAATAGTGCAAGCTCCAGTAACTGATATAACTCAATTAGTGTTCCTGGAGATTGTGAAGTCTCAACAAAGATGACATATTCTGTGTAAACCATTCACCGGAGTGGATAGGTGGGGCAAGGGAATGATCAAAGAGAGAAATGGAAACAGCAGAAATTACTTTCACTGCCTGGTTGATCTTTACCTCACCCTGCCTAGCTACCCCTCAACCTCATCCCAGGCCCCCTCCGCTTTCAAAATGCAGTACAGGCGTAAAAACTTCTGAACGAGGCTGTCAAAAATAATCACACATGTGACACAAGATGAAATGGTATTTCTGAAGCTTATCTCCAGCAATTGGTAGCAGTGTGTGTTTTCTAACAATCAAAAACCATTGTTCAAGCAAAATAAGGATATTTGTCATGTTTTATGTGGCAAATTGCTACAGGAATTTTTGAGTGTTTTGCTGGCCTTGTCCTGGAATTTCAAGCCCCCCCCCCCCCCCCCCCCCCGCCATTTTCAAAACAGAGCAAGCTCTGGCAATGAAGTTGGCAACACCTGGTTCTCTGAAAAGTGTGCATACCGTTGAAAATTTTGTCTTAATGAGAAATCATCTGGGCCTGGTTGTTCAAAAGTCGGTTAATGCTAACCCAGGATTTAAACTTAAAGGCCCACCTTCACCCAAAATGCTGTGCGCGCCATGATCACTTTCTGTGCTGAATTTCATGTAACATGAAATTCACACTTGAATGCGTGCAGCCAATCAGATCATACGTATGAACTATGGGGCATTTCAAAACAAAAACAAACGACCGCAACGTCTTTTGAGTGAAGGTGGGCCTTTAACTGAGGATTTAATTTCTCTAGTTAGAAGTGTTTTCAAAAAACGAAATATAAGCTACATTCAAAGACAAGTAAAAGTCAAAACTAAAGGGTGAAAATACTTTGGAAAAGTCTCCATCGATTAAGTATTTAACTGGAATCAAAATTGACGCTTACTCTGGGTTAGCTTAATTGCACTTTGAACAACCAGGCCTTGGAATGTAATAAAAGACAGTGAAGAATCTTCTCAACATTACAAGAATATCAGACAATACAGTAAAATCCTGTGTATAAGAACCTTCAATTTTCCAGATCAGGCTGCAAATAAATTTAAAGCCAGTAACAACTTGTTATTACAAGAATGGGTGTCTAAATGGCAAATATCAGGCTGTAGGTTATTGATCTGCTAGGTTCTTATTTGCGGGATTTTACTGCAACTCAAAAACAATATAAGAAAAATGGATTAAAAGAGGATCAATGCACACAGCGGGTTTTTCACAGTGCTGCCAGATGAAATCACTATACTTCATCAAGGAGGCAACCAAACATTGCGTTTTTAAGCTGCTCCTGTCATTCAAGATCATCCATCTGGTACAAACATCTGCTTCAAACTGAAAAGAAAAAATAAATAGTTATCATTACTGTCATATTATTTACCATTTATTTAATTAAAATTATTTAAAGGGACAATGTCCTGTTGGAGTGAGTAAAAGTTCAAACATACCTGGACTGCGTGTACTTCTCCTGTGAAAGTGGTGGAAACTCATGCCTGTCCTTTAACTGCAGCTGTCACTGCATCTATGATCTTTTTCATCTTCGCATCACTATCCACATATCCATCACCATTCTGAGAAGAAACACAAGCAACAACAATTCAACTGTAATTAAATAACTATATGAATATAAAATTACTTTTTTTGGCCTGGGCTGTTGTATGAAGATAACAGTAGCAACTCTGCAAAGCTACAATATTTCTTTGCAAAAATTCAATCAACCCCCCCCCCCCCCTCCCATTTTCACATGCACAGTTGACACCCATAGTGCTTTGTCATTCATGTACAGTAGAATGGAGATGACTCCAACCTCCAGGAGCAAAGAAAATTTGTTTGAGATATTTGAAGGTTAGAGTTATCAAGGCTAAATTTGCAAACCATCTTTAGCCAAGGGAAAAAAAGTTTGGTTTTAGTTAGCGAGAGGTTTTAGTTATCAAGGGTTTAAGTTATCAGGATTCAACTGTATCGTCATTCTGAAAACTGGGATGCTGAGAGTATCCAAGGTCTACCAAATATCAGGGCTGGCTGTCAATACTACCTTGCAGCCTGCTATTATGGCCAACAACTGTAGTAGCCAAAAACCATGGGAGGCTATATGGAGTCTACTACTGCTATCTATCTTCCTTGACAGTGAAGCCCCCAACCTCAGAGCTTAATCACAGCCCTATAATATACTTCAGCATCTTAGACATTAATGGGGACCTACCTTTTTTGAATGAATGAGTTTCCCGTTTACTTCCACTTCCAAATAGCCTGTGATTTCTGGTGTTCCTTCCCCCTCCTGAAATACAAAACAGGAATGAAAATTTTATAACTTGGAAGAAGCGCTTACATTTTAGCTGTGGACATAGTGAAGAAGTATTTTCTCTTCTAAGACTTCTTGATTTTTAATGTACAGTCGAACCTCCGTGAATGGACAACTCCCTTAGGTGGACACCTCCCATAAGCGGAGATGTAGTCATGGTCCAAACCACATACAACTCTCATAAATGGACATGGCTCTTAAGCAGACACTTTTGAGAGGTTCAACTGTTCAACTGTACCCAGACTGAAAAGCAATGTAAAATAAAGATTCAAAATTTCCTTTAGTTTCTTGGACAGTGATTTGGAGTGCTTGCGTGGATTATCCCAGTGGAAATCATCTGTAATTGGTAACCAGGCTGCAGGAACATGGTGTAGAAAACATTGCAGTAGAACATTGCAGTAGAACATTGCAGTAGAAAATTGTAGAGAATTTGAGGGCAAAAAAATTCACTTCTCTTCGTTCTATGAAAGTAAACTTTTGATAACTTGTACTGAGGAAGTTAAATGCTGATTCACCAACACTGAAAAGTATTCAATAACTTGATCATGGTAGCACTTTAAGTAATTACACCCACATACCACTTCAACCTCATCATCATCAAATCGTTCAAGGATCTTTCTTTCGATCGCCTGAAACTAAATAATAATAACAGCAAATTAGTGATACGCCTGTATGGCACGTACCTAGCTTGTTGGCAAATGTAACATAGAAAAGTACACAGCTAATAGATGGTTTTCACTCACGTGACCTTCAGTCCTGTGGGACTCAAGTGACAAAGGCCATGGCAGCCATGTTTGTGCACATAACAAAAGAAGATCATTAAAATTCTTTTGTAATTGTTCACCAATATGGCCGCCGTGACGTAACGTGAAAACCATCTATAGCGGGTTTTACGAGGTCTTCATAAAGTGCGGGTGCTTCATTTTCGAGTTCGGGTGCTTCGTTTTCCTGTTTGGGTGCTTCGTTTTCGAGTTTTGAGTGCTTTGTTTTTGACTGTCAGGGTGCTTTGTGCTTCGGTCTTTGTTTTCGAGTGCTTTGTTTTCATTTTCCGTTGCCCTTCTACGTCCTAATCCAGCTGCTGCATGAAGAAGAGAAATTCGTCTCGCTGCAGATCCGCTTAGTTTCAGAGAGGAAGTTGCAAAGAATGCAGCGCAGCGTCTACCATCAACAAACAAGAATTTTTAACCTGTGGTAGGAATACAAGTCAGGCAAGAGGACGAGCAAGCAGCTCCTACGGGCCTGCGCACGCCTGTATGGTCCGCGTGACATAATTCCTGTAGGTCTAACCGTCGTGTTAGATATTGCACTTGTACAGGACCAAATGGCTCCTTTAGGAGCCACCAAATGAATAAAAGCAATGACCACACGATCAAATAATATTAGATATATAAATAATAAATATTAAATAAAGAGGCGAAATAATGCTAGATATATCGGGGGGCAAACTTGCTACGAAGGAGGCAAACTCGATTGGAACGGGGCGAATTGTAGGGGGCGAAACCACTTTCATTTGGTGGGACGGCCCAGCCGTCCACCCAATCGCTGAAAATTTGTGGGGTCATAAAATTGTTCCATTTCCTCTGAACTTTCCCATACGTGAATAAACACAATGAGCGCGGGTTGAGAATGTTGTGTAAGGAACTACTGTTCTTCTCTCTTGTGCGTGCCTCGCACACCACAAAACCACAAAAGGGTTTGCAGGCCAACATTATGAACTAAATGAAGCCATCACAAACAAACTCAAAAAAACTCAAAATTCTACTTTACTCAACTGACAATAGCTTACCTTGGGCTTGTACCCTCATCCACCACTGCAACAGAAATAAACAAATATTACTGGGTAAAGTCTAGTTGCATTCACGATAACCGTTGTATTTTTTAAGGAAATCAAAGTATTGAGTCGTGACGCGACGCAACGGCAAACAGCCGGGAAAATTTGGACAGCAGCACTAACTGAAGATCTCGACCGTAAGTGCGCGGTCAAAACAAGATACTTACCAATAGACTACCTTAATTTTCACCGGCATATTGTAATTAAAGAGTCTAAACGGTATTAAAAGCCTTAAACTTTGAAAGAATCGCGCAATGGTGAAACCAAAATCGGCCAACACCTCCTCTTCGAATCTGCAAGCTCGTACAGGACCATATCCCATAATGCAACGTATCGTTACGATTGAATCCTGCTAGGGTGGGGAGGGTGTTTTCTTAGGGAGAATATTTGCAGTGCTTTTTCTCTTTTTGTTTGCGAGTTTAACTAGTCCCTCCACAACATTTCAAAACACGTATTTAGATGGAATAGTGGTATTATCCGCAGAGCAGAGGAACTGATACATCTTGTGTAATTTAGCTATATAGTCACATTGAAATTGATACGGGAGAAACCGTGTCGGGGGTAGGGAGGGGGGGGGGTTAAACTTTCCCGTGAGGCATTTGTGTGCAGCTTGACTTGAAAAAGAGCGCGCACAAGTGAATTTCATGAATTTGTTTTGTTATTCTGTGTTATAAGATTTCATGATCTTTTGTCGGTTATTCGACATGAGCACTCCAAAGGCAAGGGATCTTCCAAAGGAAGACTCGCTTGCTGTGTATGCTGTGTTTAATGTGTGGGAAGCTCCAAGAAAGTTGAGTCGCTCTACAAGGTAAGTTGGCCGGGATAGTTAGCGCGCGCTTCGTTATTTGTATGGGAAATACACAACTTAAATTCATGATCAAATACAACTTATTAAATTCTGAAGGCGCCTTGACACACTACTTTGTTTCAGCAAATCATTAATATATAGAACTTGATCTAGTGAACTATGTAAACAGTTGTTACACCACTGTGATCAAAATATGTAAGCTTGTAGACTTGTAAAAATGTAAGACTTAAGCTTAAGCTTTAGAGTTAAGTCTTAATTGTGGAAAGCTTTTTGTATAGTCTGTATAGACTCCATATTTACGGCTTTTTCTGTTACTTTCAAGTCCTTGGCGAAGTTTAATACCTCAACTGATCTGAGAAACTTGTTTACATAAATACAAACCCATATTGGTCATGTTACGTTTCCTGATTAATGCCTCATCAATGTTGTGTATTCTGTTGTCAAGTTTATACCATAAAGAATTTTTTTAAACATTCCTCACAGAGAGAAGCTTTGATTTTCGACTCACCTAGACTCGCCTACATACAGGTTGTACAGCTAGACTGATTCTCAGACGGTACGAGGTGGCTAACACTTAGAGTCATCTGACTGATAATTCAGCGGTAATATTCATTGGTCAGATGATATCAATTACAAGCCCTCAAACAAAGGGCATCAGATGGTGAGCGGAGGGAGTTAGTGAGCGGAGTGACTCAGACTGTCTGAGAATCAGGCTAGCGTACAGCTACCCCCCTGCTGATTTTTTTTTGGAGAGAAGGCAGCTGTAGGCTATAAACCTCCAAAGGTTTTGCCTTGGACAAATTCCCGGCACAAGTCCTTTGGCTTTTCTGTGAGCCAGTTGACCTTCTGAGGGTGCGTTCCTTTGGGATGATCCGGTTCCGGATCACTGATCCAAGATCACTCGGATCATGAGACATCAAAGGAACCGACGAATCCTCTCTGGACAAGGATTCATCGGTTCCTTTGATGCAGCATGATCCGAGTGATCTTGGATCAGTGATCTGGATCAGATCATCCCAAAGGAACACACCCTAAGTCTTAAAAGACTTACTAGTTAATCACCAAGCTTGCCATGAGTCCCATGGTAGCTTAGTTGGTTAGAGCATTTGAACAGTCTTTGGAAGGTCATGGGTTCAACTCCCGCATTCTCAGGACAACTAAATACAGTTTCCTTTCATCACTGAGTTTAGTGTGAGGACATGATTCTCCTCTTTTGTGACAACTTGCTAAAATCCAAAATGGCCAGTCTCCTCTGGTGGAATTAAATCAGGGGAGTACGCAGCTCTTACAAGGTCTTCTTTGATTTGCTGAGAAAACAATAGAACAAACAACACAACAATGGACAATGGATTAAAGCAATAGAGCTGCGTGACACCCAGGTCCAATGAAATTAGAAGTTGTAAAGAGCTTTGTGGTATCTGATTAAATCACAGATGCAGAAAATGGAGTTGTTCACACTAGTGGCTAATAATTGCCTGTCATCTGCACAAATAGGAAACTTTAATTTGCTCTTTGAGACTTCCTTGTGATTTATAATCCATGCAACCACTCAAACTCTGACTTTGTTTAAGACACAACTCTCTCAAGACAGCATTCCATTATTTGACACCACATCTTAGAAATTAATTAACAAATAATTTGTCCCACGTACTGGCTTTGTTGTAAGCATAATTAAGCTTGGCATCAATTCTTCAATTCTTCAGCCATTTTTAAATAGCTGTAATTTTTCAATGATTTTTCTCTTGCCAGTGATAAAGGAGAGAGCAAGAAGCACTTCCACTGTCATTTTCAGCTTCCTCTGCCAGAACAAATTGTAATTTTTGGTTTTGGAAAATGGGAACCACACTTCAAAGGACAGGAAATCATAGCTGAAGTTTCTGTTGATGCAGAACTTCCACCGCAGAAAATTGGAACATTATCAAGTAAAAACAAGGTTCTCTGCTGGGATGAGGGTTGGACTACCAAGTTTTTAAAGAAAAGTGAAGAACTTTTTGAGCAGGTAATATCACATGTAGTAGGTCTTTTATAAAGTTGTGGAGGAGCAGTGGTGTAATGGTTAGCCTGTGCGGTGGTGTAGTGGTTAGCCTGTGTGGTGGTGTAGTGGTTTGCCTGTGCAGTGGTGTAATGGTTAGCCTGTGCAGTGGTGTAGTGGTTAGCCTGTGCAGTGGTGTAGTGGTTAGCCTGTGCAGTGGTGTAGTGGTTAGCCTGTGTGGTGGTGTAGTGGTTGGCCTGTGCGATAGTGTACTGTGTGGTGGTGTAGTGGTTAGCCTGTGTGGTGGTGTAGTAGTTAGCCTGTGCAGTGGTGTAATGGTTAGCGCATTGGACTTCAGATTCGAAGGTCGGTGGTTCAAGGCCTGGTTTTGGCCGTCGTGTTGTTTCCTTAGACTTCTCAAACTTATTAATAATTCATGACGAGAACACAAAGGAAATCACTACCGTGAAGAAGGTTTGGATACCCGGTCTTGATTTGCATAGATTTTGGCGATTTTATTCCTTCGTTTTCTCTGCATTTAATGATCAGTTTGAGAGGCTATAACAAACACTCGAAAGAGAGTTTCATCAGGTATCCAAACACCTTGAAATGGGTTTAACAAAAATTGGTTGCACCTCGTTTTTTTCAACCCACTTCTCAGTGTTTAGATATCCTGATGAAACACTCTTCCTCTTGCTTGATATATTACAAGAAACTTTCCTTCACATTGTCCTTCTCCATCCAGGTGATAAATGGGTACCAGCGACACAATGCTGGGGAAACCGTGTGATGGACTAGCATGGTCATACTCTAGGGGAAGCAGCAATATTCCTAGTTGCTTCATGCTACAGAAACTAGGGCAAGCTGCAATTATTTGTGAACATGAGTTTCTTTCCAGTCCTATGCTTGTGTTATCTTCAAGGCCTTGCATCATTATAAAGTTTGGAAAAGTCTGGAAATTCATCCAAGCTGCTTTGCTAAAATCAATGCCAAAAATGATCTTAGAGAATTCCAGATTTTTGCAATCCAGCATAGATCAATCACATTTGACATAAAGAAAATATCACTTTTTTCCTTATGACATTATGCTTATGTTATTATATTCCTATCATGTCATTGTTGTGTTGTTTACATTGGTGACAAAAAACACAGATCAATGTAAGTTGTGCTTTGCATTTGCATCACCTTGCTGTTATGTCTTTATGTCGTTAGTGTGAACCAATGAAGCTTAAGTATTGAATTTTGCATGCAAAATGTTGCAAGGACACTGTAATTGAGTTAGGAATTTGCAAAATTCTGCAAAATTGTTGTACAAATAGTTATGTAATATATCAAACACAAGGAAAAGTGTTTCATCAGGATATCCAAACACCAAGAAGTGGGCTGAGAAAATGAGGTGAAGCCGAGTTCGAGGTGTTTGCATACCTGATGAAACACTCCTTTGAGTGTTTAATATACCTTCTCAAACTGATCATTAAATATACTGAAAAAGGGAGGAATAAAATCACCAAAATCTATGCTAATTAAGACTGTGTTTCCAAACCACCATCAAGGTGATTGTTTTCTTTGTTGAAACTTGATGAATTATTAATGAGTTTGAGAATAAAAGTTAACCCTTTAATTCCCAATATCAAAATACAAATTCTCCTTTCTTGTCCCCATACATTTATTGCAGCAGTAGTGAGGAGAAGTTGTTCAAATATCTTGAGAATTCATCTTTGGTGATCACATCCTTAATTTTCATGACCTTGAGCTCTGATTAATAAAGCATTCATATTACAAGGAGAAATTTGATGATAATCAAATACAGCCATCGCTTATTCTATTTCTGTTAAATATTTTAATTTAGGGCCGAATGGCTAAACTGACCTTACGAACTGTGAGAGAGAAAGTCTCCGAGGACAAGGAAAATAAGCAAGGCAAAGAAGAAACTATTCTGTCACCAACACAACCACAGAAAGACGGCATTAAGAGTCCTGTTACACCTGGAAACTTTAAGAACCTCAAGCAACAAAAGCTTAGTTTTGTTGAATGCGAAAATACAGATGCATCTCCTCCAACAACAACAGAAAAAATGACACAACCACCAACAAAGAAACGAAGACGTAGTTCTGCTGAAACGTAAGGGACCATATTATGTTACAGGTTACCGTAAAGTTCTGAAAGAAATGATCCTCCAAGAGTAGTAACCCCCGATAAGTAGTGATATAATTTGATGGTTGGTAGTAATTCCCTAAAGTAGCAAACCCCAAAAGTAATGATCGCCCGATAGCAAGCTTTTAGCCAGCAGGGTGTGCAGGCGTCCTGTGGACGCCCACTTTGTGAAGAAATTCATGAAATTTGCACCTACTCCTTTAAAAAGTTATGGTGGGAAATATCTTCAGGATACCCACTATTCAATTTCTGGCTAAAAGCCTACCCGATAGTAACAACCCCAAAGGTGCAAGGAATCTCTGTAAGAAACAAATTAGTGGACAACTGCGGAAAGATCCCATAGAATTTAACCTTTTCACTACTCCCAGAGTCAGTTATGAAGACATGTAGTGCACTCAAACTAGATCAAACTAGATTTGTGCAAACCACACACAAACTATCACAATAACAGCTTTGGCTACAGCAGGGCACCATTATGGAACAGCCTACCCATCAATATTTACAGAAATTAGACTCTCTAGGACACATTAAATGGGAAATTGATCGTCTTTACAAACAATTACAGTCAGTCAGGCTCCTACATGGCAGTCTTGTAAAATATTTCTTTTTTATTTTAAAGTTCTTAATGCTTTCTTATTATGATGTTATACTGAATATTTTACCGTGTATAAATAATGTATGGAAGTATATAATTTTATTTGTTATATAGCTGGAGTTTTTGTCAATACAATGCGCGCATTGATTGGTTGATTCATCGTCACATGACATCTAACAAACAAACTGTTTCCTGCCAATTGTGCTAAGCGGGCAACAATTTTGACGTCAGAGGGTAACATTGTACTGTTGCCCACCAGCGCAAGTGATCAGACCGTGACAAAACGTGGCATGATTATGATGGATCGAGTGCTTGGCGCGTTTTTCAAACTGTGTTGTGTTTTTTTTTGTGTTGCTATATAACAAATCACTTAATGACTGATCCCTCGGGAAACAGTGAATTTTGTTTCCCGAGAATCTCGATGTTTCCCGAGACAAAGTCGAGGGAAACATCGAGATTCGAGGGAAACAAAATTCACTGTTTCCCTCAGGACCAGTCATTAAGTGTTTAGTATATGAACTTCTAACTTTTGAGTCTGTCAATGAAATCATATGGTGTGACCATTCAAATGAAACCTCTTTGGCAGTACTTTTGCATGGTACATGTATCATTTGTTTTTCAATATTTTACAAAATTAAATTTGAGATTTTTCTTGAATTTTGATGTTTGGCACTCCTGGGAGTTAAGGCTTAAGAGAATTATTTACAGATGTGTTAGAGTAATTATGACTGTAAAGGACAGACTTATCTGTTCAAGGATCCCTAATAATTAAATTTTTAAATAAAAATTATGTTTACAGTGCGACGCACCTTTTTTACAAGTTTTCAGGTTTTGGTAAAATGCGGATACATGTGAAGCAATAAACAGAATTAAATCTTTGTACTTTGTGACTAACTTTACATTCCTGTGATAAACACGAACCAACAAGATTACCGGTACATTCAATCATGCTCAGCTTTGCGAGGAGACATGCTCATCAATTGAATTCGCGTTCTCTGGTTGGCTGAATTGTAAAAATGTGTTTTGGGTGCTCATGGTAAGGCGCATCGCACTGTAATGTTTTCATGCCTGTCACGATTTTGCAAAGGTGAATCAATCAATATAGGGTGAACGTTTTTGCTACCTGAAAGTAACAAGAGTCACTACTCTCAAAATTTAACGGTAAATGAATCATGTTTACTATGGGTATAGTGACTACCATCTGATATATCAGTTTACAGTTGGTCAATTATGAGCCGATAATAATGTAATATTCATCATTGTAATGAAAGTGAGTTAATATGAGGGAAACCCGAAAGAATGTAAGTATTATAATTCTCTTTTCTTAAGTCCTGCTCAGGGTCGAAGGCAGCGCACAGCTTGTGTTAAAGAGAGTCCTAAGAACAATCCAGCAAAAAGCCCCGGACTACCAACCCCACCTGACACTCCATCAGCCACCGACTTTGGTGACAGTAAGTATATTAATATTCTCATGTAGTGTCAATCTAATAACTGCTCTCTTTCACTCCCAGAGTCAGTTATGGAGCCAAGACATGTACTGTAGTGTAGGTCTTACTTTTGAGCCTGTCAATGAAATCCTATGGTGTGACCATTCAAACGAAACCTCTTCAGTAGTACTTTTGCATGGTACCATTTGTTCTAACTTTTGAGTCTGTTAATGAAATCCTATGGTGTGGCCATTCAAACGAAACCTCTTCAGCAGTACTTTTGCATGGTACCATTTGTTCTAACTTTTGAGTCTGTTGATGAAATCCTATGGTGTGACCATTCAAACGAAACCTCTTCAGCAGTACTTTTGCATGGTACCATTTGTTCTAACTTTTGAGTCTGTTGATGAAATCCTATGGTGTGACCATTCAAACGAAACCTCTTCAGCAGTACTTTTGCATGGTACCATTTGTTCTAACTTTTGAGTCTGTTGATGAAATCCTATGGTGTGACCATTCAAACGAAACCTCTTCAGCAGTACTTTTGCATGGCACCATTTGTTTTTCAATGTTTTACAAAATGAAATTTGGGTTTTTCTTGAATTTTGATTTTTGGCACCCTTGGGTGTAAAAGTGTTAGGTTTTTGTTAAAGATTGACTGATTGGCCATAGGCCACTTCGAAAAATACCATAATATTACAATGTGACATTTAAATTACACAACAATACAGACAATAGGATGAACAGATAAACATATAGATAATACATACATTCTACGACTATATCATTTATTACCAACTATATTAACTCAAATAAAAGGGGTAAGTATCCATTTCTTTTTAACAAAATCCTTCTTACTTATACGTTTCTCCGTTTCGTATTTACTTATAATTTTGTGTCGGAATCCTTCAATCTTTGGAAGAATTTGATTTCTTCTACAATCCCATAGAAACAGTTTCCCAATTATTATAAAGTAGTTTAGCAATCTAAGCAAAGGGCTTGTAGTAACATATATTATTCCAAGCAAAACATTTTGTAGAGTAAGGAGAACTTGCAGATTTGAGAGAAGGCACCAATAGGATTCGAAATCATTCCAAAACTTCTTGGAATGAGAGCATAAGT
This sequence comes from Cladopsammia gracilis, assembly GCA_022457155.1. NCBI lineage: Eukaryota > Metazoa > Cnidaria > Anthozoa > Scleractinia > Dendrophylliidae > Cladopsammia > Cladopsammia gracilis. Next base: position 1,032,376 of record JAJGOT010000025.1, read on the forward strand.
AGAGCAAGTGATATAGCGATTCCGATTGGGTTTCACAGAAAGTACATAAATCATTCGTTCTGAAACCTATTTTGTATAACTTTGTGTTGGTGTAAAGAATTGAATTAAGTACTTTATACTGGAAGGCTTTAACATAAGATTCAATTGCAACACAATGGGGTAATTTGAAAGCTAGTCTTAATTGTTCAGTTGAGATAAGAAAATCATTTTGTAGCTTATTAACAATGTTAGGAAGTTGTGCTTTGTTCCTAACCAGTAACTTATAGTAATCTTTCGACTTCTTTATCGTCGCATCAAATATACCATTGTCGATCAAGAAAGATGGAGAAGTTATAGGTGGGGACAGACATTTAAATTTTAACGATGACGGTATGCCGAAGGCCTGCCCATTGGAGAATGTTGGACTTCTTTATTTTGTTTGAAACAGTATTATAAGAATCGGTAATGTTCAAATTGAATAAAAGATCATGAATATAAATAATTCCAGACTCAAAGTAATTTTTGTAGTAGACAGGTTTTTTATCTATTCTTATTTCTTCATTATTCCAAATGATATGTTTCCAGTCATCTTTTGAAGCAAAGGTGTCTCGGAATTCTGACCACCACACCAGGAGTTCACGGTAAAATTGACTTTGAATTGTACATGTGTAGTCCGGAATCTTATAATTGCAACTAAAAAAAAAGAGACCTCCGAAGGATTTCAGTTGATATTGCAGGTACCTCTTCCAAGTTCCATCAATGCCGTTAAATATTCGTCTCAACCAAGCCAATCTTAATGATTTGACGAAACAATCTAGATCAATCATTTTCAACCCCCCTTCCTCATATTCATTGATTACTGAAATTCTTGTCACCTTGTCAGTGCCTTTCCATAGGAATTTAAATAATAATTTATTTAATTCTGAAACTAACTCTTTAGGTGTGGGCAGTAGTGAACAAACGTAAACAAACTTTGGAATGAGAAAGGATTTAATTATAGTCACCTTGCCATAAATCGACAGGCCTCTGGAGGACCAGATATTAATTAACTTTTTTATAGAATCCAATAAAATTCTTTTCTTTAAGCAATTTTTGGTCATAAGTGAAGTACACTCCCAGCGCTTTAATTGGTTCTTCGGGCCACTTGATACCAAAAGGTTTTTCTTTACAATGTTTTGAAGATCCTATCCATTTACCTTCAGTTTTTGAACAGTGGGAAATGTCAAGAACGGATAATACACTCTGCTATTTATTCCCACGTCTCTAAATACTTATCGGATTGGCAACATAGCTTTGTGAAGGGGAGATCATGCGCCACACAATTGGTTTTAACTCATCACCACTGGGCTAAGGCCCTGGATATGGGGCAACAGATTGATGTGATATTTCTGGATTTTGCAAAGGCCTTTGACCGTGTTGACCACCAAGTTCTTCTTCAGAAACTTTGTAACTTCGGTATCTCTGGATCACTATTGAATTGGTGTGAGGACTATCTTAGCAATCGTTATCAGAGAGTGGTGATCGATGGGAGCTGTTCTTCCTGGACAAAGATACCCTCAGGGGTACCACAAGGTTCAATTCTCGGTCCCTTGTTTTTTGTTATTTTCATTAACGATATTTCGGAGGTTGTTTCGCCAGGTAATGCCATTGGATTGTATGCAGATGACTGTAAAATCTCGAGGGTAATAGACTGTTCGGACGATCAGACAATTTTTCAGGAGGATTTAAATGAATTATATAATTGGAGTCTACGCAATCGTATGGAATTTAATGTGAAAAAGTGCAAGGTGATGAGAATCACAAAGAAAAAACATCCTTACTCTGAAGGTCTGTCATTGGGAGGGTCTGATCTCGACGAGGTGAAGGTGTTTAAAGATATTGGTTTGAGTACTGACAGTCATCTCTCATGGAACTCACATATTGATAGGATTACCTCTAAAGCTAATAAAATCATGGGACTAATCAAGAGAACTTGTAAAGACCTTAAAGATATTAAAACCTTAAAATTATTATATTGTTCTTTAGTAAGATCTAATTTGGAGTACTGCTCAATTATCTGGTCACCCTTTACAAAAAGAAATATTGAGAAACTAGAAAGAGTACAACGTAGAGCAACTAAGTTCATACTGAAAAACGAAGATCCTTATGATACCCGCTTAAAGAAACTGAATATGTTATCACTAGAACAGAGAAGATTCTTGTCTGATGTTATGTTTTTGTTCAAGGCCGTAAATGGTCTTGTTAACATTGACATTTCTTCTTATATAACCTTTTATTCAGATGGGGATCGTTATTCTTATAGATCGTTTGACAATTTGTCTCTGAAGAAGAACTTTGCTAGAACTGATGTTTTTAAATATAGTTATTTTAATAGAATTGTTGACAGCTGGAACATGCTGCCAAAAGAGACCCGTATGGCTACTGATGTAAATACTTTTAAACTTAAGGTTATGAATTTTTTATTTAATAGTGATTAATTGATTTTTAATATTAGCGAATTGTATTTTTAGTAATTATGATAATTTTTACAACTTTGTATACAGGAGGTGACTTGTTTTTACATGGGGTTCAGACTCCTTTACAAGTTATCCTTATGGCAGTTGTTTTTTTTTATTATTGTTGTATATTCATATTATTTGCCATAAAATTGTAATAAATAAAGTTAATTTTAAGGCCAGAAAAGCTTTCAAATAAAGTTAATAACTCAAAAAGGTTTTTAGCTGACTCTGTATCAGCTAAAATTGCCGTTGTATCATCCGCATATTGCAAAAGTTTTGTTTCCTCATTTCCAATTGTTATTCCTTTAATCGCCTCGTTTTGCCTAATGGCAATTGCCAATGTTTCCACAACAACAACAAAAAGATTAAGGAAAAATACCATAATACTCTTTAAAGTGCAGGTTTGGGTGGTGCTTGATGTAAGCCTGAGTTTTCCAATTTCTTTTGTTTTTAGCACGAACTGCACGTGCTATGCTTCAACTTCTTGGCAATTTGCATATGGTGTACATTTATATACGTCGCAATGCTACGTCCCAGTGTTCCTACATGTACTCTGAATTCCATTATGCCATTCTAACAAAGGAGACTTGAATAATTGCACCCCGGCGAGGCTGAGCCTGCGCATAAAAGATAATTATGGTATTTTTCGAAGTGGCCTATTGGTTTTTGTACCAGTGTTTGTTCAGAATTTGACTGATTACACTTACATTATAAAAATTTATATCAGTCCAGTTGGCAGTCTGTTGAGCCACTATGCTTTTAAGCTTAAAAGCACCCAGAGACTGTGAGCTGAATCTGACCAGCATGTCTTGTTTTGTTGTGCATAGCGCCATCTGGTCGGTGGGGTCATGACATGTGTTTGATCGATAAGCGGAAAGCAGTTCTGATTGGTGGACAAGGAAGCAAACTTCAGATGGCTAAAGACTCTGTGTGGACCTTGAATTTAACTCAAGGTGAGGTCAGGGGGGGTGAGGTCAAGGGGGGGTGGTTGGGTAATGCGGGGTTGACTTTTAACATGAACTTTATACAATGTGGTTTGAAATATAGCTAGGGTTGGATTCAGAGAGTGATCTATACAGCAAGTCACTTTGTGCTATAGCTGAAACCAGATTAAAGCGCCTCAAGTTACATGGACCACCCCTATCTTATTTTATAAAGTTATATCTAATAATATTATTGTTTCCATGTAAACACATTGCTTTCTGGAAATAAAGGTAGTCTAATGGTCATAAAACTGTATCCATCCACTTAAATGTGATTTATTGTTATAAGTTATAATATTATTATTAGAGAGATTAAGCACCACTTTTGCCCTCTGCCGTTTGCCGTTTCTATGAAATAGCATTTGTCATGAACATGTGAATAATTACTGACAATTCAAGTAAAAGCAAACAAGATAATAAACTGAAAGCTTTTTGTTGCCATAGAACATGGTGCTTAATCTCCCAATCTATTTCTTGTCAGTCCATATTCTTTAAATCTGTCTGTTTGTCTGTACTACCTTAATTATTAGTGGAAACCCAGTGATGTAGTGGTTAACCTGTGCAGCAGTGTAGTGGTTAGCATGTGCAGTGGTGTGGTGGTTGGCCTGTGCAGTGGTGTAGTGGTTAGCCTGTGCAATGGTGTAATGGTTAGCCTGTGCAATGGGGTAGTGGTTAGCCTGTGCAATGGTGTAGTTGTTAGCCTATTCTCACTGGGGCCATCTCGTACAAACGCCCCAAATCTCTTCGGAATTCAAGGATAAAAATTCCCGCGCGCTCGTAGTCCCCCGGGTGTTCTGTTTCGCACAGGTTTTGTATAAATAGGCCTGTTTAATTCCCCTTTCGTTAAACGTTCGCCAGTCGTTAGCTTGGCGTTTTTTCTCTTGCCCGGTCATCGCTGCGCCATCTTCGAAGGTTTTCTTCGTTCTTCGTTCTTCGTTCTTCGTTCTCCACGCCGGACCAAGTCCCTGCAGCGGCCGTCGAGCCTCCAGCTGTCGTGCCTCCAGCTCCAGCCAACGCTGCCGGTGATAACAACGCACAGAACGCTAACGACAACGTGGTTCCTGTGCCTCAACCTGCGCTCAGGTGGTTAGTGAGGCCCTGTTAGGGTAAATTCCGACAGGCGACATGGCCTCGAAACAGCGACATCAGGAAAATGAAATGGCGACGAGCGACAAGACCACTGCCGAGATCGTGCGATAGCGACAGGAAAAAGGAAGAAAACGAAAGCGAATTTCATGCTTTAAGAATTCGACAGCGACTTAAGACAACGTAGTATAATATTTTGGAAAATTAAAATGTGTCTTACAATAAAAACCGCCCTAATGTGGTCTATTGGTCTGTTGAATCCAGACTAATACGCACGTTATATGGCAGAACAGTAATTCGGCCAAATCACTTGGACTTCAGTATAACTTTGTGCAGTGCAAATAAGCACACATCGATGAATCTTGTAACTGATTTTAATATTTTACTTTAAAAAGAATCACGTAGATGTCACTTTATTAGCCCTGTATGGTCCCCTTAGGATAAAATTATTAAGCAAAATTTCGACAGGGACATTCCAATGTTTCAAAACTTCAGCGAGGCAGTGGACGAAAAAATTTTCCGACAGCGACGTAAGGAGCTTCCGAAATTGCGACATGACAAAATTTGAAATTCAGACGGGAGACATGCATACCCCCCCTAACAGGGCCTCGTTAGTGTTCAGTCGGTTGTCCTTGTATCCGTCCCCTTCGCCCGTTTTTCGGGCTAGGCGTTGTTGGTCTTTTAGCTTGGTTCTCGCTTCTGTATTAGGCTAGTTCTCGCTTTTGTACTACTAGTTTGGTTTTCGCATCTGTGTACAAGCTTACAGTTTTCGCGTCGGTGTTACAATTTTATTTTCGCGTCTGTGTTACAACTTTAGTTTTGGCGTCTGTGTACAATTTTAGTTTCTCGCCTGTGTGGCAAGTTTAGTTTTCGCGTCTATGCTACCAATTTAGTTTTCGCATCTTTGTTACAACTTAATTTTCCGTCTGTGTGACAACTTAAGTTTTCCGTCTGTGCGGCAAGTCTGTGTGACAGATTTAATTTTCGTGTCTGTGTGACAAAATTTTGTTTTCCGTCTGTGTGACAAGTCTGTGTGACAAATTTAGTTTTCCGTCTGTGTGACAAGTTTGAGTTTCGCGTCTGTGTGTCAACTTAAGCTCTCCGTCTGTGTGACAAGTCTGTGTGACATATTTTATTTTCGCGTCTGTGTGACAAATTTAGTTCTTCGTCTGTGTGACAAGTCTGTGTGACCAATTTAGTTTTCGCGTCTGTGTGACAAATTTAGCTTTCGCGTCTGTGTGACAACTTTAGTTTTCCGTCTGTGTGACATATTTTAGTTTTGAGTCTGTGTGACAAATTTAGTTTTCGCGTCTGTGTGACAACTTAAGTTCTCCGTCTGTGTGACAAGTCTGTGTGACATATTTTAGTTTTGCGTCTGTGTGACAAATTTAGTTCTTCGTCTGTGTGACAAGTCTGTGTGACAAATTTAGCTTTCGCGTCTGTGTGACAACTTTAGTTTTCCGTCTGTGTGGCGAGTCTGTGTGACAAATATAGCTTTCGCGTCTGTGTGACATTTTTAGTTTTCCGTCTGTGTGGCGAGTCTGTGTGACAAATTTAGTTTTCACGTCAAGTCTGTGTGACAAATTTACTTTTCGCGTCTGCGTGACAAATTTAGCTTTCGCGTCTGTGTGCCAACTGTAGTTTTCTGTCTGTGTTACAAGTCTGTGTGGCAAACTTAGTTTTCGCGTCTGCGTGACAAATTTAGTTTTCCGTCTGTGTGACAAGTTTGAGTTTCGCGTCTGTGTGACAAATTTAGTTTTCGCGTCTGTGTGTCAACTTAAGCTCTCCGTCTGTGTGACAAGTCTGTGTGACATATTTTATTTTCGCGTCTGTGTGACAAATTTAGTTCTTCGTCTGTGTGACAAGTCTGTGTGACAAATTTAGCTTTCGCGTCTGTGTGACAACTTTAGTTTTCCGTCTGTGTGACAAGTCTGTGTGACATATTTTAGTTTTGCCTCTGTGTGACAAATTTAGCTTTCGCATCTGTGTGACAACTTAAGTTCTCCGTCTGTGTGACAAGTCTGTGTGACATATTTTAGTTTTGCGTCTGTGTGACAAATTTAGTTCTTCGTCTGTGTGACAAGTCTGTGTGACAAATTTAGCTTTCGCGTCTGTGTGACAACTTTAGTTTTCCGTCTGTGTGGCGAGTCTGTGTGACAAATATAGCTTTCGCGTCTGTGTGACAACTTTAGTTTTCCGTCTGTGTGGCGAGTCTGTGTGACAAATTTAGTTTTCGCGTCAGTGTGACAGGTTTAGCCTTCCGTCTGTGTCACAAGTTTGGGTTTCCCGTCTGTGTGTCAGCTTAGTTTTCGCGTCTGTGTGACAACTTTAGTTTTCCGTCTGTGTGACAAGTTTAGTTTTTTGAGTCTGTGTGACAAATTTAGTTCCCACATCTGCTTGTCAACTTTGGTTCCCCGTTCGTGTGACAAGTTTAGTTTTCCCGTCAGTGTGACAAGCTTTAGTTATCGCGTCTGTGTTTTAGTCTTCCCGTTCCTGTTTGTGTGACGGTTTTTGGGCCTCCCCGTTAGTTTTTACGGGGGTCGACAATACTGTCGTCCCGCGTCCAGGTCCCTATCCTGGAGGTCCATCTGGTCGCGATGGATGTTTCAGGCCACAGCACTGCCGGCTGGGAACCTTTCCCCGACGCTGTTTTAATTGTAGAAGAGTTGGTCATTTTGCTAGGGATTGCCCATTAGTCTCCAAGGCTGTTTAAAAGTTACTTTTCTTTGCCATATATTGGAGTTTCAGTGCCTTTGATCGTTTGCCTTGTTAGATATTTCTGTGTTCTTCTGTATGAAGTCCACGCCTCATTTAAGTTTGCTTCGTCTATTATTTTGTGTTTGTTTCGCTTGCCTTAAGCTAACCGCTGGTATGCCTTCGATGGGGTCTTCTTATACCCTTAATTGCTCTGTCCCTGGACGGGGTATTTCGGGGCTGCTTCGCGGTTGGCTTTTCCCCTTTTCTATATCATGTTTCATTGGCGCCTTTTTTCGTTGTCCTTTTGTTTTAGGCGCCCCCGTGCAAAACCTTGTTATGATTTTCGCCCGGACGAAGTCCCGTCAAATTTTGTTCAGTGGTGCAATTTAAAAGGGGAAGAGCCTCGCGTTGCAGGCCCTAACCCCTCGCTCTATATGGTTTCCAAGGGAGTCGTTCATGCCACTCCTCAAGGTGTTATTTTCCGAGATCCCAGTAGTTTTGTGGCTGGGAAACTGACTCGATTGGCACCAGTCTTACTGGAAGTTCATTCTGTCAGAACACCCAAAGAAAGATGAGATTTTATCCTACATCGTCCGGGGGGTCGACATTTCATTCCGGTTTTCCATAGTTTGTATTAGTTTTGCCTTTCACTGTTTTGTGGCTTCATATCTTTAAGGTCGTAAAGTTTGCAATAGAGCTTTTTCAGTTATGGGGAGAGTTACGGTCATCTGTGTATTTTGTTGGGACCTTACCACCCTGCCTAGCTTTCGGAAGTAGCAGCCGTAGGGCTCGCTTCTTCCCATATCTTATCCTTGCCTGGGGCGTTTGAGAGTGAGGGCTCCCAGTGTGAATATATTACTATTCTCACTGGGGCCATCTCGTACAAACGCCCCAAATCTCTTCGGAATTCAAGGATAAAAATTCCCGCGCGCTCGTAGTCCCCCGGGTGTTCTGTTTCACACAGGTTTTGTATAAATAGGCCTGTTTTGGCCTGTTTAATTCCCCTTTCGTTAAACGTTCGCCAGTCGTTAGCTTGGCGTCCCTCCCTCTCCCTCCTCCCCGCAGCGATGACCATTGTTCCCATCCTAGCTAGCTCCCGCTCCTTTACGCCTCCGGGCTCGCTTCTTCCCATTGGGGCGTTTGGGAGTGAGGGCTCCCAGTGTGAATATATTACTGTTTGGTGGAGTAGTGGTTGGCCTGTGCAGTGGTGTAGTGGTTAGCCTGTGCAGTGGTGTAGTGGTTGCACGTTGGACTTCAGATCTGAAGGTCGGTGGTTCAAGGCCTGGTCCCTACTGTCATGTTTCCTTAGACAAGAAACTTCACTCCACATTGTCTCTCTCTACCGAGGTGTATAAATGGGTACCAGCAACAAAATGCTGGGTTTTTATAACCTGTGATAGACAGACATCCCATCCAGGGGGGAATAGCATTATTCCTAGTTGCTTTGTGCTACATAGACCGGGTTAATCTCCGGTCATGTGGGTGTCCTGTGGCTGGAATGTACCTTTACCAAACCTACCTTTAAACTATTAGAAGGTTGTGCATCATGGAATCAAGAGAGTTGTGAGGGCAGTGGAGCTGATAGACGGATTGGACACACAGTCACTTACGATCCGGACAAGAAGGTTCTGTACGTGTACGGTGGATCAAAGAACAAGAGATGGTTTAGTGATGTCAACATATTGGATCTTCAAAACAATACCTGGTCTGCTGTCAAGGTGTGTGATGAATGTTTTGTTGTTGTTATTATCGATAATAGCCAGTTGAAAAATAATGTACTTTTTGACAAGATGAATGTCCTTTTTGTTTTAAAGCTTCTGATTCTTGCTGAAAATCTGGAAATGAAAATGGCAACCTCATGTGAAACCTATCATTTATTAAGGAGATTTGATTGATTAAAAGTTAGATATGGCCAATGAACTAATTAAAATCAGTGTAACAAAGAAATAATCAATGAAAAAATCAAACTTCAGATGGATGTTGAAATTGGCCCTCAGAAAATCAAACCGTTATCAATATAGTATTATGTCCTCAAGTTGCCTGGTGTCCATCTAAATTTCATGTTGCTTATCTTATTGGAAGTTACTGATTACCTTATTATAGGAAATTAATGCTCCATGAAATTAAGGTATTGGAAATTAACGCGACTTAAATTAACGCGAATTTAATGGAAAACGACTTTCAAATAAAGAAAATTAACGCAAAAGAGGAGGTAGAATTGCACAATAAAGGAAATTAACGCGATTAAGACACAGTTGATGGTGACAACTGGAACAAATTTATTTCAACACATGCGAGAAGTCTGGCGATTTTGAAAGAGAGGACAGAGGAAGTCTCGTATTCTGTCGAGAAAGACTATGTTGATGATTCAAAATCTATCTTGGCAGAAATCAAAGGAGAAGATATTGAAAACATCACTCTTCTGACAGTGACAATGATGAAGATGAACTTGAAATATTGTAAACCTTCACTTTAGCTTTTGTGAAAGATTAAAATAAAGGTGTTAAGAATGTCTAGACAGGTTCCAAAATTGTGTTTAAAATATTGGAAATTAAGAGCGCGGAAATTAACGTTGCTCTTAATTAACGTCGCGGAAATTAACGCTCAACAAAATTAATGCAACTTAAATTAACGCGAATTTTAACGATTCGCGTTAATTTCATGGAGCGTTAATTTCCTATAATAAGGTAATGTTTTTGTGATTTATATCTGATCCATTTAACAGGCTGTTGGCAATGCACCGACCAGAGCATATCACAGCTGTAATCTCTTCAATGGAGAGCTTCTTGTATTTGGTGGTGTATACCCTAACCCTGATCCACAGCCTGACAGCTGCAGTGATGAGCTTTATATCTTCAACACTAATGCAAAGAATTGGTACAAGCCACTCACCACAGGAGACCCACCCAGCCCCAAATCAGGGTAACTTGACATAGCTTATAAGAACACAAGGAACCAACTCAGTCCCAAATCAGGGTAACTGACATCGCTTATAAGAATGCGGGAGAAACACAACCAACTCCAAATCAGGGTAACTGAAATTGTTTATAAGAACACAGGAAACCAACCCAGTCCAAAATCAGGGTACAGTGTAACAAACATAGCTTATAAGAACACAGGAAAGCCACCCAGCCCCAAATCCAGGTGACTGAGATATCTAATAAGAACATAGGGAACCCACCCATCCAAAATACAGCTTATTAGCAGAACACAGGAGACATACCCAACACCAAATAATGCTAATCTGGAACTAAAATCTAGTAAAATGCTAACCAAGGCTTCTGCCTGTTTTCATGTTACCTGAGAGAACTTTCAAAGTGCCCAAAGCTCAGACATTAAGAGCGCTGACTGTGAAAATCAATAATATTTGCTTCAGCCAAGAGTTAAGCACTCATACGTGTATCACTGAAAAACTGTAAGTTGCAAATTCTTTATTTGGTGCGGAATTTGGAAAAATTTAAAATCAGCATTTGTCAGCTTGCATGCGGTAAAATTCAGATAATAATTACCTGTCAGGCAATAGACATTGCCTGACAAGCCTTTTTGAGACTTTGACAGTGCTAATTATGCCACCTAATAACAACAAATGTTACCCACTTGGGTGCCAAAAACAATGTGTAGTTCAGGGGCAAGAAATTGGCTAATGTGCTGTGGGCTTAAGGCAATGTTCAGTATTCAAGGATTTTACTGAAATTCTCATTAATTTTGTAAAACTGAATCCAAAGTTAATGCTAATGTTATAATGGGTGTCATCTTTATTTTGCCTTAAGTAACCAGACTTCAGGTTCAATAATTTATTTATTTTTATTTTAATCAATATTTATAAAGGGACATCTATTTAGCTGAGTTAGTTTAAGTAGCTCAGCTAAATAGATTATAACAAATGTATACACTTACACTAACTGACTATACAAACATGGAAAAAATGTTGTAAAATAATAAAGTAGAAAAGTAGTGATTAATTGGACTAGCGCATAAAATGACACTTGCATTCTATTTTAAATTTTCTTGTATTTTGGGGCAAGGTGTTAAGGTAATGCTTTAAATTCTTTTCTTTGTGCAGCCACTCCGCATCATTGTTAGGAGACAGATTAGTTGTGTTCGGAGGCTGGGATTTTCCAAAATGTTTTAATGATGTTTCTATCATAGATCTAGGTAAGTAAATGTTAAGTTAAATGTTATTATATTTCTTCCAGGGGTGGATGAGGGGGGGGGGGAGGAATTTGGTGGCTAGCCATCCCCTTTACTGTCGGTTTTAACAGTTTTCTTTTTATTATTTAATTGCAACAATGAAACATTTTTATAGACTTACCAGTAGGCATATACCCGTAGCGCCCCCCCCCCCCCCCCACCCCACCCCCTATAAAAAAATCCTCGATCTACCCCAGTTCTTCACTCGATAATATTATTGTTGGCACTGGCCTTCAAAATAGCCTTTGAAGCAACTGAGACCAATTTTATCATCTTCATCAATCCATCTCTGGTAGTGCTGCATGTTCACTTTCTCAGCCACATTGGTGGATGGGCCACAAACCAGGGTTTTTGTAAGTCCCTTCTCCCTCCTTTAAAACTTATTTTCTGTTCTTCTCCATGTCCCCGTCAATGACCCCATTTCCTTCTACTTTGTAGTCAACTTTGACAATTTTAGGATATTCTAATTATTTTGCATAAAACCAATCATTTAAAAATTTGAGTAGTTTTTCATTACTGATTAAGAAACTTTTCCACAAAAAGGCATCTGAGATATACCCCCAAAATGTTTTTTTTTTTTTGTCGTGAGTTATATGGAGGCCCCCGTGTGACTACACAATGCATGGGAGGTGATCAAACCAATTTACAATCATGCTATTTATTTAAAATTATCTTATTTATATATTTATTTTAACAGCTATGATGGAGTTTTCCTGTCCCACCATGACTGGTTCATTACCATCACCTCGTAGCTGGCATGCATCTTCCGTTCTTCCAAGGCAAAGGATATTTATTCATGGAGGATATGATGGAACCCAGATTCTTACAGACTCTTTTATTTTTGATTTAGGTGAGTCTCCCTGCTAACTATACTAAACCCAAACAATTTTTGGTAAAACTCTACAGTGGGATTATTCAATTGAAAGCTACCGAGCAGTACTAGCTTTATGCAATCTTCAAAAACTCATTAATAATTCATGAGCATATCAGCCAATCACACGACGCAAATCGATCACGTGTATGAGCCTTTATACCTGGTAATCTACGGTCATTATGAAAAGCCTGGCGGCGGCTTTGATTTCAGTCACAGGGGAGTTCGGGGCTGAATGGGCAAACAATGCAATTATCGCTGAATTTTTAATAAGAATGATTTTAAAATGACCGTGACATTTATATTAAGATCACACGTAATCTTTATATAAAGATTACTGATATGGGTAGTAATTGTTCAGGATTCTTAGTGCAACAAATGGTGACTTTAATATTTTTGTGCAGTACTGTTTTACGAAATCTGGTCTTTCGCCATTCTATTTGGAATCTTCTCAACGAAATAAACAGCCAACAGTTTAACAAGTGAGCCGTTATTTAATGACACCAGCGCCTCTTGTAAATTGCCAGGTAAGCGACTGGTTCGCAGATGCAAGCTGCTTATTTCCACTCGTTCTCTACCTCTGAAAAAAAAATTGTCAGCCGTTTTATCTCCCGTACCTGACAACTTTAGTATAGCATTTTTCAGTAGATGTTTTCCCTCAGAACTGTAAAATCCCAAAACTTTCGACAGGAGCCGGGAAGCATTGTCACTTTGTCGAAGATGTGGCACATGTGTTGTTAATCGTCTAGTCTACTTGTTTTTCTCGTATGCTAATTTCCTCTTTGCACAAAAGCGCAATTGTTTTTATTCCGAAGGGACACGCTTTTGAAAGAATGTTTTTGAAGCCGTTCAAAAAACTCGCAGCACGCGTACTATCAGGTGCAAAAACTCTCGGCTTCGCCTCGAGTTTTTAAACCTGATAATACGCTACTGCTTGTTTTTTAAACTATACTTCTATCACATGCAGATTTTGCCCTCTGTTTTTATCTCGTAAATGCACGAAGTCTTGAGCGAGATATAGTACACGGAAACAGACATGCAAATTTTCTCTTGTTCCATCATATGTTAACTTTTTTAATTCCCCAGTGTATTCAGTATTACATGGTAAAAGATGTTTGCCGTATTTTAATTCCCTAGTGTATTATATGTCATTCAGTTGTCCAAACAGTCTTGTTTCACACAATGCATATAAATATATTATGTCACGCTAAGATGTTTTGGTTGTTTCAAATCTGTTTTACTCTTCAATTTTCTTAATGACTTTAAACTCAGTATGGAAAATAAAACCGATCCGTGGACTATTAACCTATGTTGTTTCATATTTACAAGATGGCTTTTAAGAGACCTTTTATTTTTCTAGAAGGGGGTTGAGGTAAAAAGGGGACACTACTTAGGACACTACTTAGGACACTGGTGTTATGGACAGCTACTGTAAAGGCCCGTTTACACATGATTTTTGATGCGATTTTTGTAGCGCTCTCCAATGCAATTTTTGTCGCATGTGTAAACGGGCCACGATTTCAGTGCAATATTTGCTGCGACTTCCTCAAAATGACCGCCAAGTTGTATCAATGTTCGAAACCTCTGCCAAACATCGGGCAACAAATTGCGCCCAAATTGCACCGAAATTGCCACCCGTTTACTCACGCAATTTGAACATGCAACTTGCGCGTGACAAAATTTGCATTGACAAGTGCAGCAAAAACTGCACGAAAAATCACCTGTGTAAACGGGCCTTAAGCTGCTAGCTTTCTCTCCTGTACCTTTTCCTCTAATATCATGAAAAAAACCAAGTGTAAAACACAGGCTTGCCGATTTTGTAGTTATACACAAAAAATAGTGAGGACAAGGAAGTTGAGATTCTGACTCTGAGATTTTAATTTAATTTTTTTAATTATTTCATTACAATTTAATGGCACAAACTTACAAGTAAGAAAACAGAATAAAAATGTAAGAAGCCATAAGCCATGAGGATAATCTGTAAAAAAGTAGGACACCCTAAACCCCCAATGAAATATTTCTTGTTTTTAACGTCACGTTAGTGAGTTATAGAGATTTGAATCTACTAAATGCTTATTAGATGACGTCAAATGCAGACTCGTTTATTATACAACTACTTGTTTCCACCTCCAAGTAATATTTTTTTTACAAATCAATTGACTATAAACAGTTTTTATTAGTTATTATATAACGGTAAAGTCTGCATTTGACATCATCTAATTAGCATTTTGTAAATTCAAATCTCTATAACTTACTAACGCAACGTTAAAAACAAGAAATATTTCACTATTCGACTTTTCAATGTACATTGAGTTGATCAAAAGAAAAAATTAGGATTTAGGTGCACTTTAAGACAGATCACCATTTAGCTAATCTAAAAAAAAATTTAGTAATAACAATTAAATAATAAAACTAGCTCAAACTCCCCAACACCCCAACATTAAATTATGATGGCATTAAAAACGTTTTCACTCCAATCTTGAAGGCTGCCAAACTGGATGACAATCTAAAACTTAGTAGGGGAAACAAATTCCAGTGATATTGCAGGCATGTTCACATTATTCAATTCATAGTATCAGGGATGTAGATTCTGAATCAGTTTTTAATAGGCAGGAATATAGAAAAAAGAGAAAAACGTAGTCCTTTTAAAGCTGTACTTGGCTTTTACAGCCGGAAAAATGAGGTTCACAGCCGGTTTATTTCCCCGGTTTCCCGGCTATTATCTACATCCCTGTAGTATAGGTGGGTGGGGTGACTTCATTAATTGACTGTTAGCAGCTACAATTACAGCTACCTCAACAGGCTGATATCTATATTTACCTCATCTCTTAGTTAGAGTTCATGTACGGCACATTTGAATGAGAGTAAGCCCATTTAGGTTTTTTTGTGAGCATATATTAATAATAACTATTGTCATTTTGTCTTTGTCAGGAACCTTGACCTGGATTACTGTTCAAACCAGTGACAGTTTAACAGCCAGAGCAGGTCATGTGGCTCTCTATTTGCAGGCAGAGAGTGAACAAGAAGGAAAAGAGCAAATTGCTGTGTTTGGTGGCGGGGATAACGCTGGGGGATATTTCAATGACCTTATTATCTTTTCACCTTCAAGTTGTTAACGTCAGAAAGTTTTAAATACTTATTGTTGGAAGATAATAATTATAAGGGACCTCTAGGCAGGCTTTTAGCCAGAAAATGAAAAGTAGGCGTCCTGAAGATATTTCTCATCATAAATTTTTAAAGTATTAGGTGCAATTTACATGTATTTCTTCATAAAGTGGGCGTCCATAGGATGCCCAGACACCCTGCTGGCTAAAAGCTTGCCTCTAGGTCCCTACAAGAATAGTGTGACATGTATACTTGTAATAAATTATGTAAACTTTCTATTTTGTCATACCATTTTGTTCCAATACTTATTCTTCTCCTACTGATCATCAACAAGTCAAGAATACTTATTGGGAACATGTTTTTTTTTTACCATTTACTTGTTTACTAAGAACACCTGGAAATTATTCAATTAACATAATGTCTGGATTTGGTTGTGAGGTGCAAATCAAAGATTGATACTCAAATTTTCTATTTGTCTGTCTGTTCTGTGAATATCACTTATTATAATTCAACACATTGATACACTGCCCAAAATAATTATATGGTCAAAAAGTTATTGATATACACTATGTCTACATGACATACATCCAACAATGGAGGTAAATTTCGCATTTTGACAAGAGAATGCAAAAATGACGGACTGGCTTCGATATTTTTTGTTCAAACTGTGCTTTGTTATCAATGTGTTGAATTATAAAACTATTATTACGCTCGAGCTGGCATGTTATCGCCTAATTTTAGCTGAGGAGGCTGGCCTCGTCGGCTAAGAATTAGGCTATATCACGCACGCTTTTGCGATATAATAGTTAATAATTAACTTTTATAGGCTGGGTGGGTGACAGTTATTTGACCTCTATTGTCATATTTTGCACCTTTTTTAAAAAATAACAGAACTATTTTTAGCAACATGTTAATCTGGATTTGCTCAGTCTAGGTCCTTGATTAGATCAGATTCAGTCTTGGCAATATATCCATCCTTGTATCTAAATTAGGTTGGGAACATTATCACAGCGAGTATCGAAAGTTGAGAGATACATGTTGGGAACAAGTTTTTTGTAAATAGTCTTTAGTTAGAAACTTCATATTTTTGTAAATTAAGTACTGTGTATATTTATATTGTCATTTTGTGGTATGTGGGATAACTATTTATTCACCTGTCAATTCAAACAGGTTGTTTTCTGTTGTGTATATCAGGGGTGTCATTAAATTTTGAAGTAGGTGGCTGATTGACTAGAGTAGGCAGGTGATGATACATGCACTGCTATGTGCGTATCCAAGCGCCAAAGGCTCGTAGCCGGGGCTCATACTCGTAGTAGCCGGGGGAAATCCCCGGCCCTTAATGACACCCCTGGTATATTCTCACTGAAGTTGTTGCAGTTTCATATTAAAATCATTAATTTTGTAAATGGAAATAATTTATTTATTAATCCATTATTTTCTGTACTTCGATGTTAATAAACAGTATAATATTTTTAGAAACTGGTTCTCTTTTTGAAAAGGAAAAAATAAATAAAACAACCAAATAGGGTAAGAATTAAAGTGGTTTTACTTGGCGATTTTTGGGTGTTTCTTGGTGTTGCGGAAGCCATTGTTGGTTAGCTTTTGTGTTGTGGTGTGGGTATTGTTCAGTGTCTATTGAATCTTTTGTTTTACGTCATTTGGTGATCACACCATCCGCAACACCAAGAAACTACCCGGTTTTTTGTATATTTTTCAGGATCTAAAAAAAAAACACTCAAAAATAAAA
This sequence comes from Cladopsammia gracilis, assembly GCA_022457155.1. Classification (NCBI taxonomy): domain Eukaryota; kingdom Metazoa; phylum Cnidaria; class Anthozoa; order Scleractinia; family Dendrophylliidae; genus Cladopsammia; species Cladopsammia gracilis. The sequence goes on from JAJGOT010000025.1 coordinate 1,049,533, forward strand.
AGAGCTCTAAACTCGCCCATTTTTTGCATTTCCTGCAGATTTTGTGTTAAAGGCCCATGTTCACCCAATCTGCTTTGCGTGCCCGGGCTGATTTTCGCACAGACGAAAAATCGACGTGCCAGCCAATCATAATGCTACATTGAACAATTGAACTGTGTCAAAACAAAAACACAAGTGCGCAAAGCAGATTGGGTGAACACGGGCTTTTAACTTAAGTATTCTCCTTTTCATTAAGGCTTAATTTCTGAGGATTTAGCCACAGGAATGCCCAGTACAAATTGGTTATTGCTTTTAATCAGCAAAATTCTTAGTGAAAGTAGACGTCTGGAAAAAGTGTGCAACAAGTGGGTGTCTTGGGTTCAAAGGAAATCAGGGAGAGGAGACCAGACAGGGGCGGATCCAAGAATTTCTGAGAGGGGGGTCCGGGTGCATGTTCCTCAGAAAATGTTTCCGATTTTACCCTCTAAAACTCCATTTCCGGCATTCCTGAGAGTTGAAAAGTGTTTGTTAAGTTAAAAACTTGACAATTAGTCAATTGGTGGAAGTGAAACAACTACGTATAAAACAATTTTATTCTATTCTTTTTATGAACCACATGGGAGACACAGGTCTGATAGGGGGGGTCCGGAACCCCCCGACCCTCCCCCTGGATCCACCACTGCCAGACCTGTTTTATTCACTCTACCCACCAATTTTATCAGGGGCAATGATCATTAATTGAAGGGCTCCTGACAATAACGTTCCAAGTACTTTTTTGAATTTTTTGCTGAAATCTTGGAGTTTTGGCTTCAAAAGGGACTCACTTGCCAAAATTATGACGGGATCATGTAAATATGACTGAAAGGATTTCAACCAGGTCAACAAATCTAGCTGCAAACAATAAAATTTTATCTTGAAAAGATACATAGGGATCTTGAAAAGATACATTGGGTGTCCTAAGGCCCAAAACATTTTTATCAAAGATGTGGATTTTCTTCCTCATTTTGGATCTGTTTTAAGTATCTTTTAAAGGCCTAAAGCATACAATTTTAGTGAAAGTTGCCAAAAACATACTAATGACATTCTTGCCGGGAGCCCTTCAATTTTATACTTGATTTTCAGCAAGCTCTTCATTATTAGGGTGAAAGCACAGTAATCCAGTGATTAGTGTGTCAAAAAAAAACATTTTTAATATCCAGTTTCTAATGAATAGCATTGAAGTTTTAGCCTGCAAACCAGCCCAACTTGTCATAGTAAACCTAAGATTTCAATGCCCAGCAGTTTCAAAATCAACAAAAAACGAAATTTACTTGGTAAATAATTCTGCACATAACATTATCATGAGCTTTTCAGCCTGAAACGTTTTTGGGTATTCCGAGACACACAGCCCAGTCATTGCTCCACATTTCCTCTTTTTAAACACTGGGGTGCATAAATGTACTGGTGGTAAACAAAAAGCTAAAACTGCCACCCCCCCTCCCCCCCCCCCCCCCCCAAAAAAAAAAACCTTCCTTTGAATGTTTTTCTTGTTGCAACTTTCTCTTACTATCTTAATGTACAGTTTCTAAGGATGGACTAGTCAATACATAGAAATCTATCTCTAATAGACAAATTCAGCTAATGCACTGTTGTACTTAATTCAAATCTTCTGGGAATAAGACAAACAAAGAGTCTTTATCCTAAAAGGTTTGAATTGGGTACAACAATGCATTAGCCGAATTTGTCTAGCCATTATAAACAAGTCTAATCTGCACACAAAGCTCATTTATAACTAATGATGAGAACAGTCTTAATTTGTGGTCTTAATTTCCATAGAATTTGGCTATTTTATTCCTTCGTTTTCTCTGTATTTTATGATCAGTTTGAGAATATATCAAACATGAAACTGTGTTTCATCACAAGAACAAACATTGAGAAAAGAGTTGAAAATACGACACAGCAGAGTATTTTATGAAGAACTTCAAGGTGTTTGATCTTGCGATGAAATACTGTATCAAATGTTTGATATTACTTCTCAAACAAAATGATTTTAGGAGAAATAAGGATGTAAAAGTGAGGAGTGTTTCATCTGATTTCCAAACACCATTAAACATTAATTTCCTTTGTATTTTCTTCATGAATTATTAATGAGTTTGAGAAGTAATAATATCAAACACAAGGAATAGTGTTTCATCAGACATCCAAACACTGCAAAGTGGGTTGAAAAATGAGGCACAGCAGTTTTTTTTAATCCCCTTTAGGGTGTTTAGATACCTTATGAAACACTCTTTCGAGTGTTTGATATAGCTTTTCTCAAACTCATTAATAATTCATGATGAGAACACAAAGGAAATCACTACCGTGAAGGAGGTTTTGAAATCGTTTCTTAATTTGCATAGATTTTGGCGATTTTATTCCTTCGTTTTCTCCGCATTTAACGATCAGTTTGAGAAGCTTTATCAAACACTCGAAACAGTGTTTCATCAGATTTCCAAACACCTTGAAGTGGTTTAAAAAAACTCGGCTGCGCCTCATATTTCCAATCCACTTCTCGGTGTTTGGAAATCTGATGAAACACTGTTCCTCGTGTTTGATATATTACTTCAAAGTGACTGTCAAATGCGGAGAAAATAAAGGAATAAAATCGCCAAAATCTATTCAAATTAAAATAGGATATCCAAACCTCCTTCACGGTAGTGATTTCCTTTGTGTTCTCGTCATGAAATATTAATGAGTTTGAGAAGTATTATGTAATGCCGCTGACCAACCCAACCAGTAATCCTTATTAATGAGGGTAATTGTTATACTAAAAGATAATTTAAAAAGCCTTAAAAACATCAAAAAAAAAGTTCAAATCACATAGAATGTTCAAACAGTTTACTTTTTAATATTTTTCTTCATTGTATAACAGTATCAAAAATCTAACTATACATAATGGACACAATGGTACACAAACTTAACAAAAATATTGAGATCTTTTTTCTGCTTTTCACAAATATAGCTGTTGCTACACGTGTGTATTTGAATAATAGTATGTATACCACAAACAGTGAAAATTACACATGCAGGGACATACAAGAAAATATTGTAATTTTTGCAACATAAGTATGGAATTTTAACATTCTTGGAGCAGAAAAAGCAACACGCACAAATATCACCACCACTGGCGATGGAACGTGCTAACCAAAAAGTTGAGTTTTGCATGAAAGTTGAAATCATATGTTCCATTTTGTTGAACTGGTTGAAACTTTTAACAATATTTAACAGATTGTCTGGGTGGCAAGTTTTGACAAATAGTTAATGTGCTAAATGTAGCTTGTAGATTGCATAAGATACTGGAAAATAAATACAGTACAGCACTATGAATAAATAGGTTACACTACCAGTTAAAAGCAAACCTTTTACAGGTGATACAGCAAGGCCATAAGAGGTCATAATTTCTCAGATTCTCCATTTTAAAATTATTTGAGGAAGTTCAAAAGCCTTCTTAACCCCTTCACTCCCAGAGTCATTAATGGAGACATGAAGTGTAATTTAACTTTTCAGTCTGTGGACAAAATCTTATGATTTGACCATTCAGATAAAACCTCTTCAGCAGTACTCTTACATGGTACCATTTGTTTTTCAATATTTTACAAAATGAAATTTGGGATTTTTTTTTAATTTTGATATTTGGCACTCTTGGGAGTTACAGAGTTAAGCATAAGAATGTAAGGGATAATAGTCTCATTACAAAAAATTCCATAATGGTCTAAAAAAGAATCTGGAACACACATGTTAAGGGCACAGAGTAACCAACAACAGTGTCCATGGAAATAGACTGCAGCAGTAACTAAAGTAAATATATTATTGTTCTTAACTAAAATATGTTGATTAAACTGTAATTCTAATTACAGTGATTGATTGAAGTCACATGCAACTTTTTTAATATTTCTCTTTATGTTTACAAAATGAATAAAGTCTTTGGTAACAAGATCAACCAATTTGAAGAGTTTATAAATTAATTGTTTTCTTAAATTTGGACCAATCACCTCCAATATCATTTTCAGGTTGTTATGGAGTGATTTTATTGAACCCGTGAAAAAGACTATGAAGTTATATACTGTATTACTCCCTAAATCTTTAGTTTTCTTTTGTCTATTTTACTCTGAAGCCTGGGTCACACTAAGAACTTGTGACATAATGACATGACAACAGGAAGAACAGTCTGATCAGTTGTTTCTTTATGTTACTGTATGTTCACATGTTATTATGTTCCTTTTATGTTGTTACAGTGCACTGTTCACACTGGCGACATAAAACATTGATATACTGGTAAGTTGTGTTTTACATTTGAAGGACCTAGCCGTCAGGTCGTTATACATGTTGCTAATGTGAAGCAGGCTTAATAGTCACTGACTATTATGTTCTGTTTCATGGGTTAAGTAAAGTCACTCTGAGCTGGCAGTATTCATTTAATATACATAACATCTTTTTCAGGTGAATGTTATGTCTAATATTAATTTTATACACACGTATGAAGTCTGAATTAAATTGCCTAAACCTTAACCCACTACAAAACCTTTTTACTGATATTTTTATAATCTCTGTACAAAAAGCAAGTCAATTTTTGTTCTTAAAACAAGTTATCTTACAATATTTATCTCTTGAGTGTGTAAACATGCAGAGAAACAGGCCAAACAATACAAACAGCAGTCATGATGAATTGCTAATTACAGATGCAATGCTTGATAAGCAAGATGCGAACAACAATACACGCATGCTCTTATGCTTGGCTATAAACAGCATGGAATAAATGAATATTTTGCTATTTAATATTTACATTTTACATTCGCTGTGATAGCACATCTTTCCAAAGGCCTTGAACCTCGTCAATACATTCTCTTGCCTTTCTCTCTTCTTGTAGTAGCTGCTGTTCAAGTTCTGAGAGTGAATCACCCGTATGTTGCATCTTTAAGCTGTCGTCATAAACCATACGGCCTGGAACAGTCATGGCTTTAAGGGACGCTGACATATTAGCAGTGTAACGAGTGTGATTGAAGACTTCAGATGCTGAACTCACACAGTCTAATTTAGAAGCGGGAACCTTGTGTCCCACAAGAATTTGTTCATTAACTGACGTGTGACCCATCAATCTTGTAAAACAGTAAGGCACACGGCCCTTGGATACATTGTGAAGACTGACTGGCTCACCAAGAGATGCCTGTAATAAAAACATTACACCAAGTAAGTTTATCATGTGAGATTGTATATTCCTTGAAGAGAAAGTGCCAAACATTGAACAGGAAGTACACCAACAAGAAAGGTCTATAGATTGCTTTCACATAACATCTCAACAGATCCCCCGCCATATTGGTGTACCACTTTCAACTGCATAATAGCAGTAATAGGGTGCAATGCGAGTCATATCTACAGTTGTCGCATTTTAGAAATGAATACTTCAGGATGGGAAGCAAGGTCTGGGGAAAATCTTTATTTGCCTTGTTCTGTTCCCATTTCGGAATATGCTAAGAAGTTTGAATCAGGAGTTAAGCAATGTTATTTGGAGAAAATCTCGACAATTAGAATCCATCTCGTGTTGAAATTTCTTTGAGCCGGACTGCTTGTTTCCTATTCAAACAGTTGAATCAACAGCCTTTACACCCACCAGCAGTTTAAATCTTTCTGAAGCCTATACTAGAAGCTTATAATAAAAATGTCCATACTTATAGTTAGCGTACTACAAAGCCAAATCACTGCTGTGAACATGTTTGTTTAGCGAAGGTGAGAATATGAATGACTCAAAATCTCGATTTTGATCAACTCGGAAAGAGAATGAACAGTTTCATCTGCTCATTGCCTAGGTTTAAAGGCTTGTCCTGTTCAAACTATATGGCTAGTGTTTGTTTGGAACTGACCAAGAAACACAAACAACACTAAATGATAAACTCAGTCATGAACCGGCACAAGTTGTGTACATGTGAGAGGAGAATTTTTAATGATCAGTTTGAAAGATAGACTAGTGGGCAGCACTTGAGAACTATTAGCGGCAAAAGTTCTTTATTTCTCCTGCATACTTTGTTTAACTATCGTAGACTTCATCAGGGAGTTTTAGGTCTGTATCGAAGCCATAAAAATGGGAATCGCACTTGTGCAAACAACAACTGAGAATGTTTTGGTCGAATTTGCATAAAAGAAAAGGTGAAACTATGAAATATTATAGTAGGGCAAGACATTAACTATCCTTGAGGGCTTCGGTTTTAGCTTTGGGAGATTCCTTCTTGAATACAATATCAGACATTTGCTGTTCGGGTTCACTGAGTTCACGTTTCTTTGCTGAGACTTTTTTGCCTACAGTCGCTTTGGCTTGTTTTTGTTCCTTTTGATTCCTCTCTCTGTTCTCGCTGCGACACTTGTTTGACGTTTCTTTTATCTTGTTCTGTTTTTTGTCGTTCCCGAGTATTAATGAACCCCAGTCAATATTATATCTATCCCTGTTGTAGCCACTTGTCCAGAAACAAAATCTCTGGCTTACACAATGACGTTCAAAACTCGTCCGTAAGAATTCTGCTTGACTAATAGCAGAAATCAATTGTGTTCGCCTTTCTTGCGGCAATTTGTTGGCTTCCTTACTTTGATTCATAACTGCAGAACTTACTCAAGTGAAATAAATACCCCTATCTCGACCACTTTTACTTCTACATCGAACAAATGATCACATCACCCGTATAATTAAGAGGATGCAACTCAGGTTTGTTTACACTTTGGTGCACCAATATGGCAGCGTAGCAACGACTGTCAAGATTTTTGTCATGTGAGTGGAAACGATCTATAAAGGCACCTTCACATGACATAATAAAGGTGGCAAACTCCATTGACAATCTAGTGTTTTCACACAACAAATTTCCACACACCTTAAACTTGTTAAAACAAGTTCTATTTGGCACCAACAGTTTGCCACCATGCTTGCCAGCTGTAGTCACTTTCACACACACCAACTTGAGTTTGCCAACACAAGTTTGCCAACTTTAGAAAAAATGTTTGAGACAGATGCAACCACCTTTTGGATTTACGAACTGGTTCTATTGGTATGATTTTTGTTGTTGCAATCAAGTTTTGCAGTAACCAGAACAATCAAGTTTGTGTTGCCAGGCTTTATTTGGATTTCATAAAAACTTCGCCCAGTAATAATGACACTTTTTCAAAAATTTTTAAAAATTTAATTCAAAGCATATCGGGTTCTTACCTCATCACAAACCAGATCACAAAGAGACACAAGCTTAGCACCCAGGCCTTGCGCTGGCTTCTTCAATGCTGCTACAACTGGCTTTGGAAAGTCAATCATAACCTGAGCCAAATATCTGGAATAACAAATAGGATCATTAATTTATTATTTGACATAATAATAATAAAGATATTTTAACAGGAAGCCCACATCACAAATGTGCTTTTCAGTGGGGTCCTGCATGAAATAAATTGTGTTCTCTATCACACAGTTATACTATTTCATACAAATGTAGCTATCACTCTCTTGTCTAAGGGTTGGTTTACTATGTCAATGTTTATTATTGTTTTTATGAAAGTTGCATTGGTTTACACATGTTAAAGGGTTTCATCATCTGTCTGATCACAGATGGAAGACAGATAAGAATGAAGTGACCAAATCTTGGTTTTCAAACTTCAGTTCAACGTATATCTTTTCCGTTTCTTTTACTTCTGATAGAAAATCATTCCTTTATGCTGTAACTTTTTGGTATAAATTACAGTCGGACCTCTATTAAGCGGCCACCTATTAAGCGGCCACCCTCCATTAAGCGGCCACTTTCCAAAGTCCTGAATTGTTTGTCAGTAAAGTGCTGTATTCGATACCTCTATTCAACAGCCACCTCTATTAAGCGGCTGCGGCCACCTTTTTGCTGTTGCAAGTTTAGTATTTATTGTTTTTTTACCTCTATTAAGCGGCCAGCAAATTATCTTTTCAAGCGAAATATAAAATGGTGACAGATAATATGAAGGTGATAACTGATAACAACAAGAACTGCAATTTAATCTCCACTATAATGACAAGTCACAAGCCGCAATACAAAATACTGTACTTGTCGACTACATGCTCTCTGTGTTAGAGCTAGAACTTTGCACAGACTTGTAATGTGCAAATACAGGGCACTTAATTTTTCGTTTCAATGATTTTTGCATTTATCTTCACATATGTTCACTTTTCAACAAGCATTTTGCTATATAGATGCAATAAAATGATGTTGACTGCCATTTCTATCCAATTTATATTGTACCTCTATTAAACGGCCAACCTCTATTGAGCGGCCAGTTTTCAAAGTCCCGAGGGTGGCTTAATAGAGGTCCGACTGTATATTAAAACATGTAAGACACAGCAGTTCCAAATCATATTTCAATACATTTGTATTGTTATAACATGCATTCTAATTAGGAATATTTTATTCTGTAGCATTATGTTAACAATTTTCAAAATTTTGACTCATGTTCACATCAGATGAACCGAAAGAAAACCTAACAAAGATGTTCATTTGCACTTGTGCTGGATGTAATGCCCTTGAATTTTTTTTTCTATCAAAGATCAAAGATAATAGGACATGTTCTATTCTTCGCAAAGTCCAATAAAGTCTTTGACCAAACATTTGAAAGCAGTCTACACCATCAAGCAGTAAAATCAAGATATACTTTGATCAAAGAAGCTATGGTATGATACAAAAAGACAGGGAATTTTCAATTACATCAAACTCTAGCTTACAACCACCTGTTGCTTTAGTTGCCATAACAACACAACTGTTTACTCATTGGAGTCATCATTTGGAATCCTCTGGGGTTTTTTTTTTTACAAAATTTACTATGTAAATTTTTTAAACATTTTTTTGCTAAATAAACAAAACAGTAAGAGTGGTTGGTTTAAATTGTTTTAAGCCACTTATTATAATTCTTTGTACATTGGAAAATAAATAAATAAATAATATCATCACTAGTAAACAAACATTGCAGGCCCTGTTAATGTGGGTTGAAGCATGCATTAACATGTTCTGAAGCCACACAATAATTAAGAACATTATTTAGAGCATTTCTATCATAAAAGAAATTACATGTACTTAATCTGCTGGTTTCTTGAAACACACATGATAAAAAATGCTTTCTTTGATTCCAGAACATTTAAGGTACAGCGTGTATGTAACAAAGTTGTTGTGCAAGTTTGGAAATATGTTATTCTTAAACCAGTGGAAACAAGAGCTGAAGGCAAGTTGCTGCAACAGTTGTTTTCAGTTCTTTCAAACTTTCATAATTGTTACCATAACTTATCCAGTGTAACAGAAACACAGAAAACATTTTCTGTTTCTGATCTTCACTGAGCCTTTCACACAAACTCTGAAGCCTCGCAGCTCTAAACAAGATCGCTTCACATTGGTTACAGGAAACAGTAAAATGTCATTGTGCACCATTGTTTAGTGTTGTTTTAGGGTTTGGGTGGCAGCCAATTGGCTTACAATCTTGTGAGAGCTGCGAGCTCACCCGAAGTTCAAAGCTTACATTTTACACTGCCCTCAATCATTGTTATGGCAACAAACAACCATTCCCAGAAACTGACAAAAAGAAACAAAATTCACTAATCACAACCCACAAACATAGCATTTTGACCATTTTGCGTGAAGCATCACTGTTTCCTGAGATGTCTGCTATGATGTTTGCGGCAGTGAAAAACAAAACTGTTGGTTGAGTTTTGCACTTTAGAGTTTCGAGTTATCGAAAGAAGCAGTATACATGTAACTATTGAGCTTTGTTTAAGATCAAAACCAAGAACGCACATCTTTATCTCAATAACAACATACCTGATTTTATCCACATCTCTGCGATAATGTCTTGGCTCCTCCTCAAAAGGCACTCTGGTAAGATCTTTGAGATCAACACCACAAAAAGTATCATCTCCTAAGCCGCTTATAACAACAAACTCTGACTCGTCAGTTGCCGCATCTTCCAAGACAAGAGTAAGAGAGTCTAGAATTCTCTGATTAATCTTTTTTCGCTTACTCGAGGATCGACCAATAGCAACGTGGATATACTCATCCAGTTTTTGCACAGACACTTCCTTGCAGATGTACCGTTTTTCACAAGAATTAGATTCATCATCAGGTACAGTAGTGTTTTGTTTGTCCACGTCAGTGTGCGGTAATTGTGCATACACATCCTCTGCAGATTCCAATCTCTCAATTTCAAACTGGTTGCTATGACACTGGATTAAATCATCCTTCCAATATGCATTAAATGCTAGTCTGTTTAAAACAGCCGCTTCCTGGGACTCGTGCCCAAGGAAGCACTTGAAGTCAAGCTCATAATCAACTAACTCGTTTGATGGTGCCCAAGAGCTTGTTCCATCTTTCCACTGAACTAAATACTCATAGGTTCCTGAGACATTCTGCCTCATTCCAAGAATTCTATCAGCTTTGTTTCTTCTTCGTCGTTTATGAGGAACATCAGAGCTTTGTTCAGTTTCAACCACTGGCTCAAATTCATTTTCAGTAACATCCACATGATTTCTTACCTGAAGGTTTTTTCTTGAGTTATCCAAAGCTTTACGTTTGAGCTTTTGAGCAACAGCCTTCTTCTTCAAAGCAGAAGCTGCAAGAGGGCTCTTCTCTCCCTTCCTCTGTAACTTTAACTTCTTCAGCTTACGTTTCAAAGCTTGCGTTCCGTCCTTTTGCTCGTCCTCGTCCGTAAAACGAAATTCGTCGCCTTCAATCCTGTCTCCTTCAATAAACGGTTCAGGTTTCGGCTTTGGTGGACGGCCACGTTTTCGTTTCACCTCTTTCCTGGAAGACAGAATCCTACAGCCGTTCACCCTAACAAACTTTGAGTTAACCTTCGTCATAAATTTCTCCGGTGACTTCAGCAAACACTCCAGTGGTCCCTTTGATGATTTTAGCAACGAGCGTTTCTCGGAAGCTTTCAAAATAGGCCGCACCCAAGGTTTTTTAACGCCATTTTGTGTCCTGAATATCTTGTGTTTTGTTTCGCAACTTCCTAACAATTTCTTCGGCGGCCGACCCCTTCTCTTGGGAGTTGACCGTGTCGGTTCGTTATCATCACTGCTCGACGACACACAGTTATTTTGCAAATCGCGTATGCCTTTCGACAGCTTTCTTTTCTTCCAAAGTTTTGAAGTTGAAGGTGACGCGAGAGATGCTTTCGTGGCACTTGTAGCACAATTGCCATGTGGCGAACGACTGTCAACTGAATGAAACTTCTTCAACTGTGTGAGATTTTTTGGAGGCCTTCCTCGCCGTGGCTTTGTCGGAAGGATCTCGCTGGAATTTGAGGTCTCCGAGTCGGGTTCAAAATCATTCAACGTTCTATTCAAGCAAAGAGATTCACTTGGTTGACTACGAGAATTATTAGAACATGTTGACAAAGAACGAGCCACGCCAGTCGATGGCGAACCAAGGTCGATTCCGATTTCACTCTCGAAGTCTGTCCTCTCGCCGTTTTTCCTTTTCGGTGACATAATCCCTCCTTTCGTTTTAAGATTTTTCAAAAAATCACAAGAGTCTCTATCCAAAGACTCCGTTCTACCATTCTTACACAATGTCGTGTTCTTAGGACGCGAGGATTCAGATAATAGACGCTTTCTTTTCTTCGTCGAATGAAACTTTCTCCGCGAGCTCGCGTCGTCTGAATCCGACTCCAAGTAACGAGCGGGCGTTTTTAGAGTTCTTCCACCATGAGAAACCAAAGAGGGATTAAGCCTTAAACCTGTGATAGTGAGCTCTCTTTTACGGCCGCTCGTACTCTTTGTGCGATGATCTGGCGGCCATTTAATGCCATTCAAACAATTGTCCGCGCACTCCAAACTTCTTACGCTTGATTTCTCCAAAGCTGGCTCCGAGCTCGGCGTTAAAATCATGTCCATGTCTTCGTCCCGAGTTGGACAAGCCGTTGAATCATCTACTCGCATGTCTCGCCTCCACCATGAGCGGAAAAGTCGCTTCAAAACAGAAGAAGCGGAGACAAATAAAACTTTTTTCTATTATTGAATGGTGCACGCTATGCACTTCTAGCAAGTTTGAGCGCCTGCGCCATTATTTAAATTCCCCCGCATGAGTAAACAAGGCTTGCTGCTGACCAATAAACCTGCAGATTCACTCAAATGTAAACAAGAGAACGACAGACAGAACAACAAAGAGGTAGAAAGAAATGACCGATAAACTAAAATTTTTACAATATTTTTATGCCCGATATTTCGTTTTGAAACACAAACCTTCGACGGGGGCTTAAACATAAAAGTCATAAAAGTGAGTCCCATATCGAAAGTTTGTGTTTCATGAAACAGAGATGTCGTCGGGCAGTTTATTTTGTTCCTTTTGCCGTTGTCTTTTCTCCGCCGTAAAGCCTGTCGCACACTTGAGGAAAGTGCTGAGCAAAATTCCTCGCGAGGTAGTTAGCTCAGCTGTTTCCTCGAGTGTGCGCTGAAGTTTTGGTGAGTTTTTTTCGCCTCGTGAGGTCGTGAGGCAAATATCTGTCGTGTTTGATCCTCGTGAGACAAATTCCTCATCGTGTGCGGGCGCCGCGAGAATCTGGCTGAGTCAAATTATAAATGTAAATAATTATAAATTAATAAATTAATTATAATTATAAATTAATTTTAATTATAATTTATAATTTATAAATAGACGTGATGAACTTAATTAGTGACATTAAGCTTATTTCTTATCTATCATTTTCTGTTATTCTGGTGTATATCATATTTTAAATGTTTGTATAGGTAATCATCCCGAGGGGGGGGGGGGGGGTACTCTGCACATTTTTGGCTGAGACCCTTAACCAATACTAGACCATTTTAGCTGCATTTTGCAACCCTATTCTAGACTAAACACTGAAAAATCCTACCCTATCCTAGACCTTTTCTAGACTCGCTATTTTCCAGAAATTCGTTCACTATCACAGTCCAAGATATCAGGGGTCAGTAAAAAATGCCGTACCGTCCCGACCCCCCGCCGATTTTTAAATGCCATTTGCCATGCCGGTAAACCTCGTCTACATGTCTAGACTAAATTCTTCAAGCAACTGATCAGTTTCGCGGAAAATTATACCGTATTCTAGACCAAAAATCTCTGATTACTACACCCTATCACAAACTAAACTGCCGGAAAACCAAACCCTTCGCCTTCACAGCGGTACATACCTATATAGCTCATATATGGGAGTACACCACCCGGGGTAATCATACGGTTTTCTCGTTCAATTTGGGATAAATTTGCACTTGTGAGTTTTTCAAAAAGCTCAAATTGCACGAGCCGCTAATTTTTTCATGTTCATTATTATATAAGTGACGGTAAGTTTATTTCTGTATTAATTTTTTTCAGCCCCCGTAGAAGGTTTGTTTTGCAAACCGAAATATCGGGCAAATATATTTAACTGTTTGTTTTTTTATTTCACTTCTGTCTCTATCTTTTCTTCTTCCTGTAAGGATCAGTTTGCCGTTTTTACCTTTACTATTTCAAGATTTTTACTGATCCAGATCTATGATAGATCCGGCACTCTTCATTGGTTTATTATAGTTTTTGAATTCAAATTTATCAATTAGCCAATAAAATTGCATGGCGAGCTCACGTGATTTCAAGCTCGATATTCAGGATGGCGGACGACGAGATAAATTATATACACCAAATTGAAGAAACGTTGTCGGGTGAAAAGCATAAACCATGAACGATGCGACCCAAAGGTTTTCTGGGAAGTTGTAAAATTTAATCTTCGTCTGTGACATAGTACACATTATATTAACACAGGATGCATAAATCATGCTCTTAAATGTCTCAAACAAAGGAAACATCTTGATTATCAAGAAATAGAATATTACTAGCTTGCCAATGCTGCCTACCAAGCATCCCATTCGGTCTCATCGTTCATGGTTTATGCTTTTCACGAGTCAACGTTTCTTCAATTTGGTGTATAATATATAGAGGTTATACGACAGTAATCTTCTCCTAAAACTAAGTTTTTGAAGTTGTTTTCAGGGGCGTAGCCAGCATTTGGAAGAGGGGGTTCTAAAGCTATCGAGAGCGCCGAAGGTGCGATTTTACGATCGCCGTAGGCGCGAGCTTTTAGGAGGGTCCGTGGACATCCCCCCAGAAAATTTTACAAAATAAGGTTAGTACTTAGTGCGACTGGTCGAGACTGCATCCCGTGCATTTTGAAAGCAGTTTGACATGAAATAAGGCGGCTTTCTGACAGATTTGCCCTTCGCTCAGCTAGGATATCAGAAAGAAGAAGGCGCCGCAGATGCTTCCGTGCAAAGATGTCGATTGTTGCACTAATGTCAATTTGCCTACTGTAATGTATGTTCATTCACCGAGCAAGTCTACTGACTCTTGCTCACTGGTCATGGTCGCCCTCAAGTATGTCTTTAGCCGGCGCAATGTGCTGAAAGATCGCTCACATTCTGCTGATGTAATTGGCAACGTGCATAAAATTTGCAAAAACCCGCGTACATTTGGGTAGAATTCACGGTCACATTCTGCCAAGGCCCGCTGAACTGCACTGCTAGGTATTTCTTGATCCCGCGCTGGCGCACTTAGCCATTTGCGCCGTCAACGGACAATTTCCACAGCAGCTGGCCTGGACGGATGGAAGGTCATCTGCATAGTACTGCAAAGCAGCTTGCAGAGGGTTTCCCTTTCGAGAAACTGGTATGTACTTGGTTTCTCCCTTATTATTTTGTATTTAAACACTTAGTTTTTATTTCAGTAGAAAAAAAAAAGATAAAAACAGCAGAATGGGGAATCGAACCCGGGCCGTATGATCTAGCTACCGGAAATTGTAATTTTTAAGGGATATAAGACAATATGCTGCCAGCCCAGACCATATATAAGAACTAACCCTTTCGATACACTGGAAATACTGGAATCAGTGCTTAACCCTAAATACTAAAATCAGTGCTTCAACCCTAGATACTGTAATCCGACCCTAAATTACACTGCTATATATCTAAATACAGTCGAACCTGTATATAACGGCCACCCTCGGGACTTGAGGAACTGGCCGTTTAATACAGGTGGCCGCTTAATACAGGATCACTAAAAATACTTGTTCATTCATTAGGTTCAAGTGTATTGCCGGGCTATAGTGATTAAATATGATTCTCTCGCTTTACGGATCATGTCTTTATTAGCATTAATGCCGGAGTTCTAATGAGATGATTTGTAGATCGGTAATGGAGTGTCCGGTGAGAGCAAAGTGATCTGACACGGCAGTAGGTTGATCCTGATGTTCTTTCTTCAAGGCTTTCTCTACTGCACGTCTGTGTTCCCCAAATCGGTCGCTCACTTGTCGTTTTGTCTCACCGATGTATTGTTTTGTGTATGGCATTTGGCGCATTGGATTATATGGATGACGTTAGTGGATGTGCAGCAGATGCGATGTCGTATTTGTCGTTTTTCACCTGTAGAGTAGATGGTGTAAAACATGGTTCCTTCTTTGATAAAAGGGCATGTTTTACACCGATTTCTGTTACAACGGAAAATTCCAGGTGTTTGAGGGGGTGGTCTGCGATGTACAGCTTTGACAAGAATGTCACGCAAGTTCTTGGATCTGCGGTAGGAAATCAAAGGAGGGAAAGGGAATGCTTCTTTGCATCTTTCTAGAAGAATGAAGGATGTTGAGATTTCTTTGAATCACTTTAGGTATGTTAGGGAGGGCAGGATTGAATGTTGCTACAAATGGTATCCTGTTTGTTACTTTCGTGTCAGATAGATAGAATTTACTTTCTGGATTTGTTCCTTTACAAAGTGATAATTATGCCCTCTCTTGACCAAATGTCTTGTAAGGGCTTTTGTTCTTTTGCTGAAAAGGGCGTCTGTTGAGCAGATTCTGCGTAGTCGAAGAGCCATCCTATATGGGATAGATTGCTTGGTGTGGGAGTGGTGGCAGGACGATTTTAGGAGGTACTGGTGCTTGTCTGTAGGTTTGACGTGAAGATCAGTTTCTAATTTCCCGTTGATAAGAAGAACGCGAACATCTAAGAAGGGGATTTCAGTGTCTGAGAAGGAGCTGGTAAACTTGATAGTAGGATGCAAGCTCAGCTATTTAAATATTCGATGAAATCATGAAGTTTCTCTTCGCCGTGGGTCCAGAGGAGGAATATGTCATCAATGTAACGCCACCAAATAAGGGGGGAGTTTGGAGCAGATGCTAGGGCTTTTTGTTCGAATTTACCCATGAAGAGATTGGCGTAAGATGGAGCCATTTTTGTACCCATAGCTGTGCCGTTAATTTGTCTGTAGTACTGATCGTTGAAAGTAAATGTGTTATTTGTGAGAATCATGCGAATAAGATCGCAAATTCTTGTAGTCTTGACTGTTTGGTTAAGATGTTGGTCCAGGAAATCACTGCAGGCTTGGATTCCGTCTTTGTGTGGTATGTTGGTATAAAGGGAGGACACGTCCAGAGTTACGAGTAGAACCCCCCCATCAGGAAGTTGACTGGTGTCATTAAGTTTGTTGAGAAAGTGTGTCGTGTCTCTTATGTAAGATAAAAGATTGGCGACCAGTGGTTGAAGATGGAAGTCGACAAATTGGTGTATGTGTTCAGTCGGATGGCTATTGCTAGAGACTATAGGGCGTCCAGGGTGACCTAGGCTCGATTACCAGCCGTTTTGTGCGCCCGCGTTGTTGGGAGGAGGATCTGAAAACCGGACTCCCTCAAACGGCTGAAAATCGAGCCTAAGGGTGACCTTGTTTGTGTATTTGGGGATGGTGTAGAAGCGACCTGGTTTTGGTGTGTTCTCTTTAAGATATTTTGCTGTATCGTCGTCAATCATGTTGTCTGATTGGAGGCCAGTGACGTACCTTTTAACACATTCTTGGGTGAGAGGGGTAATATCTTGGTCAATGTTCGCGTAGAACTGTGTCACTAGTGTTGTTTAGTTGTCGAATGCATTCGCTTTCGTACTGGTCCAAGTCCAAAACGACCGTCCCAGAGCCTTTATCCGCAGGCTTAATAATAATATCATCCCGGCGAATAAGGCGTTTCAAAGCTTTTCTTTCTCTTTTAGTTAAGTTGTCACTCGTTTTCCTGGGTTGAGAGTTGAGTAATGCTTCTTTTTTGGTAGACGGTCTTCCAAATGGCCGCCCCTATTGTTTTTTTTTTTCAGGGGCTCATTTCCGCCGGAAATTCCGTCTCCATAATCTGTGATTACTGCTAGTACGGTATTAGTAAATGCGTCTAAAGAAGGGTCACGGCCAGGGAGAGAAGTCCATGTAGATTTCACACGGAAGGGATTTCGAGTATTATCAGATGATTTGTTGTTGCTATCGTAGAAGTATTCATGAAGTCGAAGTCGTCTCTTAAAATCAGCAATGTCAGCAGTGAATTCAGGCCAGTTAATTTGTCTAGGTGTAGGACAGAATCGAGACAGAATTTTAAACCGCGAGATAGTAAATTGACTTCATCTTGAGTTAATTGTACGCCTGACAGGTTTATAACTGTGGTCGTGTCTAATTTTGTATCGGATTCTCTACGTTTTCTTCTATTGCGTCGGTTTCGTCGTCTTGTGGTGTCGACTGGACGGCCGCCGGACAGACTGTATCATAACCCGGGGGGGACTCCCATATAACAATGACGGGGGTACTCGTCGGAAATTTTCGAAACACACCCTAAAAGGTACTAGAATCACAGGGAACCCAAACGCTTTATTAGCTATAACATAATCATTTAATAAAATATTGTTATTTACCTGTTTTCCTGTGTCTCTGAGTCGTTTTGGAAGCAATTTGAATCAGAGCGAAGACGGTTGACCTTGCACGTTTTAAATATTATCTTGTCTGCCGCCGCTTCGTAAATGCGACGCGCCTATTACGTCTCAAGTTTCCATTATTATTAACATTGAGTTAATAGTTAATGGTTATGGAACTTGAGTTAATAATAATGGAAACTTGAGACGTAATATAGGCGCGTCGTATTTACGAAGCGGGGTCAGTATTCCATGTATGACCTCATGATATGTCCTGAGATATATAGCTATAACATACTACACAGCTATACATCACTATATACGTTACTCATTATACACAGCTATACATCACTATACACAGCTGTTCCTAACCTGAGTATCAGGCCTCCCTTTGGGAGAGGGGCTACAGCTGTAAACCGAGAAAGGAAAAAATGGGAGAGGGGTAGGGGAGAAAAGGGAAGAAGGCTTTCTTCCCCTTTTTCCTTCTCTTTTTTTCCCCTTTTCGTTTCCCCCCTCCCCGAACCCCGAAAGCGTAATACTCAGGTTAAGCTGTTCCAGGCGTTAAATTTGTGGCGCGGCGAAAGAAAAATTGGGTTTTCGCTGCTCCCCACAATCTAAACGCCTGGAAGAGGCTACGAAGCGGCAGACAAGATAAATATTTGAAACGTGCAAGGTCAACCGTCGTCGCTCTGATTCAAATCGCTTCCAAAACGACTAAAAAAGACACAGGAAAACAGGTAAATAACAATATTTTATTAAATGATTATGTTATAGCTAATAAAGCGTTTGGGTTCCCTGTGCCAGAATCTAGTTTGATGGGCGTAGCTCAAAAGAATTTTTACCCCTAAAAGGTACCAATTCTAAAACAACACATGTCATATTCTGTCATATTTTTTCGGCTCATACCCTAAATGGTACCACGATAATTCTAACGGTGGTCAGGAGCTTATTACTCCTGCGGTGGTCATTTTAGATTTTAGTACCCTAAGCGGTACCGATCTCCAAATTTTGACCCCTAAAAGGTACGACGAGCACCCCCGTCATTTTTATATTGGAGTCCCCCACCCCTCCCCCCCCCCCCCCCCCGGGCATCATAGCTGATAGGAAACCGGAAATGAGGCGGATCACAAACAATAATGGATAGGATAGCAAGAAAAAAATGCGGAATATTCGAACACTGCGTTCGGGTTTGAAACCAAGGCGCTGCCCGTAGCATTCAACATGGCCGGGGAAGGTACAAGCAGCAATACAACAGCCACGACAAGCGATTGGCTATGGATCGTCACTACAGAGGAGGGATGGCTCAAACTCATTGAAGCGACCATGACTTTCCTGACGTTCTTTATTTGTGCGTATTTTTCCGGCAGCCACAGCAGCTACAAAGCGGAGTACGAGCTTCTGATCTTCGTTACCACAACTGTGTTCATCTTTGTGGTCCTGTACATCATCCTTCGCATGACTCACTTGTTCGAGAAGCTGCCTCCAGGAATGAGACATCCCATCCTTGGTTTGGCTGGCTGTTTTCTAGCTGCCAAGGCGCTGCTGATCGGTTCTGCATTCATATATGTCAAGGGCGAAGAGTATTATATACAAAGTCTTAAATCTACAGGTGTCTGCGGCTTCATATCAGCGGCTCTCTTCTTTTTTGAAGGGATTTACTTTGTCATTCGCTGTCGCCGAGCGCCAAGACTACACGCGGAGCAAACAACAACTGAAGAAGAAGTTGAAGTTGATTATTTCGTGCAGCACTGAGTGTTGAAAAGAGAATTTTATTGGCGAGTTCTTAAAAATTACTCTGGTATGTACAGTAGACACAATGGTAGACGTCACCGATCGAATTCAATCGAAGGCAGTAGATTTAGAAGTCCACCACAACCTAACGGTCGTTGCCGTTCGGTATTAAAATAGGACTGAAATAGACCAACATATGGCATGTGCATTAGATTACGACAATCATTTGCCTACTGACATAGAACTTATTCCATTAGAACTCATACATTCATCTCGTGACGCTATACGCAAAGCTCGAGAAGCGTATCTTATCGAAAGGGGTCAAACCCTTGAACCTAGCCTGCGAGCAAGCTCTCGGGTTCGGGTTTGGAGTTTTTTTTGGGGGGGGTCGCAGGCTACCTTGAACCCAAAGGTATCAACAAGCGTGAAGAAATGTAAACTTCGCATTTATATATTTTACATTTTTTTTATTAGTTTTATCTTGTTATCTTATATTCTTTTGTTTCTCTTAAATTTAAATTGTAACGTTTCATCTTATATTTTTGAAATGTAACGTCTTTCCATTGTAATCTTATATCCTTTTGTTTCTTGGCGATTTATATTGTAACGTTTTTCTTGTAGTCATTTTATTCCCTGAAGAAGTCAGGCCGTGCCTGACGAAATATGGGAAAGAATATTATAATCCCAGTTGTACAGTCAGCCTTGCTTTATTAGAATGGGTTAGTTTCTAGAGAAACTGTGGTGCTGCGTCGGTGGGGAGTGAAGCACAAGAATTTGGTTTTATCGACTGAGTCGATAAGGTAAATTAGCCACCGTAAAAAGATTCGAGAAAGCTGACATTTCGAGCGCTAGCCCTAGTTTTCGTATTCAAATCTCTGAGCCAATCTCTGAGCCAATCGGATATTTGCGGTCGTCAGCGTCCACAGAAATGAACAAAAGGGGGGTCTGTATTGCAGGCGTCCTTTCCCTCTACCGACGCCTAGTTCGCAGGCTACTGAAAATTCGACAGGCCGAAAGTATTTGGAACAAAACCCTTTTCTCCGAAAAAGTTAGCTCAAGTATGATTTTCTTCCTGCATTTTAGCCTGCATTTTAGCGTGCTTCTCATCGCTTCCGGCCGCTATCAGAACTGAGCTCCCTACTGACTAATCCCTCATATATCCCATAGAATTCCAAAAGCAACTGTTTCTTTTTCTACTCTTCTATTAAAGGGAACCGCCATTGTTATAACAAACTGGCGTTAAATTGTTGGAAATAAAGTCTAAATTATTTTTTAAAAAAAAAACAGGTGCAAATATAATTTTAGTGTACAAAAAAATGGATATGAATATGGCCTATTTTCGCTTTTAAATTTCCCGCGCGCCGCCATTTTGAATATTTGTGACGTGTACGGTTGTCTTATTGTTGCAAAGAAAAGAACTTCGATTCTTAACAATATGTGTTATTTTACATTTATTTGCGACAACCGTAACACGTCATAAATATTCAAAATGGCGGCGCGCGGGAAATTTAAAAGCGAAAATAGGCGATATTTAGATCCATTTTATTTGTAATTTAAAATTATATTTGCACCTGTTCTTTTAAAAATTTAAATTTCGACTTTATTTCCAACAATTTAACGTCAATTTGTTCTGACAATGGAGGCTCCCTTTAAATCCTGAAAGAAACGACCCCCACTCCAATCCAACCCCCCCCCCCCCCCCCCACCCTCCCACCCCCGTCCTTGAAAGTAAAGATCCCTCGGGCATATTAACCCAACTTACGAGAATGACGACCAGGAACTTACAAAACAAATTATGAGAAAGACTTGAGAGTAATTGATTCCAAATAGGTTGTTTATACATTTGCATAAACTTACGATGAAAGTAACGGGAGCGCGAGAAATGTTTTCCCCCTATTTTAATACAGTAAAATCCTGAACACTTCGGGCTAGCTGTCTACTATGTAGCGGTTTAGTCTTTTAAACGTTTTTTAACCATCAGAAAGGATTTGATAAATGGCTATGTGAAAGTAAAATAACACGGCAAACTGATCCGTACGGCCGAGAAAAGATTGACTCAAGAAAAATAAAGTAAAATAAAAGATATATATTTTGTGCCCGATATTTCGGTTTGAAACACAAACCTTCGACGAGGGCTGAAATAAAAATTGGTATATATACGTTAATATCGTTACAATTTTAAAAGTTTAAAATATGGAACCAAGAAACATGATAGGTTATGTGAAAGTAGCTGACGGTTTGGTCTTCATGCCAAATCACGGCTTTTTCCGCGTTGAATTCAACCGAGGAGCTAAAAACCGGCGCGCGAAACAAGGGGCCTGAGACGGGGGAGAGGGGGTGACACCTGATGGAGGCTGACGTTAAATTCGGAAGGTTTCCACTCATGAATCAATATTATCGCTTTCAAATAAACCATACTGCGATTCTAAATTACCTTATTACTCATGCGCATAGCGGCATGAGTCAAGGTTTCGTTAAGGTCCTTGTTTCCATTTTTAGCTTTCGTACCGCTTTTTGTAGTCACAAAAATTGCTTTGTTTTTTTAAAGTTTCCCGTATCCCGCGGGAGGACTTTCACTGGTCTGATTGGTTGACATGCGACCTCGTGATTTTCGGCGTGCCCGTACAAGCCACTGGCATTTGGACTTCACCGGAAACGAAATTACATTTTTCGATGGGAATTTATGTTGATATCAATTTGTGATTGAATTTTTCTTTCTGTTGTCGCTAATTTTAGAGAAATGCTTATAAAATGTGTTTAAACAAAACAAGACTTACATGTCACGCAAAATTCGTTGAGAGGGAAGGGGTGCGTGACCCAGTTAAAATAAACCATAAAACGTTCTCATGCAAGCGCATGAGTACAGGCTACCAGCTAGCCTCTTGTTAGTAGTTATTTTCCCTTTAATATCGCGAAAATAGATATAAATGTTTTGCGAGACTTCCATCTCGCGATTTGGCAGTAAGAACTAAATTTGGCGAAAGGTTTCAAATGCTGATCCTGCCTTGTCGGGCGCGTACTCAGCTTTCCCGCGTCGCGCGTCAAGTACCAAAGAAGTGGGGATTAGAAATTCCAGTGAAGGTAAAAAAATGAAAATAAATGCTACGACAAGAAACAAAGCAATATTAATTAGTGTTAAATAAACAAATCAAACAGCTCTTTGTTGCCAATTACAGCAGCCGGGTACAAGGGGAAGGTTTGACCTGACTGCACTCAGCTGTGCTAAGCTTCGTTCCCACAGCGACGTAAGTGATGTAAGCGGAATCGGAATTACAAGGACCTTACGATCTAATGGAAATCTAAACGACATAAGCGGATAGTAAGGCCCCGTCCACACCGCTACGCCGGATAAATTTGAAAACGCAACTTTGTTACTGATATGGCGCTTTATCGGGGTCAAAATTTCACCCCTAAGTAAAATAGACCTTGACTTGGATTCAGCAAACAGCTGAATTTATCACGCAGCAAATTAATCAAATAGCTAAATTTGTCACATCGATTCGCTACATAGATGAGTTCGCCTGATAGACGAACGAATTTGCCTGATAGATGAATTCGCATGATATTTGAATTTGCTTGATAGATGAATTTGCTTGATAGACTAATTCGCATGATAGTAGTTATTTATTTATTTTAATTCAATTTTTAGAATTTCCCCATATTAGTAAGGGAGATTTCTCCCTGGCTAGGCGGTTTTTGACATTTAAATAAAGTTTATTGATTGATTGATTATTGAGTTGAATTCGCCTGATAGATGAATTCGCATGACAGTTGAATGAATTCACTTTGGACTAGGGGCTTGGGAACTAGTTCAATTTTGGCATACAGCTTCGCCTTCCCAATAGACTAACAGGCCTTATTAACGATCGCCGCCATATTGGTGGCAACATTATGATTCAAATTAGCCATGTGCTGTGCTGACTCTGTGCTTTGCCAGGAGGCAAACAATGGATAAAGGAACAATTTTCGGAAGATCGGTTCTTTCTAACAGAGAAGAATGCATGTAAATATCATATTTGAGAGCTAGACAGTTGGCAGTTATGATTTTTCTTTATTAGAAGTTTGGAATGGTTGCTCTGTATCTGACGTGCATTAGTTTTGTTATATACGCAGCTGTTTACTTGTTACTAAAGCGACGAAAATAACTTAAATTTAAGTATATTAATTACTGTAACACAGTAAAAGTGCATTAGCTCCGAAAAAAATATCAGCATAATAAACAACTGGTTTGAAATTTGTTTGCCCCCTCAGAAATCACGTGGTAAATTTGCATAATAATATAAAAAACAACATGGTGGCTATGATCGTGAATAAGGCTTATTTACAGGTCGTGACTAGAATGGATACTCCAAAATCAGGTTGGATCACCTCGTACACTTATTGAGAATTATATAACGTAATGTCGACACTTACAATTTATTTTCAATAAATTTTTAAGTGTAAAAAAGAAAATCTAAAATCCCCACTCAGCTTCTCGGGTTGCTTAGTCACTATATAAACTGCTACCCCTAACCTCAACTGAAAGCTAACCAGTTACTCCGTTATATAAGTCTCAATAAGGTGTCCAACCTGATTTTGGAGTATTCATTCTAGTCACCACCCTATTTACAGTTTCTACTTAGTAGCCTGGTCTTTGTGTGGAAATGAGGCTGAAGTTGACCTTTTCTTGATAGAAACCTTTCTTCTTTTCAAATGTAAAATTATAACACGATTTACATATGAAAAACAGAATTCCGAAAGGTTTCAACCTCACCCCCAGAGCCTTCTCTTCTTTTCAAATTCAAAATGGCGCCATTTTGAATTTGAAAAGCGGAGGGACGAGGTTGGAAAGGTTTGTGTCAAAACAAAGTCAACTCCAGCCTCACTTTTACTCAAAGGCACCGTCTGTAAAGTGGTCTATTCTCTTCACATTTTAAAATGGAAAGACACAATTTTGTTAAAAATATAAGGCTGTCGGTTGCTTCACTTGGCAAGAGGAATAGAGTATGGCACAAGTGCCGATGCAGTAGTAGACTATATTATTGTGAGGCTACGACAAATTTCTCGGCATCATGATTTACTGCGTCTTGGAGAATTTGAAAACCTAACTGATGGAGTGCGCAACTCCTTTCGTAATCGTTTTGTCATTGTTGTCTAAAGTTAACAACAGAGCCGACCAAATGTTGTCGCAGCAGAAGGGAGTGGATGTGTAGGACCACGGCTCAAAATAACGGCAGAGCAGTTGGAGTATCTTTTCCGTTATGACCTCACCTTCCGAGATATTGCTGAAGCACTGGGGGTGTCTGAAAGCACTGTCAACGGGTGTGCATGCGCGAGAGCACGGTATTTCATTTATTTGTAGGAAATCATGAGCTGCATGAAGTGTTAGAACGAGTAAAGACAGAATTTCAAAACGCGGGATATCACAGAGTCTACTCTCGGCGTCTCTCAAGGGGCATCAGAGTTTCGCAGTGCGGGAAGCAATACATAGATGTGATCCTGGAGGCACTGCTATGCGGTGGTTGACCATTACACCCAGCCTAGGGCCAAGTACTCCGTTAGCGGGCCATTGGCCCCCTGGCATATAGACGGCAACCATAAGCTGATTACGCGGGTATTTCTTTTAATATTACAGCAGTGTTCGCATCCGCAGGGCACAGTTGTAATCGAGACGGAGTATTAGAAAAGTGATGGGAAAGGGAGCGAGGTCACCGTTTTTCCAGCTTGTAGGTTTTTTTTACGCCGATTTGTGTTTTTATATAATGTGAGCCGGGATAATCAATCAATCAAGAATTTTATTCGAGTGTCTAAATTAACTTGGATTATTTGATCAATGAGGGTCTGCCTAGAAGGGGTCTAGGACTCTTTTTTCGGACTTCCTATGGCTACTACTTCTGGACTACATTGTATTTTAATGTAATTTGGTTCTTCCAATAGGCCATTTCCGAGTTGCCTTTAGCCTCTCTATCAGAGCGAGGCTAGGTGCGAAACTTTTCATATGAAAATGAGTTTTCATTCACATGCAAATAAGTTTTATTTGCATGTGAATGAAAACTCATTTTCATATGAAAGGTTTCGCACCTAGCCTCGCTTTTATAGAGAGGCTAAAGGCAACTCGGAAATGGCCTATTACTTGTAATCTCATCTTTAGTACCCAGGTTTAACACGATAACGCATGGCAAACACAGCATAAGTTATTTAGGACCTACTTTGTGGGCAAAGTTGACCGGAGATATAAGAAGATCAGGAACTTTGAACGTTTTTAAAAATCACATAAGATCGATAAACTTGAGTGAATTAATTATCGATAATTGTCAAAACTGTTTTTTATGTAGTAATTAGATGTCTTAGCAAATGATATTGTATTTTTATCTAGATTTTGTATACTTATTAATTATTATATAGGTAATATAACTAAGATTTTGATTATTTGTATTAGGATAGATTACTTAGGTGTCCCCAATTAGCAAACTGTACTAAAGCATGCTAGAATGTTTTGACACAATAATAAAGTTCTTCTTCTTCTTCTTCTTCTTATTATTATTATTATTATTATTATTATTATTATTATTATGAAGTGTAATAAATAAATAAATAAACTTATTCAATGATACTTTCAACTCACATCAGTCAGTATCATCCTCTTATACCTCAATCAATATCAGAGTCTTCCAAGGTGAAAGCTATAGCCTACCACAATTTTCTAACAAAGTTTATCTGATGTTTAAGTGGAGAATTGTTGTCCATTGCGATTCCGATTGCGATTCCGTTTTTTTATTTACACGAGAACGTAAGACTTTTTTACGCTTCCGACTCCGACTTCGCTTCCGATTTCGTCGCTAGTGGCAACCAACGAACTGCAGCGAGAAGAAGACAGTGATTTTAAGTAAGAGAACGTGCGCAGGACGAGGAAAAAGCTAAAGGACACATTATAATCATGTATTGAAACTGTGGCCTGTGGGCATACCTTACAATGGTAGTCAGTCTTGCCAGACGCCAAAATGTCAAAATGGTCCCATTTGATGTTATGACCGGTGTTTTTAACGTGATCACTGAGCAATAGCAGAGGAGTGATTATTTTTCAAAAGGGCCTTGAAATGTTCCGTTTTCCGGTCGTGGGGTCTTCGCTTCGTTTTTCCAATGTAAAAATCATTGCAGTCCCAGCAACTAGCTTTATAAATGACTTTGGATAATTGTGATCGGTTGAGACGGTTAAAGAGAGGTTAAAGAGACCTTATTTATTCAGGATTTGCAGCCAGCATTGAATGCCAATGTCAGCAGCGAAAAGCTGTTACTTCATTAGTATAGGTTTTTTATTTCATTTTTCATTTACAGACAGTTTCCGTTAGGAACGTCTTAAATTTCCACTGCAGATGTTTTTTTTTCTGTCTAGGTTCCAGACCCCACTGATACAGTATAAATAGCTTCCCATATTTTAACGGTTATACTTTTGAAAATGTATGTTGACTAGCATACGAAACGTTAAGTTCATAAAATGCATGTTTTTAAAATGTTTATCACCGTTGTTTGTTTAATATTTTTAATCAAGCTACGATGGCCGAAGACCAAGAGTTTATAAAACAAATGTAGTTTAAAAGATACAGGATTCCTAATTTAGTTGTTGCATAAACATGATGGTTTTTGACGAGGTAGTAAGGCACCGTGAGATCGTGCGATTTATAAATGATGGTCAATAAATACGGTAACTATTATGCTTCAAGCTTACTCTGAGAACAGTGCACTAGCTTTCATCCCGGGTGCTTCTGAGAACACACAAAAAGAAACCCTCTATATTTTGCGTTGCTAAAATTACTAACGAAAGAAAATGAAAAACAAAAAATCAATCCGGAAAGAAAAAAAGGAAGAAAGAAATCACACGAAGAAATAATATAAAAGGGAGACGAGGACGAGGTATCTTGCGCAGGCTAGCTAATTGTAGTTATAATTTCGTAGTCCTATTAAACGCCCCTTCTCGTAGCCTGTTCCAGGCGTTCAGATTGTGGGGAGCAGCGAAAAGCAGCACGCTAAACGCCTGGAACAGGCTACCCTTCTCGCGGAGTGGAAAACATAGGCACGCATTGCGTGCATAAGCTATTTTGAAAATTACCTAAATGATATGAAATGGTGAAAGCAACAAAACAGCGGAAGTAAACTCGCACAAACAACCGCTTGCAGATATACGTTTTTTAAATCCTCCGGCCCGCCCCCTACCCAAAAAAAATACCGAGATCACGAACTGGCTCCCGTTTCTCGAAAGTCCTAGCTATCTTATGTGCGCAATGTATTCATTAAAGATTACAATTTTGTTGGTTTTGAAAGCTAAGCAATAAAATTCAAAATTGACGAAACAAGTCAAGCTGGTTTGAGGGCTAAAAAATGCATCACCATTTTATAGATTCTGATTTTTATATAGTTCCGGGCCCGAAAAGTTATCGGGACTTTCGAGAATCGGGCCCTCTGGGGCCAGAACTCTATTTAGGTGAAAAAAAATACAAAGTTTGCTTTTGTATTCTAGCCTAAAGGGTTAGGTATGAAAATAGGTGGGAATAAAATCACAAGTTTTGGCTAGCTTTTTTTCACGAATTTCCGGAGTTATTTTATGACGAAACTACGGCCCCAGTGAAATGAGCAACTTGTTTTAGTAATCAGTGTATTAAATGTCAACCAGAAAAGTCCTGCACAGAAATTTGATGCATCCAAATTGAAGGCTTATTATTTCTAGTCTTTTTTTAAGTTGCTTTTATTATTCACAAAAGAAATTGGAAGTTTTAGCTATTAAACTGGGGTTAATGGGCTCTGAAGTATCTGTTGCAACAGTCCATAGGTCATTGCCTGTCTGAAGTAATTGTACTTTTACTGTAAGTCAAAGTTCCAGTGATTTCTCACTCGTGCTGTCATGTGATTCTGCCATGCTGTTTTCGGTCACTGGTGCAATTGTCTATGTCTATGGTCTACAGTGCAACAGTCCTGTAGGTAATTCCTAGCGTGAAGTAATATTACTTTCACAGTCTAACATTGTACGACCAAGCTCCCAGTGATTTCCCTCTCACGTGGTCATGTGATTATAGCATGCCGTTCGGACACTAGTTAAGCTACTGTACACGAACCATCCCACATTTGAGTTTCACTCTTCTAGCTGGTATCGTGTCCGTATATTTTTCCTCCCTCCCACCCAACATTGGCAGCTTTGTCATCTCTTCGGTCCGTACTTACTGTAAATGCAATTCCGATGTGAATGCATGAGAGCACTATTTATAATACCTTAGCAATGTAATTTAAAATACAAAACTGAATGCAAGGCTGGCACTACGGCAAAGGGCATATTTATTAATGGCCAATATTTCGACTAATTGTACTAGTCTTCCTCAGGGCCAGGGCTATACTGAAAGAAAATATTGTAACGGCTCCTCAAATTTGAAAATTACATGGTTATAAATGATTGGCTAATACATGACATGTAGACAGCGCACTTGTAAACATATCATTTATAACCATGTAATTTTCAAATTTGAGGAGCCGTTACAATATTTTCTTTCAGTACAGCCCTGGCCATGAGGAAGACTAGTACAATTAGTCGAAATATTGGCCATTAATAAATCTGCCCTTTGCCGTAGTGCCAGCCTTGCATTCAGTTTTGTATTTTCACATTCAAGTGACGCCTGGCACGAGATCTTTCACAAGGAAGATCCGGCAACTACCAGTAAGTTTAATTTCTGCGTCGTGTGGACCTCTGCATTCAAAGGTTTTTCAATTTAAAATAGTTTGCCCTTAGCTAATAAATCATTGGTGGCAAGAAAGTGCACCCTTGGCTGCACTTTACCTCACAGTAAGTGCTATAGCCATCCTTGGAAATGGGTCCGGATCTCCCACTCCACTCCATCTGACCTATTCTCCTCCCAGAAGGGCACCCCTCTTCTGGTCCCCCTATGTTACACTCTAACATACGGCCCCCCGTAGACACCGTTACATCGGGGGGTGGGGTCCCCTCTAGAGACACCGCTACTCTAGTGGGGAGGGGTCCCCTAGTGACACCGCTGCTCTAGGGGACATAGGCTCTGCCTTTCCATCCACCCTAGTGTTGCCACAAAACTGGTATTCTTGTCGTTTCTTTTACATAACTACGTATTTGGGGTGGGACCTCTTTTGCCCTTTTTCAATGCTAAATTTAGTATCAACTCAGTGTCTCACGTGTATTGCACATCAGGTTCTCATAAGGGATGGACCATTAGAAAAGTGATGGGGGGGGGGGGGGGGGTGGGAACTTTGGGAGAGGCAAGAAATTTTTTTGTCAACCTAAGGTGGAAATCTTTTTTTTTTTTTTCACTCGATGGCTGGAATATTTTTTTTAATACTTTATTTTTTAATTGTCCTTGGGCAGATTTTTTTTTTTTTTGCGATAATGCGTGGGAATTTTTTTTTTCTTAATAATTTACTGGGAATTTTTTTTTTTTGCTTTTGCACCCCCCCCCCCCCCCCCCCATCACTTTTCTAATGGTCCATCCCTAACGTGGAAATGGTTCCCTTTGGCCTGGAAGACTCAAGCTAATTAAATTAAGTTGTTTTCACTTCAAACCACAAGCTAATTAAATTAGTGACACGAAAATTCTTTGAACCACCTGTTTCTGTAATGTCAACCAGAAAAGTCTTTCACAGAAATTAAACGCCTTCAAAATGAATATTGGTAGTCTCCTAGTAAATTGCAAGTAATATTATTTAAACAACTGTTTTTATTTTTCACAAAAAGTCGTGCAAATAGAAACAGAAACTAATTAGATTAAATTGTAATTGAATTAGTTACACCAACATTGTCGAGGTTAATATTTGGGAATCCCGAAACGTCGAGTTGGACATCGAGTTCGAGTTCGAGTTCGAGTTCGAGTTCGAGTTCGAGTTCGAGTTCGAGTTCGAGTTCGAGTTGGATTTCGAGTTGAACTTCGAGTTGGATTTCCTACTAACTCGAACTCCAACTCGAAGTCCAACTCGAAATCCAACTCGAAGTCCAACTCGAAGACCAACTCGAAGTCCAACTCGAACTCGAACTCGAAGTCTAACTCGAACTCGAACTCGAAGTCCAACTCAAGGTATCATTACTCCCTTAATATTTGGAGCCGAACACCTTGTAATATCGACCTTGTAATATCGACCAGAAAAGTTTTAAATCGGAAACTTAGCGTCCAAAATGAATTTTGTTTGTTTTCTACTGGTAAATTGCAACTAATCTTTCTTTAAACAGACGTTTTTTAACGCACCATATTAATTAATTACATTACGTTTTCTCGAAAACATGTTGAATTCCATCACGTACCAGTTTCTATAAGGACAAAGTTCAACATTTGCACGTGCACACAACGTGACTGCTCATACAAAATACAGTCGCTACTCGCTTATAGTAATCGTTTGAGGCATACAATTAATAACCTACACATCTGCTCACATGAATTAATTCCTCCTGGTTAGCTCAGTTAGTTGGGCGCCAGTCTGCAGAGCGGGAGGTCGCGGGTTCAAATCCCGGCCGGACCACTAACCAGGGTCTTTAATTAACTGGTAAGATCCCCGGGGGGGGTACTCCCTATAATGGGCTATACGGGGATGCTCCGCCCGAAAGGGGTACCTTTTTTAGGCTGGCGGTATATGAAAGGGTAGGGATTTCACGAGTTGAAGTATATGAAAGGGTAGGGATTTCACGAAGTATAGGAAAGGGTAGGGAAAACACCGGTTGAAGTATAAAAAAAGGTGGGGAAAACTGCCATTTCAGTATTATAAAAAGCGCCTTTCAAAATATATCAAACAGACGCACGTAAAGGCTATATGAAAGGAGTGCCATTTTCAATGAAAGGTATATGAAAGGGGTACAATTTTCAATGAAAGGTATATGAAAGGGGTACCTTTTCTGTCAAAAACGGTATATGAAAGGGTAAGGGTTTGGACCTCGGGGCGGAGCATCCCCGTACAAAACTTTGTTGGGTACCCCCCCCCCCCCCCGGGGTAAGATCATGCTGTCTGTGCTCAAACACCTTGTCTCAGTTCAGATGATCGCGTCATTGGGCGGTGACGTTAAGCCGTTGGCCTTGTCTCCTACACCTTCTGACATTAAAATAGTAGGGGACGTAAAAGAACCCACATCACTGTTCGAAAAAGAGTAGGGGACGTAGTCCCCGGTGTTGTGGTTCTGGTCTCCATGGGGGATTGATATCAATTGGGACGTATGTCCTGTTTCTTTCTCCCGTCACGGCGACAAAAATCGCCACTGTGACAAAAGTGAGTAGATTAATAGATTAGATAAGAAAGATAAGCGTTTTAAATACTGTAAATCGTATATTAATTGCATTACGTTTTCTCTGTTGAACTCTGACAAAAAATACCATTTTAAATAGTAATCGCTGAAATGGGCTTGAAACATACAATTCATGTTCCGTATCACATTATTTGAAATCCGCATGCCGTTCTTGCAATAAAACTATACTTTCATACTTCAGTACGTAACTGCAGTCCACATTTTTTGGACGTCTCATTCCCCTTCAAACCATTCTATCATTCATGCATAGAGCGGTCATTATAGGCGGTATTTTCCGTTCATGTCGGGATTATAGCACAGTTCCTAACCAACAAATTTTCAAAACTTTACACTTTTAGTGTTTGAGGCAACAATCGCGAAGATTCAAGATGGCTGATTTTTAATTCATGTCTAGTGCCCTTCTTGGACCTTCAGTAATACCATTTTAGAAGCGAGAATATTTGATTGTAATCTGGCAATAGTGGTGGTTAACATATCACTTCTTAAAAGTTATTTGTCCATGTTTTCAGCTTTTTCTTTTCTTTCTCCTGGTACGTGAATGGTCTTTACTTAAGGCGTTGCGTCACTCGCAGTAGCAGCAGCAGCACAAGCACCAGATCCAGCGAAAGTAGTAGAAGACAATGCAAATAAAAAATGCCAATGTAATGAATCCTGCCACTACAAACCAGTACCAATGAAACGGAAGCTCTACACTGGGACTAGTGGGTATGTTATGCACTGGAATTGAGTAATACACATTCCGGACCTCTAAAACAAAAGGAAAAAGATTTATTTTATAATGGGATTACTTAAGGTCTGTTCACATTAGACCTCTTACTTAAGACCTGTTCACATTAGACCTCTTACTTAAGACCTGTTCACATTAGACCTCTTACTTAAGACCTGTTCACATTAGACCTCAATTATAATCGAATGAAGTATAATTCAGGCAGTTCGAGTTTTTCATCAGTTTTTTTCCATTCTCGATGCTCTCGAAAGCCGTGCGACAAGCAAGCAAGTCGTGAGAAGATCGAAACCACATGTTTTTCGCACGGTAACCGCGCTTTATGCAAGAATGACGTTCAATTTCCTGATATTACTTTCCTGATTTTACTTGAAAGTGTACTTCGGTCTTCGGCCCCATTGAAGAATATATGTTACCAGCCACAGGTACAAATTGGGCTGCTTTTTTACTTTTTTTTTTCAGCTCAAAAGCTGAAATTTATAGCAGATGAAATGAGACATGTTCACATTTTAATTATTTTTAATAAAACTAGTTGAGGTCGGCACTTACCATTCAAAGCGTTGTCACGGAATCGCGCTCGCTGACATTAATTATCACACTACAAGCATATACTAGCAGTAATCGGAGATTATGGAGATGAGTTCGAAGGAACTTGCGGCGGAAATGAGCCCCTGAAAAAAAGCAATAGGGGCGGCCATTTGGAAGAACGGACACCAAAAAATCTCAAATTTTACAGCATGTAAGGCACAGGGCAACCAACACGAAATTAGGATTGCGTTCTTCGAACGCGATAACTACTGAAAACAATCACCTTTTGGACTCACTTCCTGTGTTATCAATCTGTCTAGATTATGTTACTGAAACGATAAAACCGCAGATACTAATGGAAGTGTTATGTCCTCAGGTGTATACTGGCCGAAACAGACGTCCAAGCACTGGTGCACCCTAAGTATCCCAAGTTGCTAATCATCTCGAGGCATTGAAAGAAGGCGTCGCGTCCTCGTCGCAGTAAACATTGAAGGGAACAAGAAAGTACCAGTACAGGGACGCGCGAAGATAAGAACAGCATCGAGTTAGAGTATTGTTAAGGGTCGCGGCTGTGTGAAATGGAACATTCTGAACTGACACTCTTCCATTGGGTTGTATTCTTTTAGTAGATTTTAAATTGAATAGCAATAAATAACAAGCTCAGCATTGAGACCTATACAAATATCTAAACTAAACTGACACAAAAAAATGAAAAACATTAATTGCAGAAAGACTGGATTATGTGTAGTAAGCTTCTCGCAAAACAATTGCAATGCTGATTTTTACAGTGACAGTAACTGGTTATTTCAACGCCGTCTTGCTTAGACCATGGTTAAAGACAATCAATACATTTTAAGTTAAAAAGAGCATTTTTGGTAAGGCTTTTTGCATTCGTGGCACTATTTCAGTAGACAACCTCAAAGAACATGGAAAATTTCCACGTTCCTTTACATTGCGCTGCCTAAAAAGGAACATGAAAATTTCCACGTTCCTTTGCATTGTACTGCCTAAAGGAACATGGAAATTTCCACGTTCTTTTGCAATGTACGGTGCTGCCTAAAGGAACATGGAAATTTCAACGTTCCTTTACGTTGTGCTGCCTAAAGGAACATGGAAATTTCCACGTTCCTTTACATTGTGCTGCCTAAAGGAACATGGAAATTTCCACGTTACTTTGCGGCATTGTGCTGCCTTTACATTGTGCTGCCCGTCTTGCTTAGACCATGGTTAAAGACAATCAATACATTTTAAGTTAAAAAGAGCATTTTTGGTAAGGCTTTTTGCATTCGTGGCACTATTTCAGTAGACAACCTCAAAGAACATGGAAAATTTCCACGTTCCTTTACATTGCGCTGCCTAAAAAGGAACATGAAAATTTCCACGTTCCTTTGCATTGTACTGCCTAAAGGAACATGGAAATTTCCACGTTCTTTTGCAATGTACGGTGCTGCCTAAAGGAACATGGAAATTTCAACGTTCCTTTACGTTGTGCTGCCTAAAGGAACATGGAAATTTCCACGTTCCTTTACATTGTGCTGCCTAAAGGAACATGGAAATTTCCACGTTACTTTGCGGCATTGTGCTGCCTTTACATTGTGCTGCCCAAAGGAACATGGAAATTTCTACGTTCCTTTGCGTTGTACTGCCTAAAGGAACATGGAAATTTCCAGGTTTTTTTTTGGTATAGCAATGATCATCCAATTTATTTCAAATGTTGCCAATTGTTTTTCCAACTTGGCAAGTATATTATTATTTATGGTGTTTATTGCCAAAAATAAACAGCATGATGATCTTTTTGGAAAGACAATTGAAATAGATTGTAGTTTTTACCATGTTTTGTTTACTTACGGCAGAAAACACCGATTTTAGTTTATTTTCTGCCACTACTTGACAGGAAAAAGTTTCCACTTTTCTGTCAATATTTTCCATAATGGTACTGGACATCAATGTCTGGTACGAATAGCTATATAGTTGAAAATTCACAAATTTTTGAAATACTCAACTTGTCAATAATACGTCAGAAAAGGTACTTTGTACCATAGATTTCAACAGTATGGTAAAAAAAAAAATAAAATAAAAACATATTTATTGGCAAAAATCTGTATTTTTATGGAACAGATAAAGACAAATTGCCTTACTTTGTTCCAGAAAATGCATTTTAGAATATCCCCGATGGTTTTAGAATCCCTTTAGAACGTGTTTAGGAAGGCTGCTGAGACTAGACGAAGAAAAATCCGCCCTCTGAAACAGCAACAACATTATAATCATTTTTTTGGTACAAGCAATAAGCTATTTTTTTTGGCCTTTCTGGTTGATCAAACTGTTGTTAGAACAGTTTGGAGTAAGCCAAGGAGTGAGCACTGGTAGGCCTTGACGCTTGACCTCAGAAGTGGGAAACACTATCCCTACACAAAAGAAGGAAACATCCCACTATACGTACACACGAAATCCAACTATCCACCGTCTATCCTGAAGAACATCCCAGAATCCATCAACAAAAGGCTCTCTGAAATATCATCAGATAGAGAATGCTTCGATAACGCAAAACGCGTATATCAAGATGCACTCGTCAAAAGCGGTTACCACTACCAACCGTTCATACAATACACCCAGCCAGACACCACATCCACGACAAAGCAGACAGAGGGTTAGCAGGGTTGATTAGTTCTGTTGACAAGGCCCGAAATGCTCTCACACTTTTCCACTTGGCAGCATTTAACCTGTCAAAACAAAACTAAATTGTGTTACTGTTGAGGCTGTTGACAGATTTACCGGTGTAGAAGTTAATTATTACCTCAAAAATTTCCAGAAAATAATGGATCACAAACGGATGCACAGCAAATGACAAAGTTGACAATATTTATTACGAGTGACTAAATACAGGAATTGCACCGACCAGCGGTTTGAGTGAAAACATAGGTTAGTGTGTGGGTGCTCATTCCCGCGGGCTCAAAAACTTGATTTCATTTAAGACTTTGACTGTGGTGCAATCCCTGTATTTAGCCGCTTGTTATTTATTGGTGTCCGCCATTTTGATTCTCCCAGAATTCCTTTCCAATCGTAGATGGTTTCCATGCTTCGCGCGTTTCTTTTCCTCTCGCGCGCGACTAGCTCCCGCGCTCGCTTAACCAATAAATTTCAGAAATTTACTTTTACCTTACCTCGAATTGAGTTGTCGGAATTAGTTTTCTTTCCGCAATATAAGCAGGAAGCCAGTCAATGGCTACAAGAGCGACTGTATCTCGCACTGGTGTCGATTTCAAAAATTCCAGGCCAGCTTGACAATCTACGCCACGAAGGAAAAGCACGTGAGTGGTAGCTTAGCCAGCCTGTAGCTGTACTGTAAAGTGGGAATGTGTTTCAATTTCAACAACTGCAACTCTTTGTTTATGTTTGCCGAATCGTGAGTGCGCGCGCGGGCGCGCGCGTGGGCATCCATGGTTCAAAGAAGTCACGTGGTCAAATTGTGAAGCATGGTGGCCATGTTTACTCGAGTGAGGCAAAGTTCCTGCACAGGACACGCAAGCGTAATGTTTGCATATTAATGATATTTGAAAATATAAGACATTGTATGGAATTTCGAATTCAACGTTTTAAGCAATATATAAAATCAAAATTGCTGACTAAAATCGTTGAAACATTTACTGGTGTCGTATTCTATCTTTATACAGTGTTTGTACGCTATTTGAACGATTTTTAGTCCATTTATCTTACCTTGTATAATATAATGGAAAGGAAGGAGAGTTCGGAGCTTTCGGCGTTCGACACGTGTCCACAAATGGCTCATTTTTCGCACAAAAATAGGTGCTGCTCCCATTCTGACTGGTCGTCCTCACAGTAGAATAACGTTAAATTGCATTTCTTCGAACAACTTGAACATCCCTTGTTGATTATGACGAACAAGCCGCTCCACAAAATCACATAGCACTGCAAAATAGGCGCCAGAGAGCGTGAAGAACGGAAGAGACCACGGTGCGTGGTCAACACTGGGTACCAGAGTAAAATCAAACCCCACAGGGAAGGGAACGTTCAATTTTGTCAACCTGTCATTTTTGTTGCGCCTACCACCCGTTGAGGACCAAGTTGTCATTCTGCTGGTCATGCTTTCGACGTTAAAACGGCCTCTTGAAGAGGAGGAGACAAGGAAGAAAAGATGGAAAAAGTAAAAACGGTAAAATGTCAATTGACATTTTATTGTTTTTACTTTTTTGTGAAAACGTAATAAACCGTGCAACTGAATTGTGCTTTGTCACTGTTGTGAAACACGCCATACGCTATTCGAGGTAAAAGCGCGATTTTTCTTTACAAAAATTAATGTTATTTTATATCGGTAATTAAAATGCTATATCAGTAAAACAAAAAACATTTGCACGTGGGTGCCTGAAATTAATTTGGCAGATTATATTTGCGTGTTATGACATAAAAACAAACACATTCTACAGAAAGTGTGGCCACCGGAGCGGTTTCTTTTGTTTTCCTCGATTTTTGCACGGGCTAATTTTTGTTTTTTGACTGTAGTGCGACCAGGCCCTTATTACATAAAGAAAAAATTTAATGTCTTGCAAAAGCGTAAGAGCTGAACCGAGCTCAATGTAAATGTTGGTAAATGCTGGTAAATGTTTTACTGATAGACGTAAAGAAGAAAACAGATACACGGTCCGTTTTCCGTCGCTTCTTCCTTGTCTCCTCCTCTTCAAGAGGCCGTTTTAACGTCGAAAGCATGACCAGCAGAATGACAACTTGGTCCTCGCCGGGTGGTAGGCGCAACAAAAATGACAGGTTGGCAAAATTGAACGTTCCCTTCCCTGTGGGGTTTGATTTTACTCTGGTACCCAGTGTTGACCGCGCACCGTGGTCTCTTCCGTTCTTCACGCTCTCTGGCGCCTATGTTGCAGTGCTATGTGATTTTGTGGAGCGGCTTGTTCGTCATAATCAACAAGGGATGTTCAAGTTGTTCGAAGAAATGCAATTTAACGTTATTCTACTGTGAGAACGACCAGTCACAATGGGAGCGGCACCTATTTTTGTGCGAAAAATGAGCCATTTGTGGACACGTGTCGAACCACAGGAAACCCAAGCGTAATGTTTGCATATTAATGATATTTGAAAATATAAGACATTGTATGGAATTTTAAGCAATATATAAGAGTAAAATCAAACCCCACAGGGAAGGGGACGTTCAATCTTGTCAACCTGTCATTTTTGTTGCGCCTACCACTCGGTAAGGACCAAGTTGTCATTCTGCTGGTCATGCTTTCGACGTTAAAACGGCAAAAATGACAGGTTGACAGGTTGACAAAATTGAACGTTCCCTTTCCTGTGGGGTTTGATTTTACTCTGGTACCCAGTGTTGACCGCGCACCGTGGTCTCTCCTGTTCTTCACGCTCTCTGGCGCCTATTTTGCAGTGCTATGTGATTTTGTGGAGCGGCTTGTTCGTCATAATCAACAAAGGATGTTCAAGTTGTTCGAAGAAATGCAATTTAACGTTATTCTACTGTGAGGACGACCAGTCAGAATGGGAGCAGCACCTATTTTTGTGCGAACAAGGAGCCCGTTAGGCTTCGAAACTGGCTCGTTTGGTCTCATTTTCCACCCGGTTTTCATTTTAGAGTCCACAATATACAATCATATGCACAGTCCAGTCCACATTTACATTCCACAGTCCGCTTTACATTCCGCACTCTGCTTCAAGGAGGCTGCAATTTCAGGTCTATATCTTTTTCTTTGAACTTTGTATTGTTTTTTTCGCTTTAAAATCCTTGAAACCACCTACTACAAGGAATCAGGATTGTTTTAACACAGGCATTTTGGAGAATCGGTGACGGGGTTTCGAATAAATTAACAATATCAACATGATCGATCAAATAGCGTGACATAAATACGAGATGTTCGGAATTTGAACGTGACTCCACGGAGTAATGCTTGAGAACCTGCCGGGACGTGTTTTATTCAACGATGATTTGGTTAGAAAAATTCAACTCGCTTTCCTTTTACCAGAAATAGATCGCATCCGAAAATCACAGAGATTTAATTTTTAACAATTCCGTCGAAATTAGAACGGTAAATATTTGAATTATAGTTGCCGACATCACTGATTACGCCATTTCTGAAAACCGGAAGTAAACTAGGTACGGTGTTGGCCGCAGCAAAACCGATTCCCGGGGCAGGTGACACGACAGAAAAAAAAAAAAAAAAAAAAAAAAAAAAAAAGAGGGTATTTTAAGAACTGACTCGTCGCAGAGCGACGAGCCAGTTAAAAAAAAAAAAAAAAAAAAAAAAAGAGGGTATTTTAAGAACTGACTCGTCGCAGAGCGACGAGCCAGTTAAAAAAAAAAAAAAAAAAAAAAAAAAAGAGGGTATTTTAAGAACTGACTCGTCGCAGAGCGACGAGCCAGTTAAAAATGAGCCATTTGTGGACACGTGTCGAACGCCGAAAGCTCCGAACTCTCCTTCGTTGCCATTATATTATACAAGGTAAGATAAATGGACTAAAAATCGTTCAAATAGCGTAGAAACACTGTATAAAGATAGAATACGACACCAGTAAATGTTTCAACGATTTTATTCAGCAATTTTGATTTTATATATTGCTTAAAACGTTGAATTCGAAATTTCATACAATGTCTTATGTACCAGTCAATTCCAAGACCGCCCATCCCCCCCCCCCCCCCCCCCCCGCGGCATACCCCGAGCATTTCCCGGGCATTTGACGAGAGGTTAGCTCCGCATAGTGGGGCATTTGACGTGAAACGAGGCCCGACGGGGCGGGCATTTGACTAGGTAAAATGCAAGGTAAAAGGTATGTAAAATATTTCGTAATCCATTCTTTCCGGTTCCACGTGTCTGTTGCGTTGTTGCGAAAGCGACTGTTCACATTTAGTATTTCGAAACATATGTTCGTTCTATTTTTTTCGCTGCAACTAAATCTAGCTAAGAGATATATAAACAACAGACGACAGCACAAGCAAAGATTTAGATATTTAAAGTGAACATGAAAGATAATATACGATTTATATGTTGGTCGAATTCAAAACCACAACTGAAATAGTGGCATGCATCTTACAGCGTACATGATCTCACCTCGAAAACAATCTGAACAGCACCAGTTTATAGATTTGTCTTGGCAAGTCTACAAAATAATGTTAAAGAAAACCGTCCAGGTCGGCTAAAAATTGTTTTGACTTCGCAAATAGCGTTTAAGAACAACTTCAGACTTTACATACAGGCTTCGTTGGCACCGAAGTTGCCAACTTCGTTTCAAAGTTCGCAATTTGGTTGGCAAACTGACAAATGTAATTGACAACTTTGCAACGTGTATCATATTTGCCAACGAACTTGGCAACTGGTGAGGCCAAAGTAAGCTGAAATCCACGGTAAATAGTTACTTTAATCCCTCCTTGCCCAGACGGTGGGGCATTTGACGCTCTGTGAAGCCCTGCACGGTGGGGCATTTGACCGTATAAACTGCCCACATAGTGGGGCATTTGACAATTTTTTTTCAAAAAAGTCAAATGCCCGGGGGGTTGCCCGGGGGGGGGGGATGGGCGGTCTTGGAATTGACTGGTACATTATATTTTCAAATATCATTAATATGCAAACATTACGCTTGGGTTTCCTGTGGTCGAACGCCGAAAGCTCCGAACTCTCCTTCCTTTCCATTATATTATACAAGGTAAGATAAATGGACTAAAAATCGTTCAAATAGCGTAGAAACACTGTATAAAGATAGAATACGACACCAGTAAATGTTTCAACGATTTTATTCAGCAATTTTGATTTTATATATTGCTTAAAACGTTGAATTCGAAATTCCATACAATGTCTTATATTTTCAAATATCATTAATATGCAAACATTACGCTTGGGTGTCCTGTGGTTCCTGCTGAAAACAGCTGCAAATCTTTTGCACATTCCTGCTTAATGGTTCATAACAAGAAATCCTTTTGACCTTTGTGACAGAGAGCCATCATAGTAACATAATCAACGCAAATTTTGCAATCTTGAGCGTACAGGTTGATTTAAATTCTTGCTTCATCAAACTGTCAAGAAGATGACATGTACAAGTTGTACTAGAACACTAAGCTTCAAGTTTTCAAACGTTCAGTTACGATTGGTTGTAAATAGAATACTGTTGGATGGCTAGAACGCAGCTTAAAGCTTGTATGCGGGAGAAATGGCCCATTTTTTATTGCTCTTTCACGTTGGGTAAGTAAGCTTAAAAGTTAACTTAAGTACATTTGTATACAGTTACATTGCCTTTGGATAAGCTTATGATCTTTTCAAGCTTACTTGCTCAAAGTAAAAGTGATAAGCAATAATTGGGCTTAACTCCAAAATACTTTTCAAATTATTCTGATCTTAGTGATCCAAAACAGCTCTCACTGTTGTTATAATGCCCTGCAGGTGAAGGAATGCCTACACCATTATATCAGTATTGACTGCTGATCAGCAGTGTTTCTTTTTTATGCTGTTGCTCATATTAAATGTTGATTATAATATAAGCGACAACTTCAACCATTCAGCAACACTTTGTCGATGAAATATGAGTAAACCTATAGATTAAATATTAAATAGCTGTCAATGTTTTGAAGATAAATGGGTGACTGTACCCTCCTTGGGGATAGACCATTTTATTTTTAGGGGTGGGGGGGAGGGGGTTGGGTATTTTGTTTTAGCATGAATTTTTTTCCCATCTTGAGGCTGTGCACTTACGCCAACTCACCCGGATACGGAACAAATCTCTCAGTCTCCTGCACGGGTCACCAAATCTCCCGGATAAAAGTGACTTTGGATCTTTTCTCAACAATAGGCTAAGATTTTAACCCAAATTATCCCCCAAAAATGCAGTCTTTCATCATATCTTAACTTCACAAATGTTTTTCGGGTCTCCAGAATGCAGAAAATGGTACCTTTAGAGGGTAAAGCCAAAAAATAATTTCGGGACCCCCCTCATGCCTAGAAAAAACTGCCTATGTTTAATCTCCAGAGGTTGGCATCCAGCGCCGTAGCTAGTATGAGGCCAACCGAGGCACTCGCCTCGGTAAAATTTTGACGAATTTCGCCGATCCTTTTTATTTTACATAAGCGATCATCGGAGCCTCTCAGAAAAGATTTCGTGGCCAAAATATAACAGTTAATATATATATATATATATATATATATATATATATATATATATATATATATAACCAACATTTTCGCCGTATTAATACTGCATGTCGATCTCAAGGGGCTACGTACGTTAACTCAAATTTTTTTTGAACAAATACTGATCAAAACCATTGGCGAGGTTAACGGTCACCCAGATTATGTAGCTTGCTTCTGAATATTGCTTTTTAAATTCCACTTAAATTTACTCGAAAAAAAGTTACCGAAAGGCCCAGAAAACGCTGCAAATCGCATTTCCGAGAGACTAAATTTCAAAATTTCTCGGGGGGGGGGGGGGGGGGGCATGCCCCCGAACCCCTCTAGCAACTCCCGCCTTCGGCGGTCGGCTGCCTCAGTTGGCCGTTTGGTCTGGCTACGGCACTGGCATCTCTGGCTGTGCAAGAGTTTTTTTTTTTCGTGATTTTTCCATACTTTTCTATACTTTATCTGTGCGTGAATTTTTTTTTTTGGTATTTGCCAACCCCACCCCACCTCCCTCCTCCCCCCCCCCAAAAAAATAAAATGGTCCATCCTTTATAGGGTTCAACAAATATAATTGAAGCAACTAGGGCATGGTGCATGACAATTAAAACATGGTGTTTTAATGCATGGGGTCATGGCCTTGCAGCATATAATCATATATGGAAACTAAAAAAGAGATTTGGGGCAATAAAATTATTATATATTCATGAAATAGTAAAAGTGAAACCTCTTAGGGTAATTTTAAGGTGTACAGGACTTTTTTAAGCTTAATGACTTCAGGCGACCATAAGCGACTAAGGGCAACTTAAGGCGACTTAAGGCAACTTTAGGCGACTTAAGGCGACTTAAGGTCCCAGAGTAGGCCTTTCTCTGTTGGTTGCGACCAATATCGTTCAAAAT